>BLBF01000046.1:7379237-7439900 GCA_015471245.1 Laticauda colubrina
CCCCCCCCACAGGCACCTATACGAGACTGGGAAAATCCCTGGGGCCCGTGGTCTAGGGTGCACATTGACTTCATGGGGCCAACGAAGAGGAACACCTTTTTGATTGTTGTTGATGCATACTCGAACTGGTTGGAAGTCATCCTCATGGCTTCCACAACCACCGAGGCTGTCCTGAAACAGCTCGACAAACTATTTGTGATGCATGGGCTACCAGATGTACTGGTTTCGAACAACGGGCCTCAGTTTACCACCTTGCAGTTCAAACAACACCTGGCTGCCCAGGATGTCCGTCATGCATTAACCGCGCCGGCCCATCCAGCTGCGAATGGCAGGGCCGAACGCATGGTTAGATATACTAAGGAAGGCCTATAGAGAATGGACAATGGGGATGTGCAAGACAAACTCAACTGTTTACTAACATTGCAACATATTCGCCCTAGTAGCACTACAAATAAAAGCCCGGCTGAACTATTAAAGGGTAGGAAACTACGGTCCTACCTGGACAGGTTACACCCCACCTATACATGGGACAAGCCCCCTGATTCCTCTAGCAAATACTGTACCTTCAAAATCAGTGACCTTGTCTATGCCAAGAACCTTACCCGGGACCCCCTATGGCTGCCAGCCACCATCACACAAGTCACAGGTCCCCAATACTACCAACTAACGCTAGACGATGGGAGGGAATGGAAGCAGCACATAGACCAGCTTCGTTCCTGCAACCTCGAAAGAAAAACCATCACAGAACCGAAAATAATAAATTCCAACGAAAAAACAACCAAGGAGGGGGGGAAGTACTATAAATAAAAAAGGTAGAGACGAACCTCCCATAATAAGACTAAAAACTCTGCAAAAAGACAATCTAACCAAACAAAAAGAGCACTCACAGTTAGATGAACCCCAAGAAAGAAGTCCGGGAGCAGGAGAATGAAGAGAGGCCTTCCTGGAAGGTAGCAGCCAGGTCAGCTCAACCAAACCTGCTAAACCAGGAGGGAGTGGCAGAACCATCTCAACCGGCCCAAGAGACACAGGCGGGAGCAGCATGGCTGACTCACCCTTCCAGGAGGTTCCATGGAGAAGATCAAGAGAGGCAGTGATCCCAACCAAACCGCTTGAAGACCAGAACAAGACTGAGCCACAAAGGTCAACTAGAGCTTGGAAAAGCCCCACCTACCTGCACGACTACGTCACCCACGTTGGACTAAACTAAAGGGGGAGGAGTGTTCTGTTTGGAACTTGGTAGGTTCCAAGTACTTCATTCTGATTGGCCGAAAAGGTTATTTACGGATTGGTTCGCTAGGAACCAATCCGGGAAGCTGCCGAATGGCGGGAATCCATCATTGGCCACAAGCCGGCAGGCTAGCCGCTATATCAAGGGCTGCCGCGGCTTGGGCCATGTTCCGTTTCTTTACCTAGTGGTTTGAAATAAAGAGTTGTTGTTTGGAACCCGGTCTCACGCACTTCTTTCTGGATGGAACACATGTAACTGCATCTGTTTCTGGATCCAAATACAGTATTATATAAATACAAGGACCAATAAATTGATAGATGTTGCTCCAAAGTTCATCCTAGCAAAGCAGCGATACATTAATAGCTATGGGAAGAGCTGCATTGCTCCAAAGCAGAGGTCTCCAAACTTGGCAACTTTAAGACATAGCTGGTTAGAGAATTCCGGGAGTTGAAATCCACAAAACTTAAAGTTGCCAAGTTTGGGGACCCTTGCCCCAAATGATCAATTCTCCATGATCTATTCCTGCCAGTAGAATCATCCCTTGTCATATGGGCTGATTTACAAGATTAGTTTGCTCTGCCAATCATCATCCTAGACAGGTGAAAATACCATGGTTTTATGGTATCTTACTACTTAGATTGCTGCAATACATTCTAAGTTGTGATAATTTTGTATAGACAGTCTTTGACTAATGATTGGACCTATCCAGACTTGAGTTTCAACAATCGCTCTTCCTGCAACCACGTGACCACACCTTAGAAGTTCAACAACTGGATCTCACAGCCATTTGCAGTGCCCTGTGGTCACTGTGTTTTACAATGGTGTCACTGAAAACCAGCATTTACTTCTGGTTTTCTGCAAAATAGTGCCAATGGCAATATATTGGTCTGCTTAATGTTCACAGAATTCACTTAACTACAGATTCACTTAACAATCATGGTGAATCACTTAATGATTGCTGCAAAACATGTCCCAAAATCAGGTCATTCATATGCTCGACACATTTTATGACTGTCAAGAGTTATGACTGTGATGGACAGGCTCCATTATACTATTAGTTCAACAACTACCTGTCGTCAATCCAGAATCTTTAGTCTGCCCAAAAGAGAGCAGTCAGATTAATAATTGCATAACAATACAATCATACTATGCCAATATAGTACCAACTTCACTGGTTCTCGGTTCATTTCCAAGTCCAATTTAAATTTCTGGTACTAATTGCAAAACACATTCACATAAATTAAATTGTATGGATTTCATTGCATATCATGCTGTTCATAAATATTGCACTAAACATTTTGATTATAGACCTGTATATTGCTGAAATAATTAAAAATGATGCTGGTTTGATATGTGTATATGTCTGCATGAAATAAATTTGAAAGTGAGCATGGAGAGGGATATTATTAGAAGATTGAGAGCAAGAAAGAAAAATCTTGACTGGCATATAGCAGCACATTACAAAACAACAGACACTGGGTCTTTTGAATTTTATTATTAAATCTGGAGTATTCCTTCTGTCGAGAAGCATGCTGAAATTCTGATTCTTTCTTTTTGAGCTATTTTCTCAAAACTAGCACCAGAGAGATTTTCCTGCATTCTTTATTTATAAATAGCAGTACTCATTCAAAAGAGTTTTCTTTTGAAACTGATTTCAAATAACTTTCATGAGTTTTTCATGTACTTCATGGGGTTAGTTTTGTACATGTGTGAATGAAATTTATTTTATTCTTTCCAACAAATCTGAAGCCTTCTTGACCTTTTCCTTGAGTTCCCATCTAATCCGTAACATAACTGGGGGACCTTTCAGTAGTACTGCAGCCATTATTGCAAATGAAAATCCTTAGCAGAGGGTTAGAAATTACTGAAGAATTTCTGATTCCTTTAGAGAAATTCAAAGAAGCCATCTCTGGTTCTTTACCTACAGATCTGATGATAATTTTACAAAACTATTCATGATCAACTCTGTTTAAATATGCTTTTTGGGCTTTTCCTGATCAGTGGGCCTCCATGAAACATGTCAAAACCTGCAAAATGGTAGTCACAATGTTGCAAAGCCTCAACACTTTGTATGTGCATTTTCATTCACACATACAAATGTTGATTTGATTGATTGCAATGTCCTACCCACCATCTTGCAGATTTTGATAACTCTCCACACCTGCTCTTGAGCAAGATGGTCAGATGAAAGAGGATCCACAGAAAGTTCTACAAAATATACTGGCATAAAAGCAGCCTTGAAGAAGTCATTCAACACTTCCTTATCCCTGGAAGAACAAAGGAATGAAAAAGAAACTCCTGAATGAATAAAGTCCTGTCTTTATTCTCATTGGTATAAGAAGAGACAGCTCTTTTCTTGATATTTTTTTTCAGCTTTGGATAACCTTTTTCTTAATGTTATTGACTTCAATTTGAATGGGTAATTGGGAAACGGATGACCATTTGGCAGGCATAACAATGAGACAGCCTTAACTTCTTCTTTACCTGATAAAAGTCCGGCATGCAACACTGTAAATACAATTAAGAAATAAAAGTAGTCCTTGACTTATGATCACAATTGAGCCCCACATTTTTGTTCAGTAATTTTTACCCATTTTATGACCTTTCTTGCCATAGTTGTTAAGTGAATCATCACAGTTGATAAGTTAGTAACCCAGTTGTTAAGTGAATCTGATTTTTCCATTGAGTTTCCTTGCAAGAAGGTCACAAAATGTGATCCTATGACTCTGGGACACGACAACAGTCATAAATATGAACAGGTTGCCAACCATCTGAATTTTGATCACATGATAATGGGGATTCTTCAAAGGTCGTAACTGTGAAAAATGGTCATAAGTCTTCAGTACCATTGTAGTATTGAATGGCCACTAAACGAACTGTTGTAAGTTGAGGACTACCTGTAATAATATCTGTAACCAGAAAAGGAAAACTTTTGTTGCACTGAAGTAGAAATACAAAAAACTAAAGAATAGACTTGTGCTAGGCGGAATTTGTCTGATATAGTAATTTAGAGGTCTCTGAGCACCAAGCAAATTAAGGTTGGGTTGAATTCTTAGGTATATCATTAGTATCTCCTGGAAAATACATTGTGGATTAACTTGTTAAATTTGGCAGGCTACTAGGATTTAGCAAAACTACAAGGCAAAACAAGAATTTCCATTATACCCTAAAAGTATTGCTTTCAAAAAATACAGTAGTTGTAGCATTCATCACACTTGAAAAGTGCCCCAAAGAAAATGCACTTGTTCCATTCTTAGCCTTCTCAGCTTCCTGCTCCTTACCTTGATATTCTACTTTAAAACCAGGCTTGTTCTGTGAGTGGTCACTATGGAAATATAAGGTGGTTTCGTGTGACGTGGAAAGAAGAGAGCCTGGGAGGTCGGTCCCACTAAATCGGCTGATGATATTACTGGTATCATCTGGCCCATTGCGAATTTCAACAAAATCATGATTAGGTTCAGTGGAAAAGTTTAAGAACTGGAGATGAGCACCTGCACATGGCAGAGAAAGTGAGAGAAAGGAGATTTCATTAATTGAATTGCTTCTGTGTTTGATTAACTTTCCATCATTCTTCCCCAAAGTACAACATGAAGAATTCTCAAGGTTTCAGACTAAGATCTTTCATAGACAACATTGTACAATGTGGTAGGTGCCAGAAGATTATCAGTATTACTCCTAGTGATAACCTGAACAAGTCCCTGCAATTTTCTTACTAACATTTTTAGAAGTGGTTTTATCTTGCCTTCTTCATCCTAGGGCTGAGAGAGACATATTGGACCAAAGTCATCAGGTGGTTTAGGATTAGAAATGACAGTCTTCCTGATTCTAGGCCAGTATCTTTAACCACTATAAATCAACCTGGTTCTCACGTATGTATTGCTTCATAAATGCCAGTTAGGTACATTTTGTGCCCCTTGGAGCCCTGGAGCACTATACCACCAGCCCTGATTTAGAAATAAAAGATGAAACATCACCAGAAAGCACACTCAGAGGACCTAGACAGCTACCTTCTTTGTATTTGGTATTTTACTTTCTAAAACAATGTCTTTATTCCTGGCTTTCTTGTCACTCAATAAGGTCTATTCCAATATACTACTTGACTATTCCATTGCTATAATTCTGGAGGCCTCCTCTGTTTTTGGGTTATAGCAATTTTTCTCCTGGTAGGTAGTGGATCTCAAGTGGCCAGTCCCACTTCATATTTATTTTGCTTTGCTTTGCTATACTTCACTTTTAGGCTACCTATGATCAAAGTACATGAGTGAAGCGTAAACAGCAACTGGATTGCTAATTTGACACCATCACCAAATACATTGTGACTTACTTTGAAATAATGGGGATACAGAAGGATTGTGGTGGAGAACTGTAGTTTGAGGGGCAGGAAATGGATTTGTAGCAAGATTTCCCTTGCCTGGATCATGGAGAACTAGCCTCTCCTGGATTGCCTACCATTTTTCCTCCAGTACCATCAGCTAGTCATTTGGATTTTGCACGTTTGATTTAACAGGGACAATTAGATAGGACAATATACCCACTACTGAGAAGGAGACAGAGAAGAAGAAGAAAGAAAGAGAAGAAAAAAGGAGGAGAAGAAGCCTACACTGATTCCAAATCTTAGAAAAAGATGCTCACCAACTTGCATTGGAAGGAATATAGCATTCATTAAAAAACTCATTACATTTTACGACCAAATTTAAAAATGGTTCATCAGCTTCTGGATCGAGTGTTATTTTTGACTTTGAAATGGTCTTGCATGAAATTATTTTTATTATGATAATTATTTATTCAACAGAACCAACTAAAACAAGTACAGAATAATATATTAAAACAGAACAATGTCTATATTCTTAAAAACTGAAAAAAATAGCATTGGCATATTTAAAGTTGCACAGAAAGTAATGTTTGTTACCAATATGGCCCTTAGATAAAACAACAGAGTCAGATAGGAGTTGAATGTTCCTACTTTCAATTTTAATAACAGTCAAAAATCCATAATCATGTTAAAGAAAAAGGGCATTTCAAAAAAGCATTTTAGGAAGAAATATATCTGAATATATTTGTGTGAATGTATTCATGCTAAAGTGGGATGAGAATCCAAAATGCCTTGTAATGGTTAACTTTTTTGACAGGGAGATGATGGTAGTGAAGAGACCTTCCACCTCATTATTCTGGGCCAAACTCATGTAATTAATCTATTTCCTTAAACAATCATACAAAATGGAAGTCTGGATCCAGAATTATATGTTCTGAAACAAGCTAAATTGAGTGTTCCAGGACTGGTTTATGCATTCTTGGAAGGGTATCATCTGGAACATGAAGGAAGAAATGGTTTTCTGGAGGTAAAATAAAAATTTCAAGGAAAAAAAATGAAACATTCCATATAACTATTATATGCACATAACTATTTCCATTTGCTTTAAAATGTCATTATTATGAATATTTCCCAATTATCTGCAGGAAATCTGGAAGAGTCTTGAAAGAAGATGGAATACATATCCAATTGCTGGTTGAAGATTTCGAATGTGAAAGTTTTGCCAAAGGAATTCTAGAAAAGATGAGGTGGTACTATCTGAATTGCTGCCTCCCCAGTGTTACATTTGTTTTCTTCTACTCTGCTAGCTTTCGTTAAACAAAAGTCAAAATGCTTTCTCTTTAAAATGCTTATTCATTCATTCTTCCATCCATCTATCCACCCATCCATTCATTTATTCATACCAAGGAGATCGGCGTTGGCTTATCCTGGATGAAGCCATGAAAATTATCTGAAAAGAGATATCTGAGATGGGAAGGATGCTGTGATTTTCTTACCAAATCCTACAGTAAAGGATATCTTCCAGGTACAATCACTGTTGCTAGGGTAGTTTCCAGGAAAGCCAGGGCTCAGGATGACACCTTCCTTCTCTTCCAAGATTCCGCCACACTGGGCTGTTAAAATTATAATAAAGCAGATGGTCATAAACTGTTCAGATGTCTTTGTGTTGAGTGACTGTTCGGACCACTGAAGAAAGAGCTGATGGATGGGCACAGGATTGATTGCTGAAGGTTCGGTGTACCCCATCAAGAACATATTTAAAAAGATTAATAGGGAATGCCAAATCCATTGCTAGACAGATTGAATTATGTTCAACTAAGTCAGGCAGAGCAAGTGGTTCATCGACTGCATGTTAATCCAAACCCCTCACCAAATGTGCAAATTCTTTATTTGAAATTTAAAATGAAGTCATAATAGACTGAAATAGAATTTAGAATGCAGATGACATCCTCAGGGAGCTATACTTCACAAATGAAGCCTGGGGGTTGATCCCAGTTCTTAGTCCTCATTTGTTCACCCTCCAAGTTGAACTAACAAGATGGCTTCACCTAATATTAATTGTGTCAAAATTTATCACACTAATTTTTTTTCACACCAACTTGGAGTGGAATGGTGGGTCCATGAAGGAAGGTGGTTAAAAAAATCAATATGGTGGCCACAACTGCACACTGGAAGCTCTGCCCTTTTTAATATGTGTTACAAGTAAAAAAAAGAGGGTATAGACTTGATCTTATGATCATTGCTGTAGCCACCATTTAACTTTTTAAAGCCTCTCTATGAATATCCCTCCCCAACAGATCAATTTCTATTCTAGGAAGCATGGGACAATTTCCTTTCCCACCATATACTACCCATATGCCAACAAGGAAACTTATGGAGGTTATGCTTTCCTGTTCTCGACTCTTAGATCTGGGTCAATTTTCCATCTTCAATTGTATATTTTTAATGGGAAGAAGAAATAACTTTGAGGGACAGAAGAAGAGCCACAGGCTAAACAATGATTGGATAAAAGAAAATTGAATCCAGAGTGAACTTGTAATCTGAGAAAGTAAATGTCTCAGGCTTGACCTTCCCTTGTTCTCATGAAGATCAAGCATATTCAGACTTGTAAGATTCTGTTACTGAAGCCTTATAATAAAAATAGCATTAGCATTCATAACTTTGGTTTCCTAGTCTAGTATACCTCGAAGGGCTCACAATATCTAGCACCACTTCTTGGACTATAATAAACATCTAGCTCCCTTCCATATAGTTCAAAACAGAACCTAGAGGACTGTACATTTAATCCACCCCGACATTTGACAGCACAGACTCCCTCCATTATATGAATTTTCCCCCCTGCTGATTCTATTGCTTTCTAATTTCATGCCTCCTGATGTCTGTTTAAATGAAACTCCTTCTCAATTATTTAAAAAGGGGAACATCTGGATAAAAGAAGACAGGAAATCTCTCGTCAGTCCATTTTGTAGGGACACGGTAGCTGTTTATCAAAACTTGATTGCTTCTGTCTTTTGGAATGTGACACAACAATATTTATATCTCTCTACTATCATTTTTTTTTCAGCAAGAAAGGAAAGCATAGTGTCAAAGGGTATTTCTTATTCAGGAGTTGCAGCCAGAAAATCAGGCATACTGATGCAACAGATTAAGCACTCTGTTTCTAAAAGGAGGCAATAAAAACAAACACATGCAATTTTTTTATTTAGGTGTTTTACAATCATAGAACATAAAATAACAATGTTGGAAGGGACTTTTGAGATATTCTAGTCCAACCTTTTGCTCAAGCAGGAGGTCCTATACCATTCCAAACAAATGGCTGTTCAATCTCATTTTAAAAACCTCCAGGGATGGAGCAAGCCATTTCACTTGTTCTCACTATCAGGAAATTCTTCCTTAGTTCTAGGTTGGATCTCTTTTTAATGATCTTCTCCATTGTTAATTCTTATCCTGCCCTCGGATGCTTTGACGAACACGTTGAAGAACAGGTTGACTCCCTTTTTTCTGTGACAGCCCCTTAAGTGGGTCTATGACAATTCATCATAGTTAACTCGCAATGGCCAACTCACCACAGTCAACTTCTTGTAACCAAATCACTGCAGGACAACTCGCCTGTCAGATCCGTGTATCTGTCATTTCTTCAATGGAAGAAGAAAAGGGTGGGAGGCTAATAAAGAAATCCTTTCTTGATGTAACCTGAATATATTTATTCTTATATCAAATTTGTATAACTCATACATGGTACAATGGAGGGAGAAAAGCCCGATGGCTGGAATCTATCACCTCTGAAAGGCACAGCCTGGAGATGAGAAGATCATAAAAATTCCACAGTGAAATGTGTCCTGGGAATCTCTGGAAAAGTTTGTTCTAAAAAGGGGGTGGGGGGAAATTAGGCATGCCCTGGGAAACTGTGAAAAAGATTGTTCCTTACAAAAGGGGTGGGGAGGAATTAACATACTTGCTTTTGTTTCACTAAATACACATCGAGATAAGGGGAGGGGTTCTAACTCTCTTAGCTATGCCTGTATGCCTGAGGGACCTCAGATGCTACTTTGAACTCCTCCATGAATTGCCTCATCTCAATAAACGTATGAAAACGTTTTTGATACGTTTTGATACGTTTTCAGAAGTTCATTCTAGTTGAGTGAATGGGAAAAGTTCTTCAGCCTGACATCACCATAGCCAACTTGTCACAGGACAACTCATTGTAGCACAAGAATTACACTAATATCAAAGAAATAGTGGAACAGAATCATTTTAAAAAGGATGCAAAAGGAGGGACAAAATGAAATATGAATGGCAAAAATTAAAATAATTTTTATTTATTTAAATAATTAAATAGAATTGTTAAATTGTCTCATGGTGACTTGTCTCATGGTGAGTTGGTCGTAGCAAGTTGGCTACGGCAAGTTGTCCCATTTTTCCCTCAAGTACTGGAAAACTGCGATCATGTCATCTCTACTTATTCTCTTTGTTAGTAGAGTAGACATAACTAGTTCCCTCAATCATTCATCATACGGTTTATCCTCCAGGCCCCTTATCATCTTTGTTGCTCTTTTCTGCACTCTTTCTAGGATCTCAATATCTTTTCATAGTGAGCAGAATTGGGTTCATCAATCTACAACATTACAAATGAAAAGGCAATTTAGCTTTCTCTCTGTACATCTATATATATTACTTTAAGAAATATTGAACATTATACAATGCTTAAAAAATAGCCAGACATTGTGCAAAAGTAAAAGAAGGATGGGCAAAATTGAAGCAGAGTGTGGACAACCATTTCAGTTTTGAGACTATTGTTCCCGCTTTCTGTTTCTTTTCTTCCCCAAAACAGGATATTTCCAAAAAAGGTAAATAGGTTGATAGAAGTTATATTCTGCATGGGAGTTTTAAAATTAAACCATGGGACACATGTACTTTAATTCTGAGGAAACTGATGATCAGGAATATCTGTAAGATGTAGTAAAAAAGAAAAACCCTCAGGATTATGATGATGGAATCTCTGTCTTTTTAAAAGAGAAAAGTAGAGAAATTATCATCATTGAAGAATGGCATGCAAAGTTTGATGTGATATGTGTGTATGTGATTGTTCTATCTTTTATTGTTCAATGAAAATTGTTTTAGTTTTTGATTGGGAGTCATCCAGAGTTTATTATAAGATAGGCAGTTATATATATGTTTTAAATAAACAAAACATAAAATAAAACCTGTCAGCATCCTTCTTGGCTTCTTAAGTTTTTTGAAATCTCAAGAGATATATCAGAGAGAATTCCTCCTCTTTTTTTTTTTTTTTCAGATTTATACAACAAGGTTTCCTTCAGAATGATAAAATAATGAATAATGGAAACATCAAGACCAGGAAAAGCACCATATATGCTAACTCAAATGACAAAACAATCTTTAAAAAAGTATTAAGAGAAACATTACTTCTGCTTTCTTCCCCTTATTCCCCAGAGAATTCAGAATTTATTTTAAATTTCTCTCTGAATGGGAATATTTTGTAGCTTACTACATACTGCGTGTCAAATTTCATTCCTTCAATTCAATGTATTGTACAATTCAATTTCAAGTGTATGTTCAATGTCACATCTATTGCGAATCAATGTTTTGAAAGTCACTAGGGGTTTACTGCATGTGAGGAAAGTGACTTGCAAGACTTCATCTTTTCAGCTGATCTGTCACTTGTTCCTTTACTCAAAAATGGGCAAGGGTTTTTATACTAACACTGATTCAGCTGTTTTATGCTAATATTGATTCAACTGTTTCCATGTTCATGGAACAGAGGTCTGCAGGCAGACAAAATAAAAATATTCTGATGAAGTGCAAATAAGGGGGAGGCCACCTTCAATTACTGTTTGTAACTGAGTGCAACAAAATATTGATGGGCTGGACATGGGAAAAGAGACACAGGATACAACACAAATAGAAAGGAACATAAGACAGAATTGTTGCAGCATAACTAGAAGACAAAAATATATAAAACATGATATTCCTTTTGAAATAACACTTTTTGGTGAACACTACCTTGGTTCATATGAAACACGAAGATCTAAAACACAACTGCCACATTAACATAAGTGTAAATCAATAAATCAAGGATATTATACTTATAAAAGGTTTGTGTGGTTTACACAGCATGCTAAAAATGGTTGTCCCAAAGGTGCTTTTTTCAAGAGGCAACTGGATTTCTTTGTTTTTCCTTGAACACATTTTGCTGCTCATCCAAGAAGCTTCTTCACTTATGAAGAACTGAACTGAACTGAAGAAGCTTCTTGGATGAGAAGGGAAATGTCTTCAAGAAAAAGCAAAGAAAGTTCAGTTGCCTCTTGAAAAAAGCATATTTGGGACAACCATCACCTGGATGACTGAGAATCTCTAAAGACATTTAAAAATAGTTGAGCTTTGAGAACATACTCTACCACAAGCTGTCCAAACCCATTTTAGCCTAGCCTGGCATGCTGGGTTAACACAACCCTAAGAAAGTACTTTCTTTAGGCTGGAAAAGACAATGGTGATAATCTGGAAATTCCAAAAATGAATGACTATTTCACAGCAAGATCAATGGTTCGCCTCCTGTTTCCACTTCGTATTGTTGCTTTTATTCCTGTCGCAGAGAACAATTATTCTGACCAGAAAAAAATGAAGCTTTCAAAGTACTTCCCTAACTTCATGTCCTGCATCAAGTGGATTATTATTATTCCAAAATTATTATTTTTTAATAAATCCACAAAGCCATTAGGAAAACCAGAGAGAATCACAATTACAGCAAAATATTAAGTCAATAAGGTCAGAATAGGCTCCTACATGCATGTACAGATAACTGCTAGAAAAAGCCTCTATTTATTGGCTACTGAGTATACAACCTGGAATAAAGTATTTAGATGATGAGTTTCATTACCTTAAACTGGGGAGATCATACCTTTTATAGGAGACAGACTGACTATTCTCATCCTTGCATAAATCACTGAAGATCTAGTCCAACAGATGTTCTTTGGGTATTGTTTGTAATCTTGGCAAGATAGCAAACACATTCATCTATTACTGACCTCATTCCTATCTGGGAAAAGACACTTATTTGTGGCATCTTTTTTTCTACAGACAAGAGGTGTCTAAAATTGAGCACAAAAGCTTACAAGATAGCTTGCTGTTTTAAAGAGAAATGAGAGAATATGAATACAGCATTAGATGAGAATACAGTTTCACAAAAGAAGCATTTCTTCAACATTCAGATGCTCATTAATTTGTGAGAGAATAGTGGAACATCAGAAAGTAACATGAATAATTAAATGTTACACATGAAGTACTCAACATATAACAAGGAGTACCATAGCTGGCATTTGTCTTTCTCAAAGCACTCACACACACACACCCCCAGTCCTCAGTTCAAGGCTTGGATCAGATATGCCAAGGAAAGACTGCAAGATATGGTTGCAGTGCCCTGTTCATTCCTCCTCTTCCTAATAAGAGTCAATTTTGGGATAGACAGGGTAGAACTCGGGAAACCATAAGTTCTAGTTCTCCATTGGGCTTTTAATCCAACCCACCTTTCATGATGAAACAGGAGGTGGGGCCATTTATTTTTGAAATGTTCAGAAATAAAGCTCAGCTATTAAATAATTAAATACCTTCATTACTGAGGAAAGAAGGGAGGAAGGAAGGAAGGAAGGAAGGAAGAAAAGGGGAGGAGATAGGAGGGGAGGGGAGGGGAGAGAAAACGAAAGGAAAGAAGTGAGGTAGAAAAGGGAGGGGAAAAAGAAGAGAGGGAGGAAAGAAGACAGGTGGGAGAGAGAAAAAAAGGTGGGAGGAAGGTGAGTCCTTGGCAAGGAACTAAATAAACTTTTACCTATACAAAGTGGAGGAGGATAGTTCCAGCGTCGCACAGTTCCTGGCATGCAGGAAATATGAGAGTGCCCCTGAAGTAAAGGCAGAAAGAAAGAAAGAAAAAACCATTAGCAAGTAGGAAGCAAAAAGGAACTGAGAAACAGGTCAAATGGAAAGAATAGGCAGGGTACCTATCTCAGCCAAATAACATTATTTAGCAAAGAATGGAAGTGATACATACTACAGGCTGGAATTCTAAGATAAGATAGCTTTCTTTCATTAAATGAGCAAAACATCAAGAAAAGAGCTAAAGGTACACTCAAAAACGAAAATAGACAAAAGACAAAACAAATTTTAAAAAAGAAGATATTGTACACTGATGTGTGTGTATATGTGTGTCTACACACACACGCACACACACGCACACACAAATACACACAACTTTATGAACAAATATGAGATGCTCAAAAAAGTGCAATAACAGTATTGAATATGGGTATTGAAAGTGTTTCTACCCTAAATGACATTTATCAGGAAAATGTATTATGAAAAAAGTGTTAACTATATTTAAGAAATGTTAAAATATGGTACAAATATAAATAATTTTGAACACACAGTATCTTACTTTAATACTGGAAGGTTTAACTCTACAGTTCTAGTGTTTTATTTTGCATTAATTTTTCAGCAAAACCCATCTCACACACTTCTAAACAGAGAAAGGTATAAATTTGATTTTTCAATATTTTCCAGTAAGATACCTTGAGCTAACAACAGGAAATGAAATTAATTCCTTGTGCTGCATTAATTTTTACATCACAAAGCAACAGGAAGCTTCAAATTACTCAATTTTCCAAAAGTCTTCAAACACTTTTTCCTAAAGGCAACCTCACCAAAGATGTTAAAAATGGATCAATTTGATTGCAACCTCTCCAAAATAACCTGGAAAGATTGCACTTTATATAATTTGAGTGGCACCTACAGATGCTCTATATTTAATGCTGATGTCTTGTCAAAAGAGACTTCAAAAGAAAGATTAGGCCACAAAGTTACAATAAGATTCTTTTTCTTCAAGTACCAAATATTTCACTCGTTTCTTTGAGAGATTCAGGAAGTGCTATGATTGAGATTGAGAGTTTCATACCACACTGATGTGATTCCCTTGATTTTAACTGAGGTTGCTGTATTTATTCTTTGTCAAATGTTACTCGTGTTCATCTGTTAGGATTTTGCAAGCTTCTTCTAAGGCAAGTTGTTTTTCAAATTTGGCAACTTAAGTATTTTTCAGACTTAGCACGCTGGCTCAGGAATTCTGAGATTTGATGTTCATGTATCTTATGATTGCCAAGTTTTAAAACACTGCTCTGAGATAATTATATAAAGTTCATACAATAATTTTCTTCCCATCTTTTCTTTTCCATGGTAGCCAGACATTAGAATGGGCTGTGATACTGATGTCTCAATTTACCTAAGAGAATGATTTTCAATCCACTTTAAGTCATTTTTTTCCCCCAGAATTAAATAATTATTTGGAGAGTGGGTAGGTACCTGGAGAGCATATCCTGGCTCGCACTGAAAGGAGACCACATCATTCACCACATATCTTTCACCAATTTTCAGGCCATTACTGGGGACAGCTGGTTCTGGGCAACTGGAGAGACCCACAGCTAAAAAAAAGCACAATTAATCAGTATGTATTGAGCATTATCCATTTGTGCACTATCACTATTCAAACAGGCTGTAGCTACTGTAGATACCATGAATTAAGAAAATTCATCCCACTGTCCTGGTGTTTTTTCCAGAGAGCTAGTTCTTCACATAATGTGTCTGAAGTAGGATAATTTGAACTTGGACATTAGTTCCTTGAGTAAAGATGCTGAGTTTGATGATCCACCAGTTTGTTTTCTTGGCCAATTTACAATTAATAGAGTCAGCTCTTAAATATCATTTTCTATTAGTATTGCAATACCTTGCACCTTGGATGAACTTCAGCACAAGTCAGCATTGTTTGATGTCACCCTGACTTGTCTGAGTTTTTTTCTCCCTGCCAAGCCTTCCTGGAGATCTTTTCCTCAAACTTGTTTCATGGAAAGCATCATCTGAGTTCCTGACTTCACCCTTCAGAGATCCCAAGGACAGATTCAGTGCATTATGGCTCAGCGCTGAAGTCAGGTGAAGACTTTTCAGCAGAATTGGCCCAGAGGATATTCTCAGTGCAAGTATGTGAAAAAGCTTCACTTTTTCTTCCATCCCTCTTTTCTGCTCTTTATCTTATACTGTGAAGCAAAACACAGGATAAGAGCCATGGTGGTGCAGTGGTTACAATGCACTATTGCAGGCTACTTCTGCTGACAACCGATTGCCAGCAGATTGGCAGTTTAAATTTCACCAGGCTCAAGGTTGACTCAGCCTTCCACCCTTCCAAGGTTGCTAAAATGAGGATCCAGATTGTTGGGAACAATATGCTGACTTTGTCAACTGCTCAGAGATGGCTATAAAAGCAATGTGAAGTGGTATATACATTGCTATTGCTATAGCAATAGAATATCAGTCATAAGATAGGAATGGAACAGATCAGAATACAGACTTATTGGATTGGATTGGATTGGTCTCCTAGTCTAATGCTGCTCAGGGCAAGAATTCTCATAGTATCCCAGAAAAGACTATCCAACTTCCCCTTGAAAGCCTCCAGTGATGGAGTTTCCATGACTCCAGGAGGCAAGCTGTTCCATTGCTTAATACTCTGATGATCAGACATTTTTTTCATTTTGAGTTTGGATCTCTCTTCATAAAGTTTCACTCTTTGGTTCTTGTCCTTCCCCCAGATAAGCCCGCATTCTCATCCTTGTTACAATCTTTCAAGTATTGCTATTATGCTTCAGCTACACTTTCTCTTCTTTAAGTCTAAACATACTCAATTCCATTAACCATTCTTCATAGGCTGCAAGCTTTTCACCATCTATGTTGCTTTTTTTCTGAACACTTTCCAGTTCCTATGTTGCCTTGGATGAACAGAACTGGACACTGTATTCCACATATGATGTGATCAGAGCATCTATTTACTTCCCATGATCCCAATATTCTACCTCTGTTGATGTAGCCCAAAGTTGCATTGGCTCTTTAGTATGGTACAATGCAGCACATGGTATCTGCAGCATACTAAATCTACTTAATTTGTATTCTATCAGGAGACCCTGATCTTTGTCCAAAGTATTGCCATCGATGGAAATACTTCTAGCTCCAAAATTGCTTTTTTTTTTGCATGAGGACCAACATTCAGTTTTTTAAGAACCTTGAACCTCTGAATCATTGCTGCAGGGGGCTGAAAAATGGTACTAAATGAATGAATGCATATGGTGATAAAAAGGATTTTTCACTGAATAGGCTTTCAGGGTTTTTTTTTTAGCACTCAAAAATCTAATGCAGATGAGTTAAGGCAAGAGAAATGAAAGAGTATTTTTGAGTTTCTAAAAACAGCCTCCAGAAAGGGAAGGAAAAGAAAGCCTTTTAAGAGGCGCTTTGTTGATATGTCAAGCAAGCCACAAAGCAAAAATATATATTTAATCTCTCTTTATAAGCTTCATCTTTTTCTGCTCCTGGAAATGGCCAGTGGAGCAGGTACTCCTACTATTATCCTTGTATTTCTGTATGGGAACTAAGCTCTGAAAGTTGATTAATTCCACAGCACTTTGCCCTGGAGAAGTCTTTACGGTTTGGTATCAAAAATGTTATTGTTATGAAGTGCCAGCTATGCAGGTGCCTTTACAGCATGAAATTTGTCTTGACATGGGGAATGCATAAAGCTGTTATATTGATTTAGTTTGTTGATCTACCTAGTTCATGAATATAGCAACCGTGAACAGTGCAAGGCAAAAACATATTTTATTCTCTCTACTGGACAACTCACTAAATGTACTGGAGACCGATCAGGAAATGTTCTGCATAATAAAATAATGGAAGTGTTGTATAATGTATCATTTTTAGCAGGATGGGAATGGTTCTCAATCATATTATTTTTCAGAGTTTCAAATTTTCATGATTTTTATTTAACAAATCATTTTGAAGATGCTGTGTATTAGGCCACGACTTTGTTGTCCGTCAACCTGTATGTTCATTAAACTATGATATCTAGGTGATTATTGCACCATATTACTTTCCATTAAAGAATTAATTGAAGAAAAGAGGTAGAAAAGATCTTGAAGATCATCTCATCCACATGAATCTACAGCATTCCTGTTACCTTGCCAACCAGCCTCTGCTCACACACCTCCAGTAAATCCACCATGTCCTGAACAATTATTGTTATTCATAATTTTTCCCTGATGTTCACCTGCAATCAGCTTCCTTATGTTTTGTATTCTTGTCCTATCTTCTGAACAACTCTGAACTATTCTGCCTCATCTTTTACATCATGGTAATTCAGATATTGAACAACTATATTTTTCCTCAAGCTAAATAATCTTCAATTGTTTCTTGTAAAGTTTTTCTTCCAGGCCCCTTATCATCTTAGTTGAGAAGGACACCCCTAAATTTTTAATGTTCCTCCTAAAATGTGGCTGGAATTGGTTATACTATTCTCAACATACTATAGTTTGAACAATGTAGAATAGAGAACAATGATTTCTTTTGGTCTTGACATTATATTTGTTGCCTCATGTTCAGTTCTTGATCTCCAAAATATCAAAGTTTCATATGTATTGTTGCCCAGAATGCTTGCCTACATCACCACCCTTATTCCATAATTAAACCTGTGATTTTTCTTACTCTAATGTTGGACTTTGCATTTAATCTTGATGGTTTCTGCCCAGCTTGTCAAAGACCTCCTGAATCTTGATACTGTTCCGTACGGTGTTTATTATCACTGCATTTTTCTGTTGATATTTTCTAACCTGTCATCCATGACATATGTTGAATTACATAAGCCCTAGAATGGTATATTTCACCCCATTTGATGGAAAGCCATTGACATACACTTCCAAACGTTTATTCAGTCAGTTTTTCTCCATCTGGTAGTAGCACAGTCCAGCTCATTTTGTTATCTTATTTATGAGAATCTCTTAAACTTTACTGAATGTTTTGCAGAAATCAGTTTACTGAAAGATGATGGTAGAACTGTGGACTTAAAGCTTTCCTTCAATATGGCAGAATCCCAGTTAAAGTGCATTAAAATCACAACACTATTATTTAGCCCATGATGGAAGCTTCAAGAATTAAATCCTGCACCACTACTTCTACATTTGAAATGTTATGACTCAGGAATACTTCCCCCATGTAATGCATGTGCACAGTCCCTATGCAAATGAATATATCATACATGCTGATGATCTTCTCTGGTGGAGTGAAAAAGGACACTGCTGTTGTTTTTTCCACCATGGGACTTCCTTCAGAAGAGAACTAGCAGGGCCCAGCAAGGACCATCTGTTCTGATAGTCTCAGCCTGAACTCTGGCTGTGGCGGGGATATAGTGCATAGAATATATCATGCACCTTTGGTCACAAATTTGATTTGGGTTTCAATTGGGCTTCAATTTGACCATTTCAACACATGAAATTGTTGAGGTTCTTGGTTCAGTATCATATGGATTATTTTCCACCTCCTGCCCTGATCAACACTCGATAGGGAGAGATTATGGCATGTGGGATAAGGGTTTCTTCTCCAACTTCTTTGTAAAGTTATCTCTTCTAGAAAAGAGCCTTTGGAGAAGGACCATAACTCATAGAATAAGAGTTGGAAGGGACCTTGGAGGTCATCTAGTCCAACTCTCTGCTTGAACAGGAGACCTATACTATTTCAAATCGCTGCCCAATCTCTTCTTGAAAACTTCTTGAGTCTCTTCTTGAATGCTCCAGTGTTGAAGCCTTCCACAAGCCTATTCCACTGATTGATTGTTCTCACCATTAGGAAATTTCTTCTTAGTTCTAGGTTGCTTCTCTCCTTGATTACTTTCCATCTATTGTTTCTAGTCTTACCTTCAGATACTTTGGAAATAGTTTGACCCTCTCATCTTTGTGGCAGTCCCTCAAATATTGGAACTTATATGGAGTTTTAACCCATTTGTACAGAGCTTTTAAGTGCTCCAGTTTGCTTGTTGGGGTGGGCAACTATGGCAACTTTACAACCTGTAGATTTCAAATCCCAAAATTCCTGAGCCACTACTCTAATGCTAGCAAAATCTTTTTAAAAAGGGAGGGTTCAGAGGCCAAGTCTAAAGAAGATTTAGCTCTCCCACCCGCACTTCCTGTCTTCAATTACTCCATAAATCCTTTAGCCTAAGGCCATGAAAAACTAATACCAATCAGTATAGCTAGCAATGAAAGTATTGGTTGTATGAGCAGACAAGATAAATCTTTAAACAGCATCCATAGTTTGATAGCAAAGAAAATGAATGAAACCTTAGATCAATCTCTAGCATCTCTAATTAACTAGCTCCATCTTTTGTGTCTACCTGGTAAATCTCAGAAATAAATCTTGAGGGGATGGAAAAGGATAGTTTAAATTTTAATTCAGGGAAGAAGTATTTGCTAACACGGAGACAACCACTGCATATAATCATTATACAATAGTGTATATATTGACAAAAACATTAAGTTATATTTGAAAAATCAATAATCTTTTTTTAAAGTAAGATTGGCTATTGTACACAAGGAAAGATGTTTTATGATCTGTTCCAAGCTCCATGATTTCAAAAAATAATGTTCCTTTAAAGAACTATATGGATCAAGAAAAGTACAATTTGCAAACCACAGGAAATAATAGCACTATCATCTGAAAGTTTTCAGACAAAATCAAAACAGGTTAGAGAAGGATGATGAAGAATATTCTTTCTATTCAGGTACATTAAGGAGGGATTTAAGTGCTCGAAGGCCTGAATAGGAACAACAAATGGTCACAAAGAACTAATCCTCCATAATGAATGTAGCAATTTTACCTAGATGTTGTGGGCAACACCTTCCTCTCAATCTCAGAAATCCCAGCATTACATATCCCAACATAATTTTGTCCCCAGTACAGAAAATGCCACCCCTCAATTGAGTAGTGACCAGATGTTGGTGACAGGTTTTCTACTATTTGATCATGGACATGCTATACCTGGAACCCTGTACCCAGTTCTGAGTATTTCACTTTTTCTTTTCAGGAACAGGTCAAGGGAAGGTCAGTGAGTATGAACAAGAGATCAGAGCCTGATTTCTACATGGAGGAGCTAAAGGGAATAGGTATATTCACCTTTGAGAAAAGAAACTAAGAGGAAATATATCATTTTGGAAAAACCTGAAGTACTATAGAAGGCAGCCAAGATATTATTATTCGAAAATCTTGGACATGAAATAAAAGATTTAAATTACAAGTTGGCAGATTTCAATACTAATTACACGTTCAGAAATATCAGTTACCAGGGAAGATGGTAGGTTCTCATTCAATAGATGACTTCAACTTGAAATTACAGAATCATTTATTTGAGACACTGGATTTGGGAAGCTGGATTCCTGCATTAATCTGGGATTTGGGCTCAATGGCCTCCTCCAATAGTAACACTTTTTGGATTAATTTCTAGGTTCTATAGTTAATTGGTTTAAATTCAAACTGTTCTAGTTTCTACCCAAGGCACTTCTTTGATAATTTACCATTCAGTGATTGTATATCCCATCCCCTTCTTCCAGTTGCTTGGGTTTACTGAATCTAGGATCTATCAGAAGTGGGACATGCCACATCTCCCATTTACATAACAACTGCAACTCAGCACACACAATCTAAACAATTGGCACTGCACTGAAATGAGCTTACTTTTGTACTCCAGGTGAAATCCAGCAGCAGAGACACTGATGTCAGAGTAGAAGTGCAAATACAGCTGGTTAGAGGTACTGTTGAGCAAGGCAGGGACAGTGGTACCTAGTGGAAGGAGAGGGGAGAGGCACAAGAGGAAGAAATCAGCCAGAGAGCATATTTTAGAGTGCTAGGAGAGGAACCTGTTCATGTCAATCTTGATATGCTGGCTGAGGAATTCTAGGAGTGAAGTCCACACATCTTCAGATTGCCCAGGTTGGGATACATTGCTCTAGATGGATTTTAAAAGGATGAACATTTCATATAATTGAAAGCTTTGTCAATCCCTGCCAAGTAAAAATAAGTGGAAAGCAGAAGAAAGCACCATTTGGTGGAATCTTACACGGAGTCCCAGGTAGGAGGGGTTCTTTCTCTAGGAGCTAAAAGGTCCTGAATCCCTGGTATGCAGAAAAAGGCCCAGAAGGGATCCTCTCTTATGGTTCATATAGTATATTTGATGGTTATACAGAGTGTGCTTTAGTCTGGAATCCTTTCTGTAGGCCAGGAACAATAAAAAAAAAAACCTAGATTTTTGTGCATCATGTATTGCAGCTTAATGTATGGTCTTAATCCTTTGTTAGAGGAGGGTAACCATAGAAAACCAGTCTGAGTAATTCACAGAGTCATTCTTCATTCCTTGTACCTAACATACTTGTGTCTGATGTCTTCTTTTATATACCACTTACACTTTTCAGCTATATCCAGTGGTGGGATCCAATTTTTTTTACTATCAGTTCTGTGGGCATGACCTAATGGGCGTGACAGAGGAAGGATACTGTAAAATATCCAGTCAGAGGGGGTATTGGCCAGTTCTCTGAACTACTCAAAACTTCTGCCACCAGTTCTCCAGAATGGGTCAGAACCTGCTGAATACCACCTCTGGATACATCACTTGCCTTTTCTTATACCACATTGCAATCATGCAATTTGCTCACAACTTTCTTTATGGAGCATTATTTGTTATGATTAGTCACCCTTTTGTTCCCTGCCTACTTAGCAGTCTCTATCTTTCTTGTTCACACATACTGAAAAGGCTCTCTCCTTCATCCTGCAGGAATTTTTTTTATTAAATGTGTTCCGTCCAGAAAGAAGCACGTGAGACCGGGTTCCAACAATAAACTCTTTTATTAAACTCGCTAAGTATTAGTAATGGAACAACAGCCCAAGCTGCGGCAGCCTCCTGTACAGCGGCTTGCCCGCGGCTTGTGGCCAATGACACCTCTTTAACTGTTCCCACCATTTGCTGGGCTAACCCGATTGGTTCTCTAACAGCCAATCCGAGAATGGCCTTTTCAGCTAATCAGAATAGGGAACTTGGAGCCTACCAAGTTCCATACAGAACACCCCTCCCCCCTTGGTTTAGTCCAATTTGCGTCACGTAGTCATGCAGGTAGGTGGGGCTTTTTCGAGTCCTGGTTGACCTGCGCAGCTCAGTCTCGGCATGGTCTTCGAGTGGTTCGGACAGGATCGCTGTCTCTCTGGTCCTTCTCCATGGAACCTCCTGGAAGGGTGAGTCAGCTTTGCTGCTCCCATCTGAGTCTCTCGGGCCGGTTGAGATGGCTCCACCGCTCCCTCCTGGTTTGACCGGGTTGGTTGAGCTGGCCTGGTTGTTTCCTTCCAGGAAGGCCTCGCTTTGTTCTCCTGTTCCCAGACTTCTCATTTGGGGTTCATCTAACTGTGAGTGCTCTTTTTGATTTGTTAGATAGTCTTTTTGTAGTGTTTGTTGTCTTGTTATGGGAGGTTCGTCCCTCCCTTTTTTATTATTTTGTGTTCCCCCCCCCCCCTCCTCAGTGGTTTTTTGGTTGATATTTATTTTTTTTGGTTCTGTTGTGTTTTTTCATTTGAGATTGCGAGAACGAATCTGGTCTATGTGCCGTTCCATTGTCTACCATCGTCTAGGAGTAGTCGGTAAGACTGGGACCCTGTAATTTGGGTGATTGTGGCTGGAAGCCACAATGGTTCTCCGGTAAGCTTTATCGCATAGACCAGGTCGCCAATTTCATATGTTTGGTATTTGCTGGAGGAGTCGGGGGGGTTGTCCCGGGTGTAAGTGGGGTGCAGTCTGTTTAGGTAGAAACGTAATTTCCTACCCACCAAGAGTTCTGCTGGGCTTTTGTTGGTTGTGCTGCTAGGGGTAATATGCTGTAGGGTTAGTAGCTGTTTTAATTTGTCTTGCACGTCCCCCTTGTCCATTCTATCTAGGCCCTCCTTAGTGAACCAAACCATGCGTTCAGCCCTGCCGTTTGCAGTTGGATGAACCAGTGCTGTTAAAGCATGTTGGATACCTTGGGCAGCCAGATACTGTTTGAATGCTAATGCTGTAAACTGGGGTCCATTATCTGACACCAGTACATTAGGCAGCCCATGAGTAGCGAAAAGTTTGTCTAGTTGTTTCATTACTGCCTCGGTGGTTGAGGAAGCCATAAGGATGACTTCTAACCAGTTCGAGTAGGCATCCACAACTATCAGGAAGGTGTTTCCTTTTGTCGGCCCAGCAAAGTCAATATGTAGTCTAGACCATGGACTCCGGGGAGTTTCCCATTCTCTAATTGGTACCTGTGGGGGGGTAGGCCTCAATTTTTGACAGTCATGGCATGTTGCCACCCAACGTTCAATGTTAAAGCATGTCCAGCCCTGGCCACCAGACGTAACTCCTGGCCAGGGATTTCATTTTGACTATGCCCAGGTGTCCCTCGTGCAACATGCACAGAACATCTTCCTGGATACTGTTTGGTATAACCACCCTGTCACCCTATAAAATGCAACCTTTTTCTATAGACGGTTCGGTCTGTCGGGTGTGAAATGGCTTAAAAGTCTCAGTTTTGTTCTCCTCTGGCCAGCCCTTACCTACCCAATTCAATATGCGTGCTGTCAAAGGTTCTTTAGTGGTGGCTCTCGCGATGTCCGCTGCGGTTAGCGGCAGGTCCGGGCAGGTCTCTAGTTGGAGTGTGGAGATGGTTGGAGCTGGGTCCTCTTCTGTGATGGGCAGCAGGGAAAGGCTCAGGGCATCAGCATATGTGATGGCTTTTCCGGGGCGATGAATCAGCGTGCAGGAATAGGCAGCGAGGAATTCAGACCACCTCGTCATTCTAGGTGACAGAATGTTCGGGGTTGGCTTGTTGCCTGCGAGGATTCCTAAAAGGGGCTTGTGATCAGTGATGATTGAAAAAGTTCTACCATAAAGGTACTCATGGAATCTTTTGACTCTGGCGATGATTGCGTGGGCTTCTCTGTCGAGTTGGCTGTAATTGCGTTCTGACTTGGAAAGCATCTTTGAATAAAAAGTGATTGGTGCCTCTCTGCCGTCTGGTAGCTGGTGGCTCAGGATGGCGCTGATCCCAAAAGGCGATGTATCACAAGTGACCGTCAAGGGCAGGGTATTGCTATACTGGATTAAAACGGTGTTAGACGTTAATAGGTCTTTGATGCCCTGAAATGCTGCTTGTTCCCAGTGGCCCCATGTCCAAGTAGTTTTTTTTATCTAGCAGCCGATGTAGGCGTTCTGCTATGGTTGCTTTATGGGGCACGAACACATTGTAAAAATTTATGAGACCTATGAATGCTTGATGGTCAGTTTTGTTCCTAGGTCTAGGAACACCTTTGATTGCCTTTATTTATTTATTTTCGGTGGGGTGTATGCCTTGTTCATCGATTAAATAGCCCCAAAACTCGACCTGGTTGTTGGCTAGATCCCATTTCTCTCGTTTTACCTTGAGGCCTGAGTCTCTAAATCTTGTTAAAACTGCTCTTAATCTGTTCCCTAGTTGGTTGGCATTTTTTGCTGAGACCAGTACGTCGTCAAAATAAGAGACGACTCCTTTGATTCCGTTTAGCAGGCGTTCCATGAGGCTTTGGAACATGCCTGGGGCAACACTAACACCAAACTGGAGACGGTTGCACCTGAATGCCCCTCTATGTGTCACAATAGTTTGTGCCTCTGCGGTAATGGGGTCAATGAGTAGTTGTTGATACGCCTATGCGAGATCAAGCTTCACAAAAATTCTTCCTCCCTCTAGTGAGTGCAGTAAATGTTGCACTACCATTACTGGGTACACGCTTTGTTGGAGTGCATGGTTTAGGGTTGCCTCCGCAGATGCACACTGACCCATCTGGTTTCACAGGAGTAACGATGGGTGTTTCCCACCTGGCATGGTCGATTGGCTCTAAAACCCCTTGAGCTATTAATTTATTCAGTTGTTCATCAATTTTTGGTTTTAAAGCAAACAGGACGCGTCTGGACTTTAAATGGATGGGGGCTATTTTCCGGTCTAGGCTAAATGAAATTGGGGTCCCCTTGTACTTGCCTAGGGTCCCATCGAAAACATCTTGGAATTCATGTAGCAGGCTCTCCTCCCAGTTGGCTGCGGCAATGCGGTTGATCCTGGTCATCGCGATTCCCAGGGGCGTGAACCATTTGATCCCTAGCAGACTAGGGCGATCACGGTCGACGATGGTCAGAGGCAAGATTTTGGCGTGGTTCTTGAATTTGACGAGGAAATGTCCTAGGCCTACTACTGGGACTCTATTTCCCTGATAGTCTTTTAAAATCAGTCTTTATTTCTGTAATTCCTTTTGTTTAATGTCCGGTATCAGGCACTGGATGGTATTCCAGGATACCATAGATAGGAAAGATCCTGAGTCGACTTCCATCTCACAGGGCTTCCCTTCGATGCTCACCTCTATCCGGACCTTCTTCCCATTTTCTGCCCTGGCATTTCCGATGGTGACTGTCTGATGCATTTCCTCTCTGTCACTGGTTCTTTTGCTTCAGTTCCATCTGCTTCTGGCTTGTCTTTCTTCATGTCTGGGGGGAGGGGGGTGCTGCCACGTCTTTTTGGACTATAGCTCTTTTGGTTGTGGCAGACCCTTTTGATGTGCCCCCGTTTGTTGCAAGCCCTACAGATTGTGTCAAGGAACCGACATTCAGCTCGTGGGTGGTTGCCCCCGCATCCCACACATTTAAACTCCTCCCGGTTTCTCCTCTTTTCGCACCATTTCTTGTCTGATTGAAGTCTATGGAAATCTTCATTTTTGTCCTCGGTATCGCTCGGGGATTCAAGATCTTCATAGTGGGCTGTCGCTGTGGGCTGTTTCTTTCCTCCCTCTGCCTTCTTCTCTCTCGCTTGGTTTGGCAGATCTGGGATCACATTCATTTGGCGCATGGTGGCTGCTGACTTCTTTGCTGCTTCCGTGGCGGTTGCATATGTAAACATTGTGTGTATGGATGTAAACATGTGTATGTAAACATTGACATCTCATACATTAATACTATTTCCATTTTGTCAACTGAAGATTTTATGACTTTGTGAATTTTGGGAACTGAGGGTGAGGGTGAGGCAGGGGCATCCAGTTTGTCCATCCCAACTTCCCTATGATCCCAGCTCTTCTTTCAAGTTGATTAAATAACTGATTTTAGATGCTCAACTGAAGAACAGCAGTGTCAGTGCAAAGACTGGTTTTCTATCATTACCCCGCTCTGTTGGGCACAAATGATCGAGAACATGCATTAAGCTGTAATTCAGAAAGATTTATTTCGCAAGTCTATGCATAAGAATCCAGTCAACTAAAGGACAAATCTGAATGAATAAAGGTCAGTGGAATTCAAAAAGGGTTGGACTTAGACCATCTGTGGCAATGTAAGGATTCTAAGCTGATGACACATTAAATTCTGCCCCCAACTCTGCCTGCTCTTCTCCTACAGTTCTGAATATTAGTTTCTTTCTCTTGAGAAAACTAACTTAGAAGCCAGCTCTGGTTTCAACCCTAAATATCGATTGATTTGATTTGACTTACCTAGTTGCCCATCTCATTTATGTGACTTATGTGGCTTATAATAATTATTTATTGAAAATAAATCCTTAATAGGTAAGCAGTCACATCCCTTTCTATAGTACCTTCAGATCTTACCTGAGAAGCTGCCCAGCATGGTGGCTGTATTGTCCCCTCCATCAAAGACTTCTAGGGAATCCCAGTTCTGTTCTGTAACAAAACTGATCACTTGAATCTGGAAACAGGGAAAAGGCCAGAGAAGGAAAACATATGTGATGGTGATGATAATAGTAACAATTACAATGAACATTACTACTGTTAGCAGTACCATTCAGAATTAAAGGTTACCAGTACTACATTAACAGTACCATTCAAAATGCAATCAGTAAACCAAATGCAATTTAATTTTTTATGGTCGATTCACAAACTTTGTATGACAAATTATTTTTACACAATTTATCAGTGTAAAAATCTCAGTGTGTCTATTTTATATTAAAGAACTTTGAAATGCATTGAAGAATATTTTGAGGCCTCTTCTTTGATGCAGCTTTAATTAACATGGGGTTCCAAGTTTCATAGTTAATCCCATGGCAGCTGAGAGCCTGCCCAAGAATATATCTTGTAATCTCCCTGCCATCACATAGGGCTTAAGTCTGGTGGATAGGGTTCTCAGAACTATAGTGCAGAGATTAACCAATCTCTCACAGCACAACCCAAGATCATACACACTTTCTTCTTGCAATGGGGATTTTTTTTTTAAGTAAAATTGCATGCCACATAAAACATTTTTCATTTAATTATGATATCTGCCCTTTAGCCAGGATGGCATTTGGGAGGAATTTATCCCATGGAAATGCAGAATGTATTTTTTATTGAAGGCAACAGGAAATAAAGTGATGTGTTTGGCAGGGTGACCATAAATAACTGTTTCTGATATTTTCAATTGTTTTCCTCCTTAATTTGTCCTAAAGCCATTTTGTGAAAACTTTAAGTCAAAACATAAATGAAACACAAAAGCCTTTGGGGTTCATTTCAATAAAATGCTAATAACCCCCACAGAGCCTTTACAAATTGTTCTGGAGTCTACATAATTACCCAACTTGTTTGATAATATATTAACAGGTTTACAGAGCAAACTTTTTTTTTAAAGGAAGATAAAAACTAATATAAAGTAAGAAAAAGAAATAAAAAAGAAGGGCAAAAGTGCAAGAGTGGAAAAAATAGAAGAGAAATAATTATCCAACTTGTAATGATTTCTGTATAATAGAACTGAAAGTTAGTTTTATTCTCCTTTACATTCCTCACTTCTTTTTCAGAAGGATTGTTTTTTTTTGGGGGGGGGGGGGGAGGAATGAATGAAGGAATTCTAAAGTTGTAATTCTAAAATGATGTTGAAGATTTCAGGAATTGCAGTGTATATTTACTACCAGGCAGATTTGCTGCTTAGGAAATGAATAATTCATTTAAAAAGTCATAGAGAGTGAACAGATCTCCTTGGTCAGATACTGCCTATAGTCTACTTTTAAGAATGCTTTCATTCTTTCCAGTTCATCTGATTTGCCAGGATTAACCTGGAGTACAAAACAGAAATCGATGGAAGTCTAATACAATTCAGATGTTATATGCTCAGTTGGCTATCATTAAAACATTCTGGTTTATGTTTACAGCAAAACAGAGTTGCAGACAGCCAATTACACCTTAGACACACATGTTAAACTGTAAATTCAGCTCAAGTGTCTGCACAGTAATATGAAGATCCTAGCATATGAATGAGGATCATTGTCCATGCAACATGTATGTTGCTTATGCTTATAAGGACCTACTTCATTCCTTTACAAACAGGTCAAACACCTTTCTTCAAGGCTGAGTTTCAGACAACACCTGTTTAAGCAGGTCAGTGACAGAGCTAGCAGTTACAAAGCCAGGTAAATATTAACCTCAGATAGTTTCTTTTTTTCCTGGTTTAAGATCTTGTATGAATCCAGGCTGCTTAGTTCAGTTTAGTTTTATAAGAAAAGGTAGAAATTCAGTAAGTACAGCGTTGTAACAATGCAGCTTTTATTGTGCATTACCAGGACAAGATTTTCCAGAAAGCTTTTATGAAGTCATGGCTATCTTCACTAAGACATGTCATGCCATGATGTCATTATGATAATGATGCAAATGATATAATTTGCTTCAGTTGCATTTCATTTCTGTGATGACATAATGAAATGCATGGTACTGTTCCAAGCTTAGAATATTGAAAGAGTATATTTTTTCAAGAAGAGGGGTGGGGGTGTGTGAAACTACATTTTCCTGAAATATACTTCTGGTTAATATCATTAGCTTCAGTTTGTATGATCTATTAGCTTCTAAAGACATCCTAATTTAGATATTACATTCCAAGGAAATAGAGCAAAAACTGTATTCATAACAGAATGGTTCTCCCAGTAGCTCCTTCTCCACCTCCACTGAAATTAACAAATGAATGGAATAAATTATCACCTTGATATCAAAAGTGTCAAATGTTTTGCAATACATTTAGCGGTTCTGCTAAAATAATCTTCCTTTTTCTCTTCCATGCTATGCTGTGAGAAATAACAATAACAAGGCATACAATTCTCAAAAAATCCAGGTCAAAACTAAGTAAAATTTAAAAACAGACCTGTTAATCAATTTTGACATTCACAAAAAGATACGCCTTGTGATTTGGAAGCTGCAAAATGGTCCTATTATGATGCTAATTGCTTCCTTCCCTTTTGCTAGGTTACTGAAGCAGTGTGGGA
Source organism: Laticauda colubrina (assembly GCA_015471245.1). Classification (NCBI taxonomy): domain Eukaryota; kingdom Metazoa; phylum Chordata; class Lepidosauria; order Squamata; family Elapidae; genus Laticauda; species Laticauda colubrina. The sequence continues at coordinate 7,408,954 of BLBF01000046.1, forward strand.
TTCTCTCTCTGATTTAAAATATAAGTTGTAAAAAATTGCAATTTGTATCCTGGAGTTGGATCAGACCTAATTGTTCCTACTAAAACCCAAGAACTTTAGCAAACTTTTCAAAGATTTTAAAGGGCCAGTTCCCTCTCTTGATATAAAGCTAAATGCATTTCATTTGAAAAAGTTTTGTGTCAAGAAGATGCTAGTCCTACTACTGTCTTTGAACTACATAGCCCTTAGCTAGGAAAGAGTTAATAAAAGGGGTTATTATATATCCCACTTTTTCCATTATAACTTTTCCCAACCTGAAGATTTCCAGTTGATGTTTTTTTACTGTCCTAATTACTTAGTCAATTATGTATGTGGAGTCCTAAAGGGCACCAAGCAGGGAAACTTCTGCTATCAGATCATTTCTTTCAGAGATGAAAGCATTTGTGGCTTTTATCTCAGAGAAACCTTTCTGAAGGTTCTATGTTTTTCTTCAGGCATCGACTTTCATGTTTAGCAATCCTAGATGTCCACTAGCACTATTGAGCATAGTTAAATAAAATAGCTTGAAGACAATATATTGTACTCTTTCACCCAAAAAAGGATGGAAGGTAAGGGGTAGAAATGACTTTGAAGATCATCAAGCTCAATCTTTCCCCAGGAAAGAAATCTATAGTCCCTGACTTATGACCACAATTGACTTATGACCACAATGACACACAATAGTCCTTGACTTATGACCACAATTGACTTATGACCACAATTGACTTATGACCACAATGACACACAATTGCTAAGCAAAGCAATTGTTAAGTGCATTATGCCCAATTTTATAACATTTTTAACCAAGTTTTTAAAGCAGTTGTTAATTAAATCATATAGTCATTAAGTAAATTTGGACTCCTCTATTGACTCTGCTTGTCAGAAGCTGGCTGGAAAGGTCACAAATGGTGAACAGACAAATCCATGATACATTAACTATTGTAAATAACTGATGGTTGCCAAGTGCCTGAATTTTTACTGTGGGGATGCTGTAAGTACAGGAAGTAGTTACAAGTCACTTTTTGCAGTGCTATTGCAACTTCAAACAGTTGCTAAATGAATGATTGTAAATCAAGGACAACCTGTATATCTGTGCAGCCCCCACATATCAGGGTTGATGTAGAAAGCTTTGTTCAGTCTGTTCCTCCAACAGTTCTATTTCAGGTTTTCAGTTAACCCCCTTAGCACAATAATTTGCTCATGACCAATTAGATAACCAAAAGCAAAGCAAACTTACAGCCAAACCACAAACAGTCTTAGAAATAAAGATTTTGCTTGGGTAGGTTCCAAAAATAAACAGCCCAAATCCCATCTGAGGTCTGGGGCCTCCACTGAGGTTTGTCAACAAGTCCGGTGGTCCAGTTTCAGGGCTGGCAAGGAGAAGACACAGGGATTGTCCAAGTTCAGGGTGTCTTTTCAGTGAAGCCAACCACAAACAAGCTCCAGACTAATCTTCCAGGCAATGGCCAATTAGTCTATCCGACAGATAACTGGCTGCTCCAAACACAAACATAAACACTCTCCACAACTGAATTAAAACCATGAGCTGCAGAGTCCTAGAGTATCAGAGGGAGTCTGTTTGTGCTCAGGTGTTTGCCTGGCTTGTGGCGTGGAGATCTTTCTATTTGAGAGTGCAGGCTTCCAAATGACTGACAGTCTGGTGGAATCATCTCTTCTATTCATGCTTTCAGGTCTTTTTTCAATCTCTATGGCTTCTCTGGTGATTCTGTGGCTGGGGTTTTCTCTAGTGGCCAGGGTTTTAGTGCCATTGAAGTTGATGTTGTGACCTGTGGCTTTCATGTGTTGGACTAGTGAGGAGGTGTGTTCCAGCTTTTTTACTGCATATATATATATATACATATATATATATATATATATATATGTATATATATGTTTTTTTAAGTTTTTGTTTTTTGGTTTTTTAAGTTTTTGCGGGTACTTAGATGTTCAGCTTCCTTCGGGTATTATCCCACGTCATTGTAGTTGTGCTTTTAAAGTTGTAGCAACGTTTCGGCAGAATCTCATCTGCCATCTCATCTCATCTCATCTCATCAGGCTACAACTTTAAAAGCACAACTACAATGACGTGGGATAATACCCAAAGGAAGCTGAACAGCACACATGTAAGTACCCACGAAAACTTTAAAAACACACACACATATATACATATATATATATATATATGAATGCAGTTCAGCTTCCTTCGGGAGATTCTGCTGAAACGTTGCTACAACTTTAAAAGCATTGCAATGACGTGGGATAGTACCCGAAGGAAGCTGAACTGCATTCATATAAGTATACCTGCGAAAACTTAAAAAAAAAACACACACACACACACACACATATATATATATATATTCCCTGTGCATCATGCCCAGCCACATACATTTCACAGACCAATAGAAGAAGAAGTACCCGCCTGGATGAACACAAAAATGCAGTAAAAAAGCTGGAACACACCTCCTCACTAGTCCAACACATGAAAACCACAGGTCACAACATCACAACATCAACTTCACACGTCACAACATCAACTTCAATGGCACTAAAACCCTAGCCACTATAGAAAATCCCAGCCACAGAATCATCAGAGAAGCCATAAAGATTGAAAAAAGACCTGAAAGCATGAATAGAAGAGATGATTCCACCAGACTGTCAATCATTTGGAAGCCTGCACTCTCAAATAGAAAGATCTCCACAACACAAGCCTGGGTACAAACAGACTCCCTCTGATACCTCCAGCTCAAACACACCCCAACCAGGCATCCAGATGAAACCTAGCTTCCTAACAGATAATAGCCGTCCTTTCACGTGAAGCCAAGCTGCACTGAAAGCCTCCAACACAGGAACAGAGTGTTGCCAGCCAATCAAAGCCACAAAGCAGACAGAAGAAACCAGAAATACCAATCAAACAAACTCCAAGTCCAATAAACACAGACCAAGACTCCCAACCAATCAGGATGTAGAAAAAAACATTCTGCTGCAATAATAGGCTAGCCTCAAATTTAAAACCAATGGCTGTGAGACCCTGACCACTCCCTGGTTTATATGAGTGGAGAGCCAATAAGTATGTGTGTAAATTTCATTTTCCAGTTTGTTTTATCTCCAAAAATTGGCACAAATTGACATCTATAATTGTGTAACCAATTTTTTTCTAGTAGACATTGCAGCAACACAGAATTTTGCCACTGTATGTATAATAGCTGGGTTTGAATCCTGGAGGAGAAAGTCTACCTGGCAATCTCTCTAGTAAGGGGAGAATATACAATGACCTATAAACTCTGTATAACTCACAGTACAATAAAACATGTGAGATATTTTCAACTTCTCCTTTACCACATATACATACCCGTACTGCTATTGGTGTTTTCTTATACCTGCCCTGAAGGAGTGCTGATGGGACAATATTAAATCTGGCTCTGAAGAATGTTATTCTTTGTTTTGGGAAGATTGGATCTTTTAGATATCTTGCTTATTCCCACACTCCCTGTTTAATTCTGTCCCTGCTATGGTGAGCCAACCTATTTAGTTCTTCCTGGAACTCCAGGTCCTTCATTCTATTGATTACTACTTGCTTTGCTTGGTCCAAAGCCTAGGGACATTAAGAACAATGGCGAGAGCCCATAAGAGCCCAGCTTGTGGTCTATTGCCTGTTTCTAGGGGGAGGGGTAATTATCAGTTAGTACTAGAGGGGTTAGTCCCTCTGAGAGGAAATGCATTTTTAGCCAATGAATGATCATCATCTTCCAGGTCCTTACCTGAATTTGAGGCATGCTTGTCTCAATTCTTACCTGGGCATTTGGAGTTCCTTTGGGTGCAGCTAAGATGGCTCACATCTTAGGTTCTAACTAGTTTTTTTTTTTTTTTGCAAGGATTCCTGTTTATGTCCCATATAGAATTTGTGCCAATGTTTTGGCCTCAAAAAGTTTTAAGGCCACAGGTACTAATTACCCTCCACCAGTGTAAAAAAAATATTTAATTGCATTTGAGGACCTATAGGCTGCTTGCAATTTGTGATCCAGGTGTACCTTCCATGTCCCTTGTGAGTGGAAAACCACCCCAAGATACTGAATGTCCTAGCCTGTTCTAAACTATACTCTTCTATTTTCCAGGAATATTGTCTAGGTCTTTTTAGCAAAAACTAAAACTTTTGATTTATCAAAGTTAAGGACCAGCTTATTCTGTTTACAAAATTCAAGTGTTGCTGTAATTGCTCTCTTCAGTCCTATTGGAGTTTGTGAAATTATAGCAGCATCGTCGGCATAAAGGAGAATCAGGATTTTATGCTGTGCTACATTAGGAGGATGTAAATCAAGGTTCTGTAAGAGGTTGATCAGAGGATTAATGTAGAAGTTAAACAGGGAGGGGGATAGGATACAACCCTGCCATATCCCTTTTTGTATCCTTACTGGACCGGTTAAAGTCCCTTGAGGATAATACCTTACTTTCAAGGTGGAATTAGCATACAATTTTTGATTGAGGAAAAGGAGGCGTTTATCGATGGTAGTGCATTTTAATTTCTCCCAGAGGGTGTTCCTGGATATTGAATCGAAGGTCTGCTTAAAATCAAGGAAGGCCACTAAAAGAGAGGATTTTTTTTTTTATTCGTGTATTTTTAGATGGTGAAGTACCAAGATATGATCCACCATAGATCTTCCTTCTCTAAAACCAGCTTGCTCATCTCTGATTATCCCCCCGGAAATTAGCCAATCCTGAAGTGTATAGTTTAAGTGTTTGGCATGCAACTTACTAATAGCACTCAGAAGGCTAATAGGTCTATAATTACCTGGGTCATTTCTATTACCTTTTTTATAAATTGGTATGATAATTGCTAATCCCCAATCACTTGGCATATGGCCCGTTTTATCTATAAATGTAACAGAGATGCTAAAAGTGGAGCCCACCAATTGGCATTCTTTTTGATTATTTCTGGCAGAACATTATCAGCACTTGGTACCTTATTAGCCTTGAGGGTTCCGATCAACCAGGATATATCTCCTGGTGTAACCAGGGGCAGGGGTGGGATTCAAATTTTTAACAACTGGTTCTATGGGCATGGCTTCGGTGGTGGGCATGGCTTGGTGGTCATGTGTCTGGGTGGACATGGCTTGGTGGTCATGTTATTGTCTGGGCGTGGCCAATTCAATATCACTCACATCTTGGCACATATCTCCTTGCCTGGCCTCTCATGACTGTGGGGATGCTGCAACAGTCGTAAGTGTGAAAAAGAGTCATAAGTCACTTTTCTCAGTGCCATTGTAACTTTAAATGGTCACTCCACACAAGCAAAATATCAGCAAAGGAGGGGGTAAAAACTCCAGAGAAGTTTCAGAGACAGGAAGTTCAGTCCTGCCAAGAATGTAATAAGGGTTAACAGAGAGGCAGTAAGGAGTTTGGTCCAAACTAATTTGTCTCTCCTTTGTTACATAGTCAAGGTCTGTATATAGCTCTCTAAAATATTCTTCCCAGGCATGAAATGGTTAGTTGGGGGTAGGGGGGATTTCCCCAATCCTCTAGTGATGTGCCAGAAAAGGGATCTATTTTTTGTCTTGACTGCTCCAATTAATCTATGCCAAGACTCCTTCAGAGCCACACTTTTTTTTTCTTTTAGCAGGGTCTTATATTGTGCCTTCAACTGCTTTAAATTGTGAGTGTAATTCTCAGAAGGGGCATTTTTACTTTTCCTATACTTTTTGTTATATGTCCTTTTCAGTTGCACGCCATCTCTATCAAACCAGTTTTTAATTCTTTAAAATCGGCTTTTTGGATTGAGCTAGTATTCTATTAGTGAAAACTGATTTCAAATTTGAAATTAAAGTTTCAAACCCCTCTAAGTATGAACCTTCAAACTTACTTTTTAGTGGAGATGTACAAAGTTCTATTGTTTCCAACGCTAACATCCATTTAGTAACTTCCTTTGCATTTTTCTCGGTCCATTTAATTTTTACCTGGGTATTTTGGCTCTCTAGCCTGGGTAGGTAGATTGAACCAGTCCTTAGAGATTTCTGGTGTAATGTGAGAGTAAGGATTACTGAATAGTGATCGTTTTCCAGTCGTGAATCTACCTCCATCTTTTGCAAGAACTTCTGGAGGTCACATGTTATTATCCAATAATCAACTGTGGATTTTCTTCCTGCTCCCCGATAAGTATATTCAGCTGGGTAGTTGCCTTTTGTGGAACCATTAAGGATACAAAGGTCCAAACGTAAAGTCATCTGTCTTACACGTAAACCTTCCCAATTTGCTTAGGGTCTTTAAATTGTCTGGAATGCAGAGGTTCTTCTGGTACATTCTCATCATAATGGATCTTAAATTGATTAAATAATGCTTGATCATTTGGACCCATCCTAGCATTTAAGTCCTTCCAATAATTATTGCTGGGTATTTGGGTATTTGTCTGAACAGCCAAGGATAAAATCTTCTATGCCATCCCAAATCTTGTTGATCAAATCCTTCTTACTGAGTGAAGGAATGTAGATATTAAAAAGCAAAATCTCCACCTGTTTATATAAAAGTTAGGTAGTCACAACCCATGGCTGAAAAGGTAGCAGTGAGACACATTTAAATTGCAGGGCTGTATTAATTAGTGTCACAATACCCCTTTTAGCTCTCCCACCCACCTTACTTGGGGCAGGTGGGATAGTATTGGTCCAATAACCATCTAACTGTATCTCTGTGGGGGTCCAGGTTTCCTGGAAGGAGAGAATGTCAAATTGTGATATGTAGTCAAAAAAGAGTTGGTCTTTTGATGAGACAGTCCAGTCCGCTATATTCAAGCTTATAATGGAGAGGAGATAATCTTTTGCCTCTCATCAGGAAATTTGATTTATACAAAGGGAAGTTGTAGGGTTGTTGCAATGGACTGAGGTGTTGTCACACATGAAATTGGCTTTCTCTAAAAGGAGGGGAGACCCATATGAATCCTGTGTAGACTTCTGAGAAAATTGTTCAGAATAAGGGGTTTTAGCACCAGCTAGCAGAGCTTGCCATTCCTGTGCTTTTTCTCTAAGTATAGAGGTTATTAGGTCATGCTTCATTCAACTTTGAGATGATGGTACTGTCGTGAGACCTCTCCCTATCTCTTGTTGTGGTGCTGAAGGTGTCATAGGATATTCACATAAGTATGATACTATTTCCAACAAATAGTATCTGTTGGAGCCTCTAGTGGTCCCTGCGTATCTTGGCTTCTGTTTTCTATCTCATATTTATGCAGTCCCTTGCCCTCTGGGGGAGAAGAAAAAGGTTCAATTATTGGGGAGACCAGATCTATAGGTGGTTCAGCAGTGTCCATTGTGACCAACAAGGATTTCTTTAAATTTTCTAACTTGAATAATATGTTATCTTGTTCTTTTCTTGGGAGAGCTCCAAAAGCATTAATGAGGCCCATTTCTGTGCTGTTAAGTAGATCTTCCCCGATCAAGGCTAGCTGACTCCCACATTCTTCCTCTCTTTTTTCCGAGGTTGAGAATGCAGAAGACACAGCAGTCATGAAAGCTTGCATGTTAATAATTAAAGGTTTATCCTTTTCCTCACAGAAACCTCTGATGGGAAAAATTTGGAAGGAGGCTAAATGTGCCTTCATCTTAAACAGCATCAGTGGTATGGTGGGCTGCTTGAAAGACAGGAGTATCCACTTCCAATTTGGGGCCTCAGGAAGCCACTCCACAGCACAAAGATCAATCTGCCCCCTATGGCAGTGAAGAAGCTGACTAGGGAATTTAGTATAGCACGCTTAGTAATCCAGCATCCGTAATTAAGTCTGTTCATGTGAATTCTCAAAGCAATGCGTTGTGTTTGCAATGAGCGATGTGATCGTAGGGGAGATGCTTTCCTGGCTTCCAATGAAACTTCTATATTGATACTTCCTCCTCTTGTTGCCTTGTCTGGAGAAGGGCTGTTTTTCTGAGAGGGCTGCCACTTCTTAACAGATTTTTTAAAGTGTTTCTCTGGGTCTTTGCTCTTTTTCTTCTTCTATATCCTGAGTATGGGATTTATCCAGGTCTGCTGTAAGCACGTTGGTGGTGGGGTCTGTAGCCTGATGCTGTGCTTGCAGAAAGACAACGATATCTTTTTTTTTAGTGTCTCTACATCGTGTTGGATGGTGATTAATTGTTCAAATATTGAGACAACCGTTTGCGCTGTGAGAAGACATTGTTTTGCCATAAACTCTGTTGTATTCTCCCAGTGTAAGCTCTCCTCACTTTGAATTAGATTATTGTTAATCTTAGTTGTTTGTGAACTTAGTTCACAAACTAAGTGACTTAGTTGTTTGTGAAAAAAATCTGGCAGTCATTTTGCTCCTCCCCCACTAAACCGGGAAAGTCTAATATCTGCTGTTTTGTCAGATCTCTTTGCAGGTCCTGTTCTAACTTCTCTAGATTGTTGGAAATGGAGGGGGGATTAGTTTTACTTACAGATCTCTTGCCAGCAAAGTGCTCCTCAATTCTTGGTTGCTTTGCAGTCTTTACTGGTGGGAGAAATCCTGGGCTAATACCATGGCACTTCTTTCTTTTCCCCATGCCTTGTTAGTTCTTAGCAAAACAAAAACTTTTGTCTGTGTTGTGGTCTATGCTGTTATCTTCTCCAGAAAATATTTTTTTAAAAAGGATCTAGTGGGAGTATTAAAAATTGATAAAATAAAATAAAACCAAGAGAGCTGTTGCAGCATGCTCCGGCAGCTGGCTTTCCACAGCTCCTTCTGCACAATTTTTTCTTCTTCAAGTTAAATGCATGTTCAAGACCTTTAACCATTCCTCATAGGTTTTTCTTCTATACCCCTTATGGTCTTGGTTGCTTTTCTGGACATACTCCATCTGGCCAGTGCGTTTTCATATCCTTCACCTAAGGCATACATCTTTTAGATGGCACAAAGCTTGTAGTAAAACTGCTCAGTGCAAAACCATTTGCATGCAACTGTCATATAGGATGTTTAAACATATGCTCTATTGGGAGCATGGAGTCAGATCCATCTGGGAGAGGTCCTTGCTTGTCTTGGAAGACATGAAATATTGAGCTGTTCTTGATTAGGCAACCTCAAATACTTCAAGACAAGGAGCTGAACATTACCAAGTGACATGTCTAGTTAATTCAGGAAGACAGGCAGAAGGGTAGTTACTTCTATTAACCAAGAGTTCCTCCAATTCTCCCAATTACTCATCATATAAATGCTCATCAGTGCTTTTGAAACTGGCAGACTGCTGCACAGACTGTCTGGTCAGAGAGAAATAATTTCTATCCAACTGTATTCTTTGCTTTCCATCTTCAAATCTGAGCTAGCTGGATCATCAAAAGAAGAACCCTGATATCAGATTTTACATCTGATGAAGTGAGCTGTACAGCTCATGCCCTTTAACAAAATTTCTATTAGCCTGAAAAGATGCTATCAGATCCTTTCTGACTCTCTGGCTGACATAGACATAGCCCTCCACCTACAATGTCTTCTGTGAGATAAATAGTCTCCTTAACACTTGCCACATAATTAAATCCTGGACGATAATTTTTTTTAAATAATAACTAGTCTAGCAGTGGAAAAAAAGCAGATTAGAAGACCAACATCTTAACTTTTTGGTTAGGTTACAAGCTAAAGAAAGAGAGCACTCTTTTTTCGAGTCCTTTCTTCCCAATCTGAGCTGGCTTATCAATTTAGCCATTCTTTGTAGCTATGCTTTACCTGTATTCCAGCTCCTTCAGGGACAGTTATTTTCCACACACAGTTGAGGCTGTTCAAGTAGGGCTCAGGGAATCCAGGGGACAAAATGGTGCCTTTTCGCTCTGTTAAGTTTCCACCACAAGGCACTGAAATAGACAAGAAAGTCTGTGTTACATCAACAGTCCTTGAGACTGAAATCATTCTACTCATCATGGCAGTTAGATACCTATTTCTAATCTCCAGAATTATTATCCAGTTATTCTCTCAAATGCCTAGCCTCCCAACCCAGGTTTTAATTTTTGCTACACAAATTGCCATGTATTCAAAAAAGCCAAAAGACAACGCATTGTGCACATACAAATAATCATTGTTTTTTGGACTATTTGCTTTGTGTCATGATCCTCCTTCTGCAGATAACCCAGGTACCATAACCTGCCTTTCCACTTTGCCTGGTGAAGAAGACAACCTCCCATATCAATACTGCTTTTGCTATAGTGACACTTCCTTTTTTGAAGATAAAAGTCTGGTAGCACCAGTTAAGACCAACAAAGATGCTTCCAGACTTTCAGATGTTTGGCTACTGTAGACTAACATGGCTCTCCTCCTATATCATTTGGAGATAACAAGGAAGGGAAGGTAGGGCATGTCATGGGTCTCATTGATTAAGGATGTACATTTAATGTGACAAAAGAGCTTTCTTGGGGGGGGGGAGCTTCTTTATTGAACATTATCTCCCCCAAGATATAGTTACCCTCATCCCGTTGCTTTCTCAAGAACATGGTTTTGCCAATGGGCCTGGGTACTACGAATGGAGCCAATTAAATGGCTGATTTGATTGTATTATTGTTGCCATAGTGGTGTTTTTAATGGGTTTTTACTATGTGATGGATTTTTTAAAATGTTGTAAGGCTAAGCCATCCAGAGTCACCTGTGTGTGGCTTGGGTAGCTATATTAATTTGTTTACTAAATAAATAACTTTAGGAAGGATTTGTATCCCAAGGAAAATCCTGTAGCAAAGACAGAGAATGTTCAGACTCTGAGATGTGCACCAATTCATCACGAATCCTTGTTGAATGACTTTGCATGCAACATAAAAAAGGAGAACATGCTGAAAGAACATTCCCCACTCCTTTCCTGCAGCATCTACATATGATTTGCACCTGCTAGAGAGCCTCAGCCATTTCCCACAGCAACACCAAGTCATGCCTTCTATTTTCCTTGACACAAGTCTCTCTGGGAAGGAAACCGTACCCAAGATAAAAGTTGCAAATTATCTGAAATGAAATGAGCTCTATCCCTGCATAATTTATTTGGCAACATAATTTAGCAAAATGCATTTTAATGTCTGCTAGCTTTGAGGAGGGGGAAGAAAAGATGCAGGACCCTGAACTCACAAGAAATGTTTCTCCACCAATCCCAAGATTTCTGAGCTATCAGGAGGGTTCATCTAAATCCTTTTGAGGAAATCACCGAGGTTAGAATCTTGCTTTTTAATGTGCACATTTATTGTTAATATTGCCAGAAAAGTTAATTCTGCAAATACCAAATAACCTTGCATATACCCCTATTAGAAGTTACACTGGAACTATTACAGCAATCATTTAAAGAACATATGCGATTATAATATATTTATGATGGATGCATTTCAAAAGGATTTCTACTGTTCCAAATGAAGTTGGAAAATCACAGATACCTAAACAAAGAACAGCCCAACCCTTCTTTGTTTTCATCTTTGCCATAAAGTAGTGTTTCCCAACTTTGGCAATCTTGAGATGTATATACTTCAATTCCCAGAATTCCATAGCCAGCCAGATCCAATCCTGCACAACTTTTTCCAAGATCAGCCAAAGTTCTTTAGTTTCGACCATGGGTTGGGTCTAGCTCTTAAGCAATGTTTCTCACCTTGGCAACTTTAAGATGTGTGAACTTTAACTCCAAGAATTCTGGCAGTTGAAGCCCATACATCCTAAGACTGCTGAGGTTGAGAAACATGTTCTAAAGTCTGTTATAAAAAAAAATATGAGCATGCCACAGAATGACTGGCTGTGACTGCCACTTCGTCCTGTCCTTGGCGGATACATACCAAGACAAGTAGGCACCGAAGAGTTCCACTGGGCAAGAGTTCCAGGCATTGTCAAGCATTCAATGCTGTGAGATCCCTTGAGAGCATAGCCAGCATTACACTCAAACTGGATCACAGCCCCCACTGAGAAGTCAATGCCAATCCGTCTCCCGTAACGGGGCTCTGGCACGGAGCTGCACTGGGTGGCACTGGTTCGTGGAACCGCTTCAAAAGACAGAGAAAGGAGAACATTATGGAACAGGATAGATGCTGAACCCAATGGAAAGCTTCTTCATTGAGCTTGGTTTTCAAGCTCTTAAAATAAACTTTGTGAAAGAGATCAAGGGTGAAACGTATACTTTAAAAGTGTCCTTGTGTTATAGCTTGTATTTATCATTATTTCCTGTTGAGATAATGAAATGCCCTTTTCTTCATCTTCCAGCAAAGCTCCCAGAGGCAAAATGCAGGGAGCATTATATGATAAATAGCAATAGTTATTAGAAAAGTGGTATCAATATCCAAGATATTAAGTCCTTATATCTCCCCTTTTTTTCTGAATTTTTTCAGGAGGATCAGACCATTCCAGAAGGAAACATCAGAACCTTCTGCAGCTGAAGTGCTGATTCCAGAGTCATCCAGAGTGACACTATGGAGGACATAAATGTAACAAAGGATCTTTTGTTTATTTATGTTTTAAATTAAGAACATTATAGACTTGGTAAGCAGATCCTTTTATCAGGAGATAAAAGTTAGAAGTATCTAGAACATCACCTACAATGCAAATAGTATCTGAAATAATTCCTTCCCAGAACCAGATTTTTCTTTCTTTGCCTATTTTATTTCCTGCCTGCTGTTCAACAATTTCACTGCTCATTTTTGGTACAGAAGCAGATGATAGTAGGTAATGATTGATTTTGCCATTAAAAAAAAATCATGAGGTGGATAAGGGGTGGAGTGCTGAGGCTTGGGGCTATGGAAAAGATAGATGGACAAGAAATCTCTGGGCCACTTTAGGTTGTCATTTGTTTGTTCAGAGAAAATATTCAGAGTTCAAAATGAACATTTCAGTTGTTCTGACCTCAGAATGAAATTCCCACTTTGAAAGTTTACCCCAGGATAAAAAAAGAATTTTGTGCTGTTTTCAGTGATATGACTTGAACAGAATTTCACTAGTCAATAAGGCTGAAGAAACAGGTTTTAGTTTGATGTGGTGTGTGTGTGTGTGTGTGTGTGAGAGAGAGAGAGAGAGAGAGACAGAGAGACAGAGAGAGAGACAGAGAGGGGGGGATGGAGGGAGGGAGAGGGACAGGAAGAGAGAACATTAGTCAAGCACATCTTTATTATTTGAACTAATAATGTAGAGAGACATAAGTTAGAAATCAGACTCTCTACTAATGTGTAGAGAGACATAAGTTAAGGGCCTGTCACATTGGCTGACGGATGCAAAATGTTTGTAAAAAGGACACAGCGGATGAGAAAATGTTCCATCCGTTGTTATCCACTCTCAAAAGTGCCCCGAATGCATAACCAGAGCGGACAACAATGGAAAGGAACGGACGGGGAGAGGATGTACAGGGGATGTAAAACGGATGCTCCATGGAAGCCTAGTGGATGGAAATGGATGGGAGCGGATGGAACATCCGCAGGCCTTCCAGGAGAGCACAGCAAAGCGGACATGCAGCGGAAAGAGTGGATGCAGAGCGGATGCAGAGCGGATGAAGCGGAAGCCTAGCGGAAGCCTAGCAGATGCCTAGCGGATGCAAAGCATTCACTGCGCATGCGGGGAGGATGCATTGTGTCAGCCCTGCGGATATAAAGAGAAGCAGCTCGCAAGCAGGTCACCATTCAGAGGAAAGACCTGCTGCCAGACACAGCTCCAGCCAGCCAGCCAGTCAACAACCATGGGGAAGAAGAGAAAGCCTCTTCCATCTGCTGCCAGCCCTGGCAAGAGGGACAGGGCCACCATCCCACCCCCTGGCCCTGACTCTGCTTCTGCTGGGGCTTCTGCTGCTGGGGCTGACTCTTCTGGTGCTGGAGCTTCTGCTGGTGCTGCTCCTGGTGCTGGTGCTTCTGCTGGTGCTTACTCTGCTGGTGCTGCTCCTGGTGCTGGTGCTTCTGCTGGTGCTTACTCTGCTGGTGCTGCTCCTGGTGCTCATGCTTCTGCTGGTGCTTACTCTGCTGGCGCTGCTCCTGGTCCTGCTGATCCTGCTGGTCCTGCTTCTGCTCCTGGTCCTGCTGGTGCTGCTGTCGCTGCTGGTGCTTACTCTGCTGCTGCTGATCCTGGACCTGCTGGCGCTGCTGGTGCTGCTGGCGCTCCTGGTGCTGCTGGCGCTGCTGGTGCTGCTGGCGCTGCTGGCACTGCTGGTGCTGCTGACGCTGCTGGTCCTGCTGCTGCTGCTGCTGCTGGTGGTGGTCCTGCTTTTGCTGCTACTGTTGTTGTTGCTGCTGCTGGTGGTGGTGGTGTAGGAGCAGCCCCTACAACCTCAAAGCCCCTCTGATGAGGGCCCATATGGCCCTGCCAGAGGGAGGAAGAGGCATACGCGTGAAAGGGAAAGGAGGCAATACTCCACTGGAGAGGAACATGAGGATAAGGTGCTGGAATGACTGAGGGAGAATGAGTATCTTTGGTGGAAGGGACACAGGCTCTGTCAAGACACCAAAAGGAAGCAGGCAGCTTGGAGAGAGAAGGCGGAGAGCCTGGGCTACACTTTGGAGGTGCTCCTCGGCTGGTGGAAGCACATGCAGACCTGGTACAGGAAGCTGCACCTCAAGAAATCTGGCCAGGCCACGGTCAAGCTCACCGACCGGGAGACCTACGTGATGGCCAAGTGCAGCTTCTTGGAGGGTGAGATCTGCCACCGAGGAGCAGCCACTCTCACAACCCTCTATCTCAGGCAGCCCGCTGAGAGCCAGTCCTCTTCTGGCCAAGTGTCAGCTCCTGTGTCCAGGCAGGTATCTGTGCAGCGTGCCACGATGGAAAACCCCCTGACAGCTGCACTACCCGTGGCAGAGCGCGTGGAGGACCCCCTGGCGCAGTGGGAGCAAGAAAAGGCCACTTCCACTACAGGCCAACCCACATCCACCCCCAGCTCCACCTCCACAGAAAGGCAGAGAGGCAGACAGGAGGGGCAGAGCCACACTGTCCTGCTGGAGATCAGGGACACCATCAGAAGCAGCGTAGATCTCCTCTCTCAGCTGGTACACACCGACATCCCATCCTCCAACCGCAAGCCCTTCCTCACCTACGTCAACCAGACCCTCATGAACATGTCGGAATCACAGTACCAGGTGATTAAGGACAGGATCACTGGTCTTCTTCACAACTCTCCAGACCCAGCTGAACCTGCTCCCACCCAGTCCAGGCCTGCTCCTCCACCCCAGGTGATGTCACTGCCCTTCCAAGGCTTTCCACAGGCCCTCACCGATCAAGGCTATGGCTACCAGGAGCTCCAGCAACACAGGCAGCCCTTCCCAGTCCAGGCACAGGTACATCGTACGCCACCGGTGCCACCAATGCCACCAATGCCACTGATGCCACCAATGCCACCGATGCCACCCACGCCACCGATGCCACCCACGCCACAGATGCCACCCACGCCACAGATGCCACCCACGCCACAGATGGCACCCACGCCTCACCTCGCTCAGCTGCAGACCAGACATCCCCACTACACTGCTCCTTCCTCCACCCCACAGCCAAGCCCGGCCTCAGAACATCTGTCATCGGTATTGGGGCTGACACCCCATGTCCTGGAGGAAGGGGCTCTCAACATCACAGGACTGAGCCAGCTCTCTGAGAGCTTCTTCCACACACCATCCCCTGTTGTACTCTCAGGGCCAGGCACCCCAATGACACCTCAGACCAGCACTCCAGCAGAAGCCACCTCCACAGCACCTGGACCCTTCACCCCTGAGACTGGGCACGCCTCAGAATGACCAAGAAGAGTGCCAGAGACTGGGTGGCTACCTGTTGACTTTATCTTTGCTTAAGACACTTGGATCATTTTTCTTTTACAGCTTGTTATTGATAAAGATTATCTTTGCTTTTATTTTAGTCAATAAAGTCTTGCTGGAAACTTTTAGAAATGGTTTAAGCCTTTGCATGCTTGTTGGATGGGTTAAGTTGGATGGGATGGGCAGGGATATCTTTGGGATGGGTAATAGCTGTGGGATGGGCAGGGATACCTTTGGGACGGGTAATAGCTGTGGGATGGCCAGGGATACCTTTGGGATGGGTAATAGCTGTGGGATAGATAAGCCTCCAGTGCAAGCATAGTGGGACTGTATGGTCCACCCTCCCAGGTGCCACACCTATGGCCCTTTATTATCAATAACAATTTAATCATTCATGAACACATTTCAACATAAACACAACTCTTTATTAAATGCCCTGTTCATTGTAGGGCCACTCAACATACATGGCACAATCTCATCAGTGTGATGAGACAGGCTGAAGGAAGCATCCATTAAGCATCTATCATCCTGTCTTGCCACTCCACTGCTCCAGCTGGGGAGTTGCACCAGTGTCTCAGGAGGTTGAGCTGCTTCTTCCCTTCAGTGAAGCTCTGTTGGGGCCTTGCACATCCACAGTGTCTATCAGGTTTCGCCCTTGCCTCCATTCCCCAGGCTCCATGTCCCCATTGCCTTGTTGGAGGTCCATGAGCCTGTTCTGCAACACTGGGTAGTGGGTGCACATGACATTGTGCAGAATGCAGCAAGCTTCCACGATGTTCCTCACGGTCTGTGGGCGATGCTGCATGGTGGTGAGAAGTACCTGGAACCTGTTGGCCAGGATGCCAAAGGCATTCTCCACCACCCACCTTGCCCTGGACAGCCTGTAGTTGAAGATCCTCTCTTCACGGGTGAGGCATCTGGAGGTGTAGGGCTTCATGAGGTAGGTTCTGAGGGAGAAGGCATCATCCCCCACGATGAAGTAGGGCACATCTTGTGTGTCATTGGGCAGGGGGTCTGGATCTGGGAAGCCCATGATGAGGTTGCGTTCCAGCCCCTCCTTGAGGTGACTGGCATTGTATAGCTGGGCATCTGAAGATGACCCGTTGCCTGAAGCAACGATATACATGAACTTGTAGTCAGCATCAACCATGGCAAAGAGGACGATGCTGAAGAAGCCCTTGTAGTTGAAATAAGTGGACCCTGACTTGGCTGGAGCTTTGTAGGCCACGTGCTTGCCATCTATGGCTCCAACAGTGTGGGGGAAGTTCCACTTCTGATACCACTGCTCTGCAACTTTCTTCCATCCTTCTTCAGTGGAGGGGCACTGGAGGAACTACTCCAGGTATTCTTTGATGATGTCCTGCACCACCTCTCTGACCACAATGCTGATGGTGTTGTGTAGCACCCTCCAGCCGTACTGCATGCTCATGTACGTGGTCCCTGAGGCCAGGTGGCGCAGAGTCAGTGCCACCTTGAGCCCAGGGTCCAGGCTGGGCCAGAAGTTGGTGCTCTGCTTGGTCAACCTGGGTCTCAGCCGCTCCACAACTTCGTCAAACACGGCTGGCGGCATCCTCATGAAGTTCTGGAATGCACAAGGGTCTTCGTTCCTCAGCTCCACCATCAGCTTGTTATACAGTCTGTACTCTGCTCTTCTGGCGATCTATCTTCGGACCCAGACACTTCTTGGACGCCTCCTTTTCTTCGCGTAGAACAGGTGAAAGAGCCTGTAGATGGCTTCACACTGTTGTAGAACGATGGTGGCTACCAAAAGGAGTGAGTGATGATCCATGGTGGAGATGACTGGATGCTGTGGAAGAGCAAGAGCAAGGCTGAAGAGGTCTGCACCATAGGGCTGCTGGACTGAAAGTGAGATCCAGGTGAGTTCCTCCCCCTTTTTATAGGAAATATCGTTTTTCCACTCGGTGTCCTTCCACATCCTCTAGATATCCTGCAGACATCCTAAATATCCGAGATAGGTCCCCTCTGTGAACGTTTTTTCCATTTTAATGCTTTGTATGCGAGCTGCATCCACTTTTATCCTTTCTCCGTCTGTGCTACTAACGTTGTGCGTCTGTTCCGCAGACATTCCGCTTCCTCCCTGTGTCCATTTTCCACTGGAGCAGATGTGAGTTGCGCGGATGTGCAGCGGATGCCTAGCGGATGTAGCGGACGCATAACGGATGACGACAGATGTAGAACAGATGTTCCCCGTATGCAGAACAGACGCGTTGGATACATTTTCCGCTCAAAAAGTTTTGTGCAGCTCAAAACTTTTTGAACGGATGAAATGTCAGTAGACGGATGCTGGATGGATAGAGAGGATGAAAAATGGATGCAGTGAGTACAGAACGGAAGCATCGGGTTAACCAACGGATGGCAAGTGTTTCTCTCCGTTTTACATCCTCTTTCCATCCGTTGGTGCAGTGTGACATGGGCTTTAGAAATCAGAGGTAGATTGATTGATTGAAACTGATATCTCTTTGGAATCAACTACTGCTGACCCAAGTAACTTCCCTCATATATAACCCTCCATAGTTAGTAAATTGTGTGGATTTTCTTGGCAAGTAAAACTATGCTACCTTCCCCCAACTGGCTAGGATGCATTTCTGATCCCTTGACAAGAAGGCATTTCTCACACATAGTAGAATGTGAACAGCACCTAAAGGAGTGGTTGTAAGTCAAGGAGTATCTGTATCTCAAACCAAAGTGATACATTTCCTGTGCATTCTAAAGATTTGAAGACAAGTTGGATGAAATAGAGCAGGGATATCAAACTCGCACTGTCAGGCTGGCATCACGTGATGTATCATGACTTTTTTCCCCTTCGCTAAACCGGGTGTGGGTGTGGCCAGCACGTGATGCATCTGGCCTTTTGGCCATGGGTTTGACAGCCCTGAAATAGAGATTAATCTGATGTGAGCTAAAGAAAGTCAGGCATAGAAGTAGGAAATGCCTATTTGCATTTCAATTTTTTATAGAGAGGCAATCAGCAAAAACTGTAGGGGTGGGGGCTTGCAATTATATTTAGGAGGGAAGAAGGAAACTTTCATTTGACTTCTTCAATGTCTAGTTAAATCATTAAAAATTGCTATCAAAATATATCTCCAAAACAGGCTGAGGGATGACTGAATGGATCTCTGATTAAGCAGACAAAGCATCAAAAGAAATTCAAACCAAGTTTCTCTATGGAGGCTCACATTTTGCCCTAAATCAAACTCCCCCACATTTCCAAGGGGAAACACTGTTGCTGAGGTCCTTCTGGAGAATAACTCTCAGAGGTCTTTTTTCTTGTCCCCTCTGGAGAACATCACATATATCAGATGTGTTATTAATTAGGAGTTCCCTTACTGAAGCCTTTGAAAAACATCCCGGGGAACAAAAATCTATGAAAAAGTAAAGTTTGTTCAAAGAATCTAAAAGTAGCATTTCAAGAGAGGCTTTTGGTGGCGAACCAGGCAGGCACTTTGCATGTACTCACAAAAGCAGCCTATTTAGGAGGGAAAGTGTATATATGTGGCGGGGGGGAGCAGTCTCTGGATACTTTCCACGAAAAAAAAAAAAAATCAGTGCCACTAGGGTGACTGCTGACATTTGGAACTTGCCAAAGTGCTGACTTGTTTAGAAGTATACTGAACTAAGTATGGTTGTCTTTGCTTTGCTTTCTTTGCAAAGATCTCACTGTCAGTTCATGTGGGGCAACTGGGAGTCACAAAACCACAGAACTGGAAGGAACATCTCAACTCATATAGTTTACTTTCTTCTCAATGCTTGATCACTCTCAGGCTCAGCCAAGCACCCAGAGTTTTCAGTTCTGTATTATGTACAATAAACAGACTCTTGCCAGATTAAACCTATATGGATATGGTGTGGCTATCCTTATGCTCTGAATCCTATCCATGAGGCTGTGGTGCTGCATGTCTCCCCACAGTTTCTGGAAATTCCAGTTTCTGGAATTTCCCTTCCTGGGAAATTGTCTCCTACTTCACTATAGTCCATCATACCAGCATCCTTTCCATTGGCACCCTCTCTCACAATCAGCCTCAGCATCTTTGATGTATGACCATTCAGTCTGTGTTGTGTTGTGAAGATACATAAACAAGTGATATGCAATGGATAGCTTATACAGCAGAAGAAAGGCACTACATTGTTCTTCTAATTTGGCTCAAATTTCATTTGATGCTAAAATGTTTTCTTTAAGAATTCTCCTAGCTCTAGAGTGTGTAATCTTTTTCCCATTCAAAATGTTGACCATGTGCTCTTACCACATGGCTGTCAGGAGAAGATTCTGGCTCACTCACAAAATGGCTTCAGTGGATGACATAAACATGTGTCAACATCTACTGACTTCAGTAGTACTTGCTAATCCTTCTAGCCCTTATAGGACACTCCCTTTATCCCTGCTTATGATTTGGTGGCTATCAATGTTTTTGAAAGTAAAGATGATGATGGAAGTTGGTTTGCTCCCATTGTCATTATTGTTATTATCTGATCAAAATGTAGACATCAAGAAGTTGGTGTGTGCTAAGGGAGGTGGTCACTGTCAACTCTGAGTCTCAAGAGAGATTGTGAGGATGGAACAATTTCAACACAGACCTAGCTCTGTACCCACAATTCTTTTTGAGACAGGTGATTGCTGGAAAGAAGATTCCCTTGGTGTGATGGATAACGACTAAAATAGTTTCCATTTGTTCTGAGGACTTGTAATTTCTTATTTATATTACAAGGGGCTATATTTTTATAAATGAGTAGTATAGATGGATCCTTACAGCATTTTTTTTAAAGAATAGCAAACTAAATTAGTGGAACTCCTGCTGAGTTCTCATCATTTTATCTAGTAAACTGGCCAAATTGATTTTTGGAATTTTTGATTCCATTCTTCTACTATTGAATTTGCAATTCTACCAGACATTGCCTAAATTCTGATTATACACTAAGACACAAACTCTGATAAGCAAAATTCAAGTGTTTTCTTCACATAACATGCCTTGCGTAAACAAGCAAATGTCAGCAGAAGGTGAGGAACAAAGAAAAAAAACTGATGCAATAAGATTTTATGTCTGAGCCCAGAGGAGTTCTGAGTTTACATTTAAATTCACCATAAATTGCAGCATGGCATATTCTCCATTCAGAAAACTTCAGGCCACAATCGTTCTTATTATTTCTGGAGTGCTTATGCTCTATTTTTATTTGACTGTCACAGTCAACAGAGTTATTTCCAGACTCCTCACCTACCTTGATAGACAAAATGGAAACCTTTGGCTGTGGCCTGCCCTTTAGCACTGAATTTGATCAGTATTTGGTTTGTGGTAGCCAGAGGCAATGATTCACCTAGGAAGGGAGGAAAAAACAATCTTCAGCAAAATGCAATAAAATAAGAAACATCTTTACTAGGTTCTGGGAGCAGATTATCACCGACATTTTATGAACAGCACACCTGCAAATTAGGTAAATCAAGCTCCGGTAAAGTAAAAATGTTGATTTGTGAAAAAAAATATAGCACATTAACAAAAAAAAAAAAAAAAAAAAACAAAGAAAAGCAAACAACAAGTTTAAAAGCAATACATAAAGTTGAAGTGAAAGTAGGAAATAGATTTAAATGAAAGCAAATGACTTCAACTCACTAAAAGGTTTTGGACAATATCTGGGAGAATCAAAACTTCCACTCCTGTAGCCAAAAAGGCCATAAAGTGGGTACTTGGTGAGAAGACATTGCAGAGAAGGAATATCTTTTCCCATCATTGCCTGTTTCATTGCTTCTGATGAAATTATTGTTAGAATCATATAGACATTATCACATTGGTCCTTCCCTATCATACATCGAAAACATTTCAGAAACAGTAGAACACAACTTGAAGGTGGGAGAGGCTTCTAATGTAATCTACCAGATCCTCTGCATAGATTGCCTCTGTGACTATGTAGGACAGATGGAGAGAAAAATAACCACCAAATTGCAGGAACACAAGTGAGTGGTCAGACAAGAAGACTGAAACTTATTGGTAGTCATACATTGCAATGAACAGGGACATTCAATTTTGCAGCTATTAAGTTTGTGGGCTGAGCAGGTACAAAAGTAGCCAGGGAAATGATTGATTGAAGCCTGGGAAATGGTCTCCTTATTAGTCAACAGAAGTGCTGATTTACTACCAGCTTGTCAGGTACTCAGGAGCCAAGGACTTGGCAACAGAAGGAAACAACAGACAATGATTTAATAGCTGGCCATCAGCACCCCAATCAACAACTAAAAAGCCTCACACAACCAGGCACCACATAAATTCTATGCATAGAATAGCCTATTCCGGTAGAGAGAAATTCCCCAAGGATGGGCTCTAGCACAAGTCCAAAAACTCAGAAGACTAAACCACTGGTCTTGGTGATCAGCCTAGATTGAATCCTGCCATATTAGCCTGGGACAAATATATTTGCCTTCTGCCCAGTGAACTTTGAATGTTTACCTAAATAAAACCAAGATCAGTCTGGGATATCTATCAGCTACAGTTTATTGTTTATTTATTATTAATTAAGAACATTTATACAACCTATTGACTTCTGAGCAATCTCACTGCTGCATTCTGGATCAGCTACAGCAAACAGAACATATCCATTGATAGTTCTTTGTACAACATTTTACAGTGGCTCCACAAATTGGTGGACAAGATATTACTTATAATTGTCAAAGTGCAAATTAGATCTGTTTGTACTCAGTTTCATTTCTCTATAAATCACACCTCCCCTGAAAATTGTGTGAATAATGGTGGAATAACTTTCTTTTTCCCTAGAGCTAAATGTTTTAGACAACCACAAAAAATACACTCAAATAGCCATCATAGAACTGATATCAAAGCAGGAATGGAATGTGTGAACAAAGATAGCATGACCCTTTAACAATTCCACAATCAAGGCATGCCTACAGTTTTTGATGGACATCTCTCAGAAAGCTTTTTTACCTACAGGAGGAAAGACAGAGGCAGAACCTTTCCTTACCCGTATGAGAACCAGAGAGAGAGCTGAGGAGGCGAGCATGTTGGTTTGGACCATCATGTACTTCAATGATGTCATGGAGAGCTGTCTGGAAGAAGGCAAACTGGCCAAATACCACTATCAAAGGAAGAAAGGTGGGGCATTTAAATATAGGACAAGGTGCACACATTGACCATCACTCAGTATAAAACAAAATGGGTGCCCTTATGTTGGCAAAACTGAAGCTAAAATGGAGCTGAGAGACATGTAAAGATGTTGGAGACCCAGGTTTTTTTAGAAGAGGCTATTACTGCACCAAGTCCAATTCTCCGTTCAGTTCTGGAAGCCCATTTAAAACATCCCTGTCATTTATTTGTTTTATTTATTAAATTTATATGCCACACATCCAGCTGTTCAGCATCCATGCTTTTCACAAACTCAGGACCTTTAAGGTATGTGGACTTAAACTCCCAGAATTCCAAAGGATATTAAAAGGGAATCTGCCAGCTGTCTGGATTACTGGTTCAGCTGTCAAATTGCTCTTACAGTTCTGAACTTTTTCCTAAGATTCAATCAATATTTATCTTCCATGAATTAAAAAGATTATTATAAACCTCCTTTTAGTGGTCAAAATATGTCTTGGCCTTCTTCTGTGTGATGGACTTTTATTCTCTGTGATACCTCCCTTTCTTTATGTATTTGACCAAATGCTGAAGTTAGCAGATTTATATGAATCTTCCAAATGCCATTTCAACATGGACTAATATGCTTAGCAACATTTGGTCCTCACAGAACATGACCACTGGCTTAAAGTTGGTGGACTCTTTTACAAGAGTTTTGCAAAATCTTTGAACACTTGCAACTCGATATGGGCCACATATACTGAAACAAGTAGGATTATGAAAGACTCTCTTGAGTTAGACATTCTATCTGAGCAGCAGTTTGAAGCCCTGGAGGTTTCATCCTTTAACCAAGAAGAGCCATTTGAAACATTGACAACTTCAATGTGTTGTTGCCAATAGACCAATTTAGGATATTATCTGTTGTTCTATTTCTGAAGCTCTACCTTTGCCTGCCCTGTTGGTATCTTCAGCAATTCAAGGAGGAAAGGATGAATTCAGAAAGCATTAGAAATATACAGATGTGAAAGTCAACTTTGACTTGGATCCAAGCTCATCCCACTTTGGACTGGTTTGGCTACAGCAGTATTAGCTTATTTATCCATTCTGTTGGTTTATAGGTTTAATAGGTATTTTATAGGTATTTTTAATAGGCATTTTCTGGGTCTGGCTTTATTTGATTCTGAAGCATGTTTGACCTTGAGTCATAGGAATTTATAGTTCCAACCAATGAAAAGTGGCAGGACATACATTTGAAACTGAATTATTTATGTTTAATTGTAATTCTTTTTAAAATGGGTTATATTCCTGCTTTGGGATTTTCCTACAAGTAACAAGCAAGACATAAATAATATGGAAATAATAATATTTTTTAAAGAAATGCACTGATTCTCATTACTAAGAATGACCAAATGGTAATCTGTGAGCCAAGGTTGGCATTGACAGATTTTTTTTCTGCTCTGTGATAGCCCTGCCAGATTTTAATAGCAGCATTGTAATAAATTTCATACCTGGGAATAGGAAGAGAAAATTTGCAAGCTGTGAAAGAAATGATCCTTTTGCAGGTTTTAAAAATACTGCATATTTCATCTCTTAATCTTTAAAACTTAGATTTCATTTTAGCTCAATAAAAAGAACTCAAGGACACTCAAATGCTAATAGAGTTTTTAAAAAATAAAACAGACATCAAATCTATCATATCTAGGATCATTCCTGCTGAATGCTAAGGGAAAAATTCTTCTTAACAGCAAGAGAAATGTGGCAATGGAAGCAATGATCTAGGGAGTGGTGGGCTCTACTTCACTTAGATGTATCCATATGTGTTCAAAATGGACTTTCATGTTGTGTTATGTGTGTTTATTTGGATTTCTCCATTGACCAGGACATTTCAATGATCCTTGCCAGCTCCAAGATTCCATTTTTCCACTGTTACTGAAACTAATGGACCTTTAGCTAGTAACATATTGAACAGCCATAACAATGTCAAGGCATAGGAGAGGAAACATAACCATGTATCAAAAACATTTGTGGTACTGATTTCTATGCAGTTTTATTCCAAAGCACTAAAGCTCCTTGAAACTGTAAAATTCTTTAATGGCATATACATAATTCATACTCTATAGGGAATAAACACCTCTTATTTAATCATTCAGTGGAACGTCTGGCAAGAAAATCAAGAAAGATATAAGGAAGGATGTAATTCTAAGCAAATTGTTAATCTAGAACAGGGTTCACAGTCAAATATTCTCCATATATAAAAAGCAAAAAGATGGGAAGGGATGTTCCAATAATTTTTTCCCAACAAGACATGAGGATGATGACCAGTCTGTGCAGCTTCAAGAAGGCTGTAGGAAAATACATGCACAATTGCATTTGTGTCACTTGTGTCAAAAAGTCTTTGGAATTTCAGATATTGGTTCAGAATTAGCCTAACACCTAATGCAAGTTTCTGGGATGAACAGAAATGAAATAAATTATTTTCTGAATGTATGCAATTTGTTTTACCAAGCCAACTAAAGATGTAGCAGCTGTATTCACCTGATTTGCTAGCTTTATAATCTTGTAAGAATTGGGGGGAGCTGCATAAATGTAGCCCACTTGGTTAGTTTTTTGATACACCTGAGTGAATTCAAACAGTTGGGCTAGATCCTTAGGAGAGGTGAACTTAGCTAGGTTGTCTCCCACTGTGATCTTCTTGGAGAAATCTGAGGGCTATTGCATGAAACAGAGTGCAAGCTGTACATTTTTCTTATTAAACCTAGAAATATAAAAAAGGTAGAGTATCGTAGAAAAATACTGTCAAGAATTGAGACACCAATTATTGCTTAAAAAAACAAGGATAACAAAAATCATCAAAACCTGAGATCATATGCTCCACAGAGAATGGGACTATGTAGAAACAACAATTTGGATTGTGCCTAGAAGAAAAAGACTATATTTCTCATCCCTCCCAAAATATTATTTCCAATTTAAATTCACTTGGGTGACAGAATTTTTCCTGTAAAAATGAAGGAGAAATGAAATGCCACACAGATTTTATTTTTTGAAAAGGGCTGTCTTCAAAAATTTTGTCTGTGCGTGAATTTCAAAATACAGCAAGTGCTCCTTTCTGCCTTGAAACTCCAAGACTGAGATTCTTATGGTTGTCATTTCTTTTCACTGACCTGATGCTTTTGTGATCTACAGCTTATAAATATCCATTTAAGGAGTAACAAGCACCTTTTCTTTTGGCAACATTAGCAAATGTTGCCAAACCACTGCTATGCTGGAACACAGACTTACAACCATTCAATTAATGGCCATTCAAAGTTAAAACATCATTTATAAAAAGTGACTTATAACCACAAGCACTTATGACCATCACAGAATTCTCACAATCATGTGATCAAAATTTGAGCCCTTGTATTTACAACAGTTTCAGTGTCCTATGTTCGTGTAATTGCCAGTTTTTGAAAACAAAGTCAAATGGGCAAGCTGGATTCCCTTAATGGCTATATGATTCATTTAACAACTGTAATGGAAATCAGTATTGACTCCAAGTGTTTTGCAGAAGTATTTTGCCCAGGATTACCAAGCTGGCTTTGTGCCTAAAGTGGAACTAGAAGCCATGATCTCCTGGCTTCTAATGCAGCACCATCACAATCACACCAAACTGGCTCTCATTGCCTTCAAGTTGACCTCAATTCCTGGGGATCACCTGAACAAATGCCTGCCATTTTCTAGCCATGATTTCAGAACCATTATTTATTTCTTCCCAGGACTGAGAGAAAGTGATTGGCTAAAAGTCACCCAGCTGATTTCATGATTACAGCAAGACTTCTAGTATAACTATAACTTATGGCCTCCCATTTTCAAGCCTGATGTCTTAACCACTATCCTAAACTGGTTCGACAGAATACATCTACCCTTGAGAAATTATTTTATTTAGACTTTTTCCATCTGCAGGATCAATTGAAAGAAGTCATCCACATAATTTTTCGACTGACAAATTTGATGGAGAAACTCGAAAGGCCCTATACTCTCAGCTACAATTTCCACCATAAGGAATTCCTGACTCATATTACCTCTGCTCACCTCTTTGTATCAACACTACAACCAGAAAAAGATCAGAAGGCATGAATAATAGGGATATACCATAATCTTTGGGCACAACGATGAAATACAGGCACACTTGTCCACTGGTGTAGTTCTGAGGATAATTGGGCGATAGGACGACACCATCTGATCCTGTGTACTGACCTCCACATGGTGCTAAAACATGGAAAAAAGAATAATGAAGTTGGTTTCTGATGATTGCCTCCTTTTTCTTCCCTAGATTGCTGGCCCAGAATACTCTGTTAATTCAATGGGCAATAAGCATATATATATAAAATTCAGCTTTGTTTGGGTATTTTCCCACATCATTATAGTTGTGCTTTTAAGTTGTAGCGATGTCTGGTGGACTGTCAATTATCTGGAAGCCTGCACTCTCAAACAAAAAAATCTCCACACCACAAGCCAAGCAAACACCTGGGCACAAACAGATCCCCCCTGATACTCCAGCTCAAACACACCCCAACCAGGTACCCAGATGAAACCTAGCTTCCTAACAAATGATAGCTGTCCATTTATTCAGAGCCAAGCTGCACTAAAAGTCTCCAATATGGGAACACAATTTTGCCAGCCAATCAAGACAAAAAAAGCTGCAAAACAGACAGAAGATATTAGAAACACCAATCAAGCAGAACACAGCAAACTCCAAGACCAATAAACACAGACCAAGATTCCCAATCAATCAGGATGAACAAAAAACCATTCTGGCATAGTGTAGGCTAGCACCAAATTTAAAATAGAAACAGCTGTGAAAGTCTGACTCACAGATGAACACAATACAGAATCCTGATGATGGAGATAAGATTCTGCCGAAACGTTGCTACAACTTTAAAAGCACAACTACAATGACGTGGGAAAATACCCGAATAAAACTGAATGCCATACATATACATATATATAACAAATTCATTTGTAAGTTCATTTCTCTTCTATCATTTGTAAGTATTTCTACCAGAAGAAGAGTGATGTTGTACTTGAATCCAGAAGACCTTCAACTTACCTGTACACATGGGCCTTGGCTTGTTCCACACAGGTTTCCCATCTCCTCCCATGACACATGTCACAGTGGACTCCCCTTCTACCACATAACCACTGTCACAGTAGTATGTGATTGTGGAGCCCAGTTTCAGCTCACTTCCAGCTCGAGTTCCATTTTTAATCAGACCTGGATCAAAACAGGATTCTCTGGGGTTTTCTGGAAAAAACAAAATCTGAACATCAATTTTCTGATACTTCTAGCCTTGGTTTTTTAGGCTAAGCTCAATTCCATTAGAATTTTTGTGGAACAAGAAATGCTCCACTATCTGGAAAAGCCACATGTAACCATTTTAGATTACAATAGGTATATACAGGAACAAAGTCAAGGATATGTTAAAGAACCTGGAGAACACTGGTACAAAATTATACATTTATTATTTTATCATTTTTGAATTAGTGACATAAAAACAGAAGAAAAAGAACATGCAAAGCTTGTACAAAGTACAGACAGTATCAAAGAGAAAGAAATAAGCAAAGTGCATTTTTTAAAAATAAAATATAACGAAGAAAAAAGTATATCAATTAACAGTAAAAATGTGGTAGAGTGTAGTCTGGATTCCCAAAGGGGAGAGGTTGCCTCCCAGAGGACAAAGAGGCAGTAGAACTTGGAAAGTTCAGCAGGAAGAGGTTAAGATGGTTTCTCCCTAATAGTTCACAGAATGTATCTATAGTTATACACATAGTTGCTTTATTCTGACAAGATTCTGCTGATAGGTAAAGAACAATAAACTACTCTTAAATAATTTCACAGTCATTCTTGCTTCTTTGGCCTGACAAAATAGTTACAATTCTAGAGAAGTTCCAAAGGTGCTCTTTAAAAGGCAAGTCTTTTGAAAAGCCTAATTTCTAAGAAAGTCCAGTTGCCCTTTGAGAAGAATCTTTCGGACAACTATGATCTGGATTATTGAAAATCTCCATAGATAATTCTACAAATAACTATTTAATGCAATTATTATTCAAATACGTATTGCTATCTAATTCACTGATATAACTATTATTTTAACCTATTGTATTTTGTATCAACAAGGCCCATATTTTATATTTGTCCATACAAAATCTACATCTACAGGCAGTTTGTTCATAGGTGACAAGCACAATCAAGTCCTCAATCCATTGAGTAAAATGTGCCATACATTTATTTTTCTAAAGGTGCAATATCAATCTTTAAGCTGTAGAAAGGGCACAGGGAGAATCCATTTACAACCCATTTACATTGTCCGATTGTCAATTCCAAGGACTAGCTCAAAAGATTGCTTTTGTTAATCATGATAACTACAAAATTCTTCATCGATGGCCAAACAACCATTTCTAGGTTGTTCATTCAGGAACAAATGGGTGAAATTCCCC
The DNA here is from genome assembly GCA_015471245.1 of Laticauda colubrina. Taxonomy (NCBI): domain Eukaryota; kingdom Metazoa; phylum Chordata; class Lepidosauria; order Squamata; family Elapidae; genus Laticauda; species Laticauda colubrina. The sequence continues at coordinate 7,438,191 of BLBF01000046.1, forward strand.
AGTGCCAATATTGTAAAGTTAGATTTACAGCCCTTCAGATCAGTCTCTGCAACCTGAAATGTAGCAGAGCAAATTGCTGAATTCAGGATTAGCGGAATATCTTCTTATTGATTCTAGACTTGGCCTGCTCAGAGGCCAATTACTGTCTGCCTGTCACAAGAATGGATGTTGCAAATCTCTTCATTTCAGCTCAGAGGAAAACAGAGGCTCCAGTCTTAAGCCATGTCTAGCCAAGGTAGAGACCTCATGGGTCTATTAATCAAGAAATTTCATGTTATTTGCCTGTTGAAATGTAGGATCCAACATTTCTGTTTTTTGCGTCTCTGCTTGAAAAACATGCCTGAAAGCCTGAAGAAACTCAGGCCCAGATCATTGCTTATGTTTGCTGGAGATCTAGCAGAGTACTCTGTATGGTTGTGTATGTGTGTGTGTGTGTGTGTGTGTGTGTGTGTGTGTGTGTCAAAAAAGGCAAACTGGTCATGTGATTGATGATTCATCCTCTTTTTTTTTTTATAAAGAATTTTATTAATTTTTAACAAACAAACATGTACAAACAAACACAAAACATAAAAAACATAAAATATCTTTTTGGACGGCAGTTTGATCCCGAGTTACATCTTTTTGTACAGAGATAAATTCAAGTTCATGCTTACTTTTAAATAACATTCCATTTCTTATTTATTATTTTGCATTTTCTATATAGCTTCTCCTCTCTTTTCACTCTCTTAATTCTATTATATTTATTTCATCTCAATTTAAATCATTATACTTATATCCTTTGTCTGTTCTATTTCAGCTAGCTATTTATCTTTTCTCATTAACACAAAGTTTCTTCTGTAATGACTGATTGGAGTATAATACCTTGTCATACTTATCCCTCCCCTAGTTTTAAAGCTTAACATGACACATAATTTTCATTCGGATTCTGCGTAGTACATTCTAAAGATAAACTCAATATTTTGAAACTATATTCAAAAAATATAATATAATTAAAACAACAATCCATAGCAATTAAAGTTATATCATTCAAATTAATATTCATTTAAGTCTTAAACATTTTACACAATCCTTTCTAAATAAGTATCATGCTTCTATGGGAACACTTATAGATTTTACTTAATTACTTCCCCCTATTTCACTTATATTTTAAAATATTAAACAATAACAATGTTCCCATTTTTCTTTAATTCAATTCTCTCATATTTGATTTCATTTATTTTTATTTAAAAAGAAAAAATTTCGCTAAGTTACATTAAATATTTTGTCCCATTTTATAATCATATATTATTCCAATTTTCTAACATTATTTCAAATACAAATACAACAACACAATCTTATGTATCTTTGCAGAATCTCTTTTTCAGTTATATGTTTACCCATTATCTCTAAATAAATTCTGTTTCTTTACATCTTGTTTCAAACCTTTGTGACTTCTCTTCCCTTCTTTCCTCCCTTGCTTCTCCACTCTACCCTTTTTACCCCCTTGTCTCTTAATCTCCACCTTCTTGTGTATTCCTCTTTTCTGTTGCTTTCTGATGTTGTGTCCACTTTTCACCTTGTTTTTCCCTTTTTTGGTTGTTTTTTTAAGTCTTAAATTCTCCATTCTCTTTCTCCCCTTTCCCCTTTCTTCCCCAAATAAAGTTGCTTGTTCATTAAGGATGGTTTCTTCTTCATCCCAATCTTCTTGTTCTTGTAGTTTCTCATATGTAG
>BLBF01000046.1:7444900-7466345 GCA_015471245.1 Laticauda colubrina
GGGTGCTATGGCATAATTGAATCCTTTGGATAGGACATCTGTTTCTGTTTTGTTGAGTTCTCTGTTGGAAACGTTGTATACTAGTTGTTTCAGGTGTTGTTGTGGGTTATTGGGAATTTTCTTGTCATTTTCTAATTTTTTCAGTTTTTTTGAGAGTTTATCATTTTTATAAGTATTTTCAGTTTCAGCTCTCCAAGTTGTAAGTTGTTTGATCTTATCCCAAAGTAGAGGGTGGATTTTGCTGCTCAATTCCAGGTGTAGTGCTAGCAAATCTTTGTTTAACTGATCTAATTGGAATCTTTTACTGTGAACTTCATTTCTGAGTAGAGATATCTCTGTCCTTTTCAGGATACGTTTGGTAGCTGCTGTGCTCTTATGAAATGTTAATTTGAAGCAGGTTGGTGTTACATTGTTGTCTCTGCAGCTGCATAGGAATTTTAGGTCACATAGTATTCCTGCTCTTTTATATATATATATATATATATATATATATATATATATATATATATATATATATATGGACTGCACACTGCACTTTGTTTATTTATCCAAGGCTCTTGTTATGACTCTCTTCTCCAGCAGCTTCAAAGCCAAGCCTCAAGTGTTGAAACATTGATAAGAGTCCAGGAGAACACCTGTAATAATATTTTTCTGTGCTCTCCCTCCATCTTATCACATTAAAATGTCCTTGAGAAGGAGTGTTTATACATTTCTCCCCAATTCAAATAAAGTATTTTCAAGCCTCTAGTTGGCAGTGTTGCACAGTCTCTTAATACTTTTTCCCCCCCTCAGCCAGAAAGAAAAGTAATGTATACAAAACTCAGAGGGAAAAAAACAAACAAAGGGGGCCTCTATCCTAAAGAAAATTGAAAAATCAAAAGAAGCATAAAAATATATATAAGAAAAAATTCAATCTGATTAGCTACAAAATCACATTAAATTTCTCAGAGAAAAAAATAGTAAGGAAAGAATCCAAGCCTCAATTTGACATCACTTTAAAAAACGCCGCTCAAAGAGATTCCAGTCAAAGAAAAATAAAGGTTTCTTCTTTGTTCAGGATATCCTTTCAGGTCTCAGCCAATTTGCAATACAAAAGGAAGTTTCTCACCCAGCCGACACACCCTCTCTCCAGCCTCTTTCTTTTCGGAGCTGTCCCGACTTCAGCAGCTTTGGAGGCTGCCTTTCCACCGCCAGCAAAAGGGCTTCTCCCAGATCAAACCAGAGATTTTGCGATATCTCTGGGATCCTGGGACTGTGCCCTTCACAATCCCCGTCTCTACGGGACGGTTTAGGTCCGTTAGGACCGACCAGGGGTGAAAATATCAGCTGCGATCTCAGAGCACCAAGATCGCAGCTGTAGCACCGAGACAAGGCTCCGCCTTCTCCCATCCTCTTTTAATGAGCATCACAATATACATTTTTAAATTTTATTGTCTTTATAAATGAATTTATAAATTAAAAATAATTACTTTATTTATTTATATTAAAAACATGGTGTGATCAAAGTCACACCAACAATATTTCAGCAATTTTTGCAATGCTTGCAGGGTGGAAAAGAGGGTAAGATGTGAATCACATGATTTGCAACAGCCATCTTGACTGTTTTGTCTTTCCTCTTTCAGAGACCCCCAGGATTCAATTCCAAGAAATATTGGGGAATGCCATATGGTAAAAAATGATCCATTGTTTAAAGAGAAGATGGCAGCCCATACTCCAATTATAAGTTTTGTTAAGGATTCCTCCTTATGAAAAACAACAAGGAAACAAACTGCTTTTCTGAATAGGCCAATTACTATCTGCACTGATTTTAATTATAATGAGGCTAATGTAAAATTATACTCAGGATGGAGATAATTCCAAACAATGCTATAACTGTTGGAAAAGAAAGAGTAGGATCTGACAAACAGAAATCAAGAAGAATAAGGGAGATCTGGTATGAGCTTCTTTGGCAACAGACCGAAATCTGTGACTGTGCACAGTTTCGATCCATGCTTGCTGCTGGAGTGCCCTGAGCCAGCTGGTTTTGGGGATAAGCCACCCCATACAGGTGGTGAAGAGGGGGGAGACTGCCTGCAGGGTTGAGGAGAACCGCATCTCTCCTCCCCAGCTGGCCATTACTCCCTTTCCTGAAAGCGGTTGCAGCGGTGGTCAGAAATGGCCACCACAAAGAAGAACTTGACTGGAAAAGAATGTGCAGGAGGAAGATAAGAAGAGAAAGTTTTGGCTGACTGGGTCGAACTGGAAAGGCAACAATATAAGGTTTCCTGGAATTTGAATTATAAAGAACACTGTTCCCAAAGAAGACTTTGAAACGGCGAATGAGAGAGGGAAGGGAAAGGATTTGGGGTTTTTTTTCTTTTCTTCCCTATATTGACAAGTAAGAGATTTAAGCAAGAAATCAGCAAAAATCCACTTTGACATTAACAGGTATTTAAAATGAAAATAAAATGTCAAAGGGACAATAAAGATTTCTGGATTCTCAAAAACTTTTAAAAGGAAAAAAACAAAAGGGTGGGATCTAGAAAAAGGGAGGAGACCACCTGGAAGTTAAAGGAATTAACAGTGAAACTTTAATAAGATTCCTAAAAGATACATTTTAATTGAAACTTTGTAACAAGATAAGAGAACCCCAGGAAGAGAAAGTGGAAAAAAGAAGCAAAAAGAAACAGCTTTGGATAATTTGGATTACTTGGTGATTTTTGGATTTTTGGCTATTGGATCTAAAGGACTAAAATCAATCAGGTAGTTGTTTAAAAGTTTTTAAAATGGTATCACTCTTGGAAGAATTAAGAATGGAACTTAAAAAACAGAAAGAAGATGCACAAGAAGGAAGAAGTTCTTTTGGCTTCATATTTCAATTTGTAGAAATGGAGATCCTGAACTATGAGAAACAACAAGAAATGCCTGTAGAACAAGAAGGGTGGGACAAAGAAGAAGCCATTTTCAATGGCCAAGTATTTCTATGTGGGGAAAAGAAAGGGAACAGGGGAAAGAGAGTGAAAAATTTAAGATCTGAAAAAACAACCCCAAAAAAGAATAGTTTGAAAAGTAATTATAATTAATTATAACATTAGGAAGAAACAGAAGAGAGGATTACAGAAGAGGGAATCAGAATTAGAGAGAGAAGGGGTCAAAAAGGAAAGGAAGAAGAAGAGGGAGAAGAGGGAAAGGAAAAGAAATTATGAAGGACAGAATCAAGACATGGAGAAACAGGGAAAATGTACAAGACACAGAGATAATGGATGAAAACATAATTGAAAGGGGGATTCTGCAAGGGTACATAAGATAGTATTGTTACTATCTTAGTAACAATAGAAATGAACTTTGAAAATATGAAACAAGTGTGATTAAAATGATAGATAAAATACTAATTGTAATGTAGTGGAATGTTACATAAATGAAATAAAGAGAATGAAAGAATGAAATTGGGAATGTTATAAATGTGTTATAAAAATTTAAGTGAAGAGGAATATGAAATAAACATGAAAAAATTATGGAAATATAAGTGTTCCTATAAGTATGATATCCTATTGAAAAGGAATGTTAAAGATGTCAAAGATTATAACTAACATTAATGATACAGCTGAATTGGAATAGAATAAGTATTTTATTTATTATTGTTATATATATATTTTCTCTTTTAGTGTGTATTTTAAGAATGTACCAGGCAGAATTCGACTGGAAGTTATGTGTTATATTGAATGTTATAATTGTAAAGGCATAAATTGAAGTTTAAATAAGAGTTGAATGGGTAAAAATTAAAAGATACAAAGGTGTCATATTCCAATTGGTAACCACAGGGGAAAAATTTGTTTAATGAGAAAAGAAAATATGAAATTGAAACAGGACAGACAAAAGTATAAATATGATGACTAGAAAGGTATTGAAACTTAGAAAAATATATATGTAATTGAATTTAGAAAGGAATGAGATAATTAAAAGTAAGATTGAGAAAACTAAGGGAAGGGAAAATTATTGAGAAAATGTTAAAATAGTAATAAGATATGTAATGGAACACAAAGATGAATATGAAATTGAATTTGTGTCTGTATGGAGAAGTGATAACCCGGGACCATACTATTCTCAAAAAAAGAAATTTTACTTGTATTATGTTTTGTGAAAACCCAAATAAAAATTTATCTATATAAAAAAAGAATAAGGTATTAGGAGACAGAACCCAGTTTGGGCTAACCCTTCATCACAGCTTTGAGCAGAAAAAACATCTACGGTGTCCAATTTAGATGTGGAAGAAGCAGAAAACATTTTTCTTTCAAGAGCTATTTATGGATACAGACAACAAATTATGTATTACAGTGGAGAAAGAACAGTTTTCAATTCCAGTCTTAACGGTGGGTTCTGAGGTTCTGACTCCGTAGCCCTAGAGCAGATCAGAAATGAGTAGAATTGATTCACTGTACTGCAGCTTTATGAAAGTTAGCTTGCAAAATTCAGGAATTGCAAAAGCTGATGGAGAGCTCAATTCCTGCCCCAAATTAATCAAGAAGATGCTGATTGTAATAGAATTTGTATATATAAAAAATCAATCCTTTAAGCATCACTCTGACTGAGCAAATGTCCCTTTCCAGAGTGAATCTCTTGACTTGATGAGCAACACAGCCAAGATAATTGAAAAGTGATTACAGACAGTTCTGTCGCCAAGGAAAGGGCCTTTTTTTTTTTTTTAAACTCAACAAGATTTATTTCTAAGCAGAGGAGCATGGTGGTCAGTTTTGACAGACAGATAAAAAGATAGAGAAATATTAAAAATCAGTCAAGACTTGAAACAAATAAATTAGCAAAATGTGTTTTTTTTTCTCATTTTCCCCTGTGTGTAATCTCCCCCCCCCCTTTCTTCATGCATAAAATATAATTAGAGGCTTTGATTAATCCAGAGGTTTTGTCATTTGAAAATTGCTCATTAAAAGACCAGAACTTCTTATTTTATTTTGTTTTAATTGTGAACAGCATGGCCCTGGCACAACCAGAAAGTATATTTGGGAATTAGATTGTCATAATGAGGAGGAGGAGAACACTCTCTTCCCTTCCTCCAATAGTTCAAACTTGTCCTGTTAGCCTTTCCTTATTATTTAGGTCATCAGTCCTGTTTTCCTTGCAAATAGCTTCTATACTATTAACAAAATTTTATTTTCTGAGTGATGGACAGACACGTGGGAACTGAGTCTGAAGTATTTTTGGATTGACACTTACAAAAATACACACCCTCCTTTTAGATCTGTAAAAGGGTATTATTTTCACATTGGAGGTGATAATCACAGTCTATTTTCTCCACTGTCCATGGCCTTCTCCATATCTGTAAAAGGCCTTTGTTTGATCTCTGGCTGTTCTAGATTGTTTAAAAACTTGCTTTCCAAAGTTTTAAATTTCCCAGAAAGAATTCACCATATGCACCATATTGTCTACATGCAATAGTTGAACTGTGGGGTCCTTAGTACTCTCTACACTTGGTTGTTTCATTAGGTAACAACATCAGTGCTAGAAGGAAATGAGGTTTGCTCTCTTTTTATATACAACTGGCTTGTCCTTCCAGTGTTGCTGGGAGTGTTCTTGGTAGTTCCTTGATTAGGCTGTTTACTGTTAGTTTGTCAGTTATTAGTTCCTTGATTGGGCATTGTTTACTGTTTGAGTGTTGATCTACTATTAAATTTGGTGTTAAATGCTGCTTATCTGGTTTTGATTGCTGGCGAGGTAATACTGAGGTCTTTCAGCTTTTTGATTGTCTCTTTTGAATGCTATGCAGGTTTATCTCTATGTGCCTATTGATGGCTGATTTGTCTGAATGCCAAGCTTCCAGGAGTTCTTTTGTGTTTTTTGACTTGGATGATCTGGGATATTCAGTTTCCCAATTGAAACTATGGTGAAATCTCTCCATGTGTTGTTCAATTAAGGAATTATTCTCATGTCTTCTGACTGCTAGTTGGTGTTCATGGATGCATTCTGCTAGTCTTCTGCCCATATGTCCTACACAGTGGATGTTACAATCCTTACATTGTATTTTGTAGATGACCCCTGTTTTTCTTCTTGGGGGTACTGAATCTTTTGGTCTACTTAAGATATTTTGGAGGGCTTCAGTTGGTTTGTGTGCTAGTCATCTACAATGTAATCTAACTGTGACTTAGAGCGATAGCCTGGATGATGCTGGGTCATAAAAGTACTCTTTGCATATCAATCCCAATAAATCACTTATAAACCAGAGAAGCAGTGAAAGAAACTTTTCTTCTCTTTCTACAGTGTTTATTTCTACAGCTTATAATGAATCCTCTGTCCTACTATATTTCTGTGATCACTCTATACTTATTTTTGTTATTTTGAAGAGCTAACTAATCTTTTTTCTAAGTAGGAGCAATATCTTTGCCTTGACATGATGCCTCCAACCCCCTGTCTGGCATCTCAGCTACATGCTTGATCTCTGTCTTGATGTTTGCTTGGAGAGGAATAAAATAACACTTCACATTGCACAACAAAAAACTGACAGAGAAAGAGGAGGGGCTTGCAAACTCCACTGACTTTGATGTTTTCTTTCCCCATTGTGCTTTCTTTCTTCCTACAACCATCTTTAAATGATGCTAGAAGTCCTAGTCATCCGCTACAGTAGCCTTAGGCATGTAGGACTTCTGGAGAACAGTCCTGGCTCGTTGCTACCCACAATCATGGTTTCTATATCACATAAACCATATATCATAATCCTTATTACAGTTTAGAATAGCACTTCCCAAATTTCATTATCCAAAAACTTATAAGAAACTCTTATCAAATTTCAAGGTCCAGTCCTTTCCTTCAGGACCATCATAACTTCAAACAATCACTGGACAAATTATTGTAATTCAAGAATTATTTGTATTATAAAAGTGATACCATTGAATGAGTTTTGTCATTTCAGTAAATTACCATTGGTAACGTCACTGACTTTTATTTTGATAAGAATATCTTGGGAGATTCTTAATATATTTTCGTACCTGTGGCAATCTTTAAATCAATTTAAATGTCTTTGTTGAGATGAGTAATGGGTTCATATGTCATTACACCCCTCTTTTCAAAAAAAGATAACACTTTAACCCAACTTTGGGTAATTTACTCTGTTTTGGGAAGCACTGGCTTAGAATAACATCCCAAATATGCTTTTTGAGACAACTGAACCTCGACCACCACCTCCTCCTCCTCCTCCTCCTCCTCCTCCTCCTCCTCCTCCTCCTCCTCCTCCTCTTCCTCCTCCTCCTCCTCTGTTTTATTTCTCATCCAAGAAATGTCTTCTGCTCTGATTGGATGGTGGAGAATGGAAGGATTTATATTCCTTGCAGACAGCTGGTCATTTGCATTCTAGTATAGAGTTATTGAGGCCATTTGGAGGTTTGTCTATGTCCTCAGGGTCACCTCTATGGTGCAAATAGGTATAGATCCTTATAGAAACTACTGAAAGGAACTGTGGAGCTGTGGTTTCTGCAGGATGTTTTCTGCCCTGTGTCCCTTCACTGTTGAACACACGGGCACTTTGTTGTCTGCATCTCAAAACTGAAGCAGAGATGGTTCCTATAGTCCAAAATTTTTCTGGAAATCCATTCATACTCCTTCACCATTTGAAGGGTGTTCACAACCCAATTGCTCTTTTCCTTTTTCTAAATCTCACCCAAAGAAGATTTTTTTCCCTCAGACTCATTTAGTTGGACTGAGCAACTTTACGCATTCAATTAGCAGTAGTAGATATTGACTTGAATGTTGATGTCAGTCTCAAAACAATTTTAATCTGGGTGTTGTGGGAGACAAATGGTTGGTTTTTGCAACTGACAACAGATAACAGATAATCAGAGTTGGAAGGGACCTTATAGGTTATCTAGTTCAATCTCCCACACAAGTGGAAGACCCTACACCATTTCTGACAAATGGCAGTCCAATCTCTTCTTGAAGGTCTCAATTGATGGTGCTCCCACAGCTTCCAAGGGCAACTTCTGTTCCACTGGTTGATTGTTCTCACTGTCAGAAAGTTTCTCCTTATTTCCAGATTAAATCTCTCCTTGTTCAGTTTCCATCCATTATTCCTTGTCTGGTCTACAGGAGCTTTAGAAAATAGCTTGAATCCTTCCTCTCTGTGGTAGCCCCTGAGATATTGGAACACTGCTATCTTGTCTCCCTGGTCTTTCTCTTCACAAGACTAGCCAAGCCCAGTTCCTACAACCGTTCTTCATATGCCTTAGTCCCCTAATCATCCTGGTTGCTCTTCTTTGTAGTTTTCCTAGAGTTTCAGCATCTTTTTTATAATGTAGTGACCAAAACTGGATGCAGTACTCTAGATGTGATCTTGCTAAAGCTTTATAGAGTGGTATTAGTACCTCACTTGATCTCGATTGTATCCCTCTGTTAATACAATTTAAGATTGCATTAACTTTTTTGGCTGCTGCTGCACACTGTTGGCTCATATTTAGCTGGTTGTCCACTAAGACTCCTGAGATCCCTCTCACAGTTACTGCTATTGAGCCTAGTTTCACCCAGTCTATATGTGTACTTTTGGTTTTTCTTGACTAAGTGTAGGACTTTACTTATCTCTACACTGAATTTCATTTTGCTAGATATGGCCCAGTGTTCTAGTCTGTCAAGATCCATCTGGATCTTGAGCCTATCTTCTTGGGTATTAACTATTCCTGCCAGCTAAGTATCATCTGCAAATTTGGTAAGTTCCCCTTCTATTCCCTCATCTAAGTTGTTAATGAAGAAATTGAACAGTACTGAGCCTAAGACAGAACCTTGTGGCACCCCACTAATTACTTCCCTCCATGTAGACTGAGTCCCATGAAGGACTACGTTGTTGAGTACAGTTTGCCAGCCAGTTGCGAATCCATCTAGTGGTGGTGCTATCTATTCCACTTTTTTCTAGCTTACTAAGAAGTAGGTTGCGGTCTACTTTATCGAATGCCTTGCTGAAATCTAAATATATTATGTCCATAGTATTTTGCTGGTCTACTAATTTAGTCACTGTGTTGAAGAATGAAATAAGATTGGTTAGGCATGATCTGTTCTTAACAAACCTGTGCTGACTGTTAGTTATTACTTTATTTGTTTCTAGATGTTGGCAGATCTGTTTTTTTGTTGTATTTTCAAATATCTTCCTGGGTATTGATTGATGTTAGGCTGATTGGTCTACAGTTTCCTGGGTCTGTATTTGTTTTCTTTTTTTGAAGATGGGAACCACATTAGCTCCTTTCCAGTCCTCTGGTAGTTCCCCGGTGCTTCAGGATTTTTGAAAGATATGGTGCAGTGGTTCTGAGATGACCTCTGCCAGCTCCTTTAAAACTCTGGGTTGTAATCCATCAGGCCTTGGTGATTTGTGTTCATCAAGATCAGACAGGTGTTCTCTTACTATTTTTTTTGCTTATTTTAAGTTTTATTTCTGGTCTGTCTTTTACAGTTATGTTTTGGTGGTTGAGCTATAGTTTCTTTTTGCGTGAAGATCAATACAAAGAATGAGTTAAGCAGTTCTTCTTTCTCTCTGTTGCCTGTTACTTCTTTGCTGTCTTCTATCTTTAGTGGACTGACTGTTTCCTTGATTTTTTTTCTTGTTATTTATATGTTGGAAGAAACTTTTTTTGTTCTCTTTGACTTTTTTTGTTCATTCTGAGCCTTTGCTTTCCTGACTTCGTCTTTGAAGATTCTGGCTGTCTGCTGATATTCTGCCTTAGTTGTATGTCCTTCTTTCCATTTGTTGCATTTGTCCTTTTTTTTCTTTCAATTTGCCAGAGAGATCTTTGTGCAGCCCTGCTGGTTTCTTCTTGGATTTCTTGTTTTCCTTTCTCAGTGGTATTGTGCTGGTCTGAGCTTCTGTGATTGTACTTTTCAGAGTTTCCCAAGATTTCTGAATTGTTCTACCCTTTAGGATTTTCATCTTGGGAACATTTTCTCTGAGTTTATTAAAATCAGCTCTTTTAAAATCCAAGACTCTGGTGTCATTATGTTCTATTGCTTGTGTTTGTGTTATGTTGAATTATAGTATGACATGGTCACTCTCACCCAAGGTTCCTACAGTTTCAACTCCCTCTATCACTTCTCTGCTTGTAAGAATTAAGTCTAGTAATTCTGGTTCCATCCTCTACCTTTTGGACAACAAAATTGTCAGCTAGGTTGCTTAGGAACTTATTTGATTTCTCACTTGGTGCAGAATTAGTTTTCAGAATAATTGAAGTCCCGCATTACTATTGTTGTGTGTTTCCTGCATATGTTTGTTAGTTGGTTGGCAAAAAAGGACATCTATTTTTTCTGCTTGATTGGGTGGCCTATAATATACACCTATGGCCATGTCATTCTTTTTTTTTCTTTTATATTGATCCATATGCATTCTAGGAGGTTTTCATCTTTGGTTTCATGCATCTCTGTAACAATATAGTGGTCCTTTATATACAGTGCAACTCCACCTCCTCTTTTATGGGGTCTGGTTTTTTTTTGAACTGCGACAGTGTTCCCCAATTCTTACAGAAATCAGTGATCTGGTTTAATTATTCAGTTCATTACAAATGCTTTCCTGTCACTTCAGTTGCCTGAACCCTGAAAGCAGCAAACTCAGGGAAGTCTCAAAGGGAATTTGAACTTGGTTGTACTATCCTGGCCAGAAGGCTGTCTTTCCTCCTCCTTCCTTCCCTCAAGTTCTCCAGTTTTTGCAAGTTCAGATTTCTTTGATCTCATGCTCAGGATATTTAGCTTTCCTTTCATGCATGAGAGTAAAATGCCACTTTTAGCTCCCAGCAAAACAGCTCTCTGACTAGATAAGGACACAAACATTTGCATAGGTATCCTTTGGAGAGAGAGAGAGAGACAGAAAAAAGCAGGAAACTTGCATTTCCAGATGTGGCCTCGACTTAATCAGTCCCTTCCTTCATCAGAAGCAATGGCAAAAACTAGTTATTTGTTTCTGAAGGAATCCATTACAAATTAACTGGTTGGGTGTCAATCAATAAACTTTGATTTTGAAGTAGCATTTTATTGCTGAAATTCAGCATTTTCCCCCCTGTAGTGAAAATGTATTTGTGTAGTGAACAACATAGTGAATTTCTAAGTTACCCTTTCTTAAGAAACATTTTCTACTGAGATAAAATATACTGTGAAAACATATGGATTGTGTACACCCTAAGCTACATACATTTTGATACACTCACATATCCCAACATAAACTCAGAATAGAGAGACTCATACATTTTATCTCTTTTAGTTCTCATAATGATGTTTTAGATTTTCTAAATGAGGGGTGTTTATTAGGTCCAGAATATCTATTTGGGAAAGATCTTGTATATGAATGGACCCAATTAGCTTCCTTGACAGCAGTAAGGAAGATGTTACTTGCTGTCTTGCTGCAATTTTTGACTTCTTTTGTCCTGGGATTTCTTGTTTATTTTGTTTGATCCTGCTTAGCATTTTTAGGTTGTATATCCAGGCATAAAAATTTTCTTTACCTGAATCTATCCTCCACTGATTAAATAGACACAGCTATGTCATTTTCTTCGCAACTCTACAAAACTGCTTTGCTGCTGTCTTCCATCTAGGAGTTGTATCTCCTTGTGTTTTTCCACCCTTATAAACATCCTTATTTCCACCCACAAACACATCACTAGCAAGTTTGTTTTATTTTAAACATTCACTTATTTGCATATCTATGCAAAATAGAAGAAAGGCTGGGCACACCCCTGTCTATTTGGAGTGTTGGCAATCACTGGCTACCTGCTTCAATTAGGTGATTCACCCCATGTCACTTTCTTCTGATGTGACAAAAAGTCTCAAAATGGAGCAATACTCTATGTGAAGAGTCAACACAATGGCAGCTGGCCAGATTGCCATTATCAACCTGCTGTTCATGGGCAGTTGCTCAGACTGAAGTGCTAAAATGACCTCTCTTGTAGTAAAGTTTATGTATCCCAACATCAGTTAGAATGTTCATTTCATGAACCAAAGAACAAAGAAAAGTTAAACAAGTTTTCTTCTCCACTTTAAATTACGGTTGGAAAAAAGAGAAGGTAACAGATTAAAAAATAAAATCAGTGCATTCTACACAGAATACAATTAGTTTTTTTTCCAACTTCCCTCCCTTTGGTGCATGCTAAGTGTCTGTGTGTACCAAACACTTCTTTAAACCTACTGTAGCATGAAAGTATTGCGCCTGATGAACTTCAGATGTGCTTTAAGAGGGCAGAAACCAAAAAGCAGAAGGAAATAGAAAAGGGCACACTCTGGTCTTTGAAGACTCACCAGCATGGAACTGGATTGCTCTAATACAGAGGAGGAATGGGAAAAGGGCAAAAGAAAACATGTTTGGCACCTCTACAATTTCCTCCTACTCCTAAAATGCCCCCACCCGGCAGATGACTTTTCTTTCAAAAATATATTTTTCTAATTCATACAAAGCCTTAATTCTCTGACTTTATCACATAACAAAAATGGTTGCACCAGCTCTATTGCATGCTTTTTACTTGATTATTGGACTTGACTTCAGCACCTATAATTCCAGGGTACAAAGCCATGTCAACCCAAAGATTACAAGAGTGGGCCTAATGACTGGGGGATAATGGAGATGAACTCCAATATATCTATGCAATATATTTAGAAGCACTCACAGATGCAGAAATAGATTTTTTTTTTTTTTTGCAGCTGATAAAGCAAGATCAAATGAGACTTGATATCTGCTCGCAGGCACATGAAGGAAGGCAATAAGGATGACATGCATATCTGCTATAAGATGTGACATACCTGTGTAATGGATTACAAATCCTGTATTGCTGACAGAAGCATCACTGCGAAAGGCCAGGAAGAGGTTGTTGCTGCTGCTCTCAATCCTTTCTGGTACTTGGGTATCATAGAAACTCCCAATCAGGGGACTAAGTGAGCTGGGCCCATCATAGATGTGCAAGAAATCATACCCTGGTTCCAAATTAAATCTGAAAGGAAAGAGAAAAGGAAACTAAGTATATCAAGTATCTGACTACTTGGACCAGTGATATAATAGAACTCTCTGAACCTCAGAACAATAATGGATATTTGCAAAACATTGCAAGACAAGAACAGATGCATATTCATAGCTCAACAATGACTTAGCCAGGTCTATTAAGAAACATTTAGAGGAGTGTTTCTCAGCCTAGGTGAATTTAAGATGTGCAGACTTCAACTTCCAGAATTATCTAGCTACCATGTTTCTCCAACAATATGGCCTCCACCAATAGGAAGGCCCAGCATGATTTCTAGGCATGAGGTGAAATTAAGCCCTGCCCCCAAAATTTAGGCCTATTTAATCCATGCAATTCCCCGCCATTTCTCACATCGTTCTTTAAAACTACATGAGGTTTAGAGAAATGGGGGGTGGGAAGGAGAGGGAGAAAACTTGCCTTTAGGAGCACCCTGCAGGTAGCCTAGGCTAGAATACCCCAATCTACTACTGATAGAATATCAGCTGATAGAAGCTCCCTGAAGGCAGAGTTACCAGCCACTTCTATCGGCCCAGTAGAAGCGGTCGTGGGGTGAGCACCCATGTGCACTCCCCTCGCCACAAAGCCATTTCTATCAGCTTCTGGAAGCTCCCCAAAAGCAGAGTCGCCAGCCGCTTCTATCAGCTGGTAGAAGTGGCTTTGTGGTGAGGGGAGTGTACGTGGGGCACTCACCCTGAGGCCGCTTCTACCAGACGATAGAAGCAGCTGGTGACTCTGCCTTTGGGGAGCTGCTATCGGCCAATAGAAACAGCTTCATAGCAAGGGGAGTGCACATGGCCGGCTCCTGTCAGGAGCACTCCCCAGGCAGCAACGTCTCGCCGCAAAGCGGCTGGTGACTCTATCTTCGGGGAGCTTCCATCAGCTGATAGAAATGGCTTCATGGTGAGGGTACTGCGCATGGGCGTTCACCCCAAGACCGCTTCTACCAGCCAATAGAAGTGGCTGGTGACTCTGCCTTTGGGGAGCTTTCATTGGCTGATAGAAATGGCTTCGTGGCAAGGGGAGTACGTGTGGGCGCTTGCCGCAAGGGTGCTTCTACCGGCTGATAGATTTCCTCCCATACACCCACACACACACACCTAGAGCACCCCATGCACACTCAGTTCTCCACGATGCCGCTTCTACCAGCCGATAGAAGCGGCTGGTGATTCTGCCTTTGGGGAGCTTCCATCAGCCGATAGAAGCAGCCTTGTGGAGAGGTGAGTGTACATGGGGAGCTCTAGGTTGGAGTGCACGTGGGGGAGGAAATTAAGTCACACCTAAAAAGACATCCTAGCCGTTTTTTCAGGGCTAAAAAAAAAAAAAGACCAGGCCTTATTTTATGAAAAACACGGTAGCAATACTAGGGAACTCTAATAGTTGAAGTGCACACATCTAAAGGCCACCAGGTTTGAGAAACACTACTGAAGAAAAAGAATCAAAGGCAGCAAGGAAGACCCACTTCAAGACAGTTGCTAATTAAAGGGGCTAGAATACACATATGTTCTACAATCTAGCCTTTTTCCTTCGAACAAATCCAGATTAAATATATATGTAAGATCAAGCTTTCTGGTACTGATGGGAGACTGACAACTGATCCTTTTAGTTCTTTGTTGTCCTTTTATAAAGATTTATACTTGAAGTAGCATTTACTGGAGGTGTAGAGGAGCACAGAAATGATTATGGAGAAGGTTTCAGAAATGGTAGCAAAATATAAGCTTAACCCAGAAAATCAAGGCACCTTTACTTCTTTTGGTTGAAAGAAAGGGAAGGAATAACTATCAATATTTCATTATTATAGCCCATATCAGTCAAATAAAGTTCTACTATTTCTCGCAGAACTTGTTTCCAGGCCTGGTCTACCTCAAAGGGCTGATTAGAACTAAACACAGCAGAAGGATTAAAAAGGGCAAATTTGAGAAAAGATTATCACTTTCATCCTTCAGCTCCTCATATGGAAGAGAAACATTTACACATCTCTGTAATTCATAAATATGGAACCCGTGATTCTGAAAGTATTAGATAGAGAGATGCTACCATATAATAAGAATTAAAGAGACAGGGAAGGATTTAGGAAAAGGTGTTCAATATTCTAAATGAATGTGATTGGGTTAGTCTGCTAAGTGACATGGATAGATTGGTCCCAGTTGATGAACCAAGAAGAGAAGTGACTCGTGACTGTTTACTTGGAAAAGGACGGTTGATTTAGCATAATTGGTTTATGATTTTTTTTTTTTTATTTCTATGTATGGAATAGTAAAAGGATAATTTAAAAACATGGTTGCTTTGATGTTTATGATGAAAACAGAGGGAATCAATGAAAGACTCAAGTGTAATAAAACATTCTATATGTGGGGCAGATATGTAGTAATGTTAAAGGTGGAATATATATATAAATGTGTGTGTGTGTGTGTGTGAGAGAGAGAGAGAGAGAGAACTGTATGTATGTGATAATGTTAATCAAAATTATTGCTATATATGCCAGTATCCTAGCCTCTGCTGATGAAAAGGATGTCATAAATGCTGCCAGAATGTTGAAAAAACAGTAAGGGTGAAGGTGTAGATAGGGTTACTCATGAAATATGGATGTGGTTTGCTTATGGAGTAGTTGTGTGTTTTGCTTAATGTGTGTGTGAAGACTTTATCTGTAATGAGGTTCCACAAAAATCCGGATAGCTCCCATGCTATTGATGCTTCAGAAGGCCCCAGAGAACTTGGTTGTTCTCCAGGCTTTGCATTAGGATGGTAGATTCTCTTTTCCTGGATGCTAATTATTGGTGAAATGTTTGCTGGTACTCCAGTTCATTATCTTTGTTCCATACGGAAAGAAGCGCATGAGACTGGGTTCCAAACAACAACTATTTTATTTAACTCGCAAGGCAAAAGATATCGAACATAGCCCAGGCCGCGGCAGCCCTTTATATAGCGACTTGCCTTCGGCTTGCGGCCAATGACACTCATTTAACTGTTCCTGCCATTTGGTGGGCTTCCCGGATTGGTTCTTAATCAACCAATCTGTAAGTGGCCTTTTCGGCCAGTCAGAACGAGGGACTTGGAACCTACTAAGTTCCATAAAGAACAATCTTACTTCTTTCTTTTCTTCTCTGAAGCTGGTCCATGTGCCGCTTCCATTCCCTACCGTCATCTGTGAGTAGTCGGTAGGACCGGGGGCCTGTAATTTGGGTGATGGTGGCTGGAAGCCACAAGTCCCCGGTGAGGTTTTTGGCATAGACCAGGTCGCTGATTTCAAACATACGGTATTTGCTGGAAGAATCAGGATGTTTGTCCCAGGTGTAAGTGGGGTGCAATCTGTCCAGGTAGGAGCGTAGTTTCCTACCCATTAGAAGTTCTGCTGGGTTTTTATTGGTTGTGCTGCTAGGGGTAATATGCTGCAAGGTTAGTAGTTGGCTTAGTTTGTCCTGCATGTCCCCCTTGTCCATTCTCTCTAGGCCCTCTTTGGTGTACCGAACCATGCGTTCAGCCCTGCCATTCGCAGCCGGATGGGCCGGCGCACTTAAGGCATGTCAGATACCCTGGGCAACCAGATATTGTTCAAATTGTAAGGCAGTAAATTGGGGTCCATTATCCGAAACCAGTACATCAGGTAGCCCATGTGTCGTAAATAGTTTGTCTAGCTGTTTCATTACAGCTTCGGTGGTTGTGGAAGTCATGAGGATGACTTCCAACCAGTTTGAATATGCATCTACCACAATCAAAAAAATGTTTCCCTTCATTGGCCCAGCGAATGTACTCTAGGCCATGGACCCCGGGGAGTTTCCCAGTCTCTTATTGGTGCCTGTGGGGGGTTAGGCCTCGATTTTTGACAGTCATGGCATGTTGCAACCCAGCGTTCAATGTCTTTGTCCAGCCCTGGCCACCAGATGTAACTCCTGGCCAGGGCTTTCATTTTGACTATGCCTGGGTGTCCCTCATGCAACATGCCCAGGACGTCTTCCTGGAGGTTGCTCGGAATTACCACCCTGTTACCCCATAAAATGCACCCCTTTTCTGCAGACAGTTCAGTCTGTCTGGTACGGAATGGTTTAAAGGTCTCAGTTTTGTTCTCCTCCAGCCAGCCTTTACCTTCCCAGTTCAATATGTGCACTGTCAAAGGGTCTTTGGCTGTGGCTCTCACGACATCGGCTGCTGTCAGCGGTAGCTCCAGGCAGGTCTCAAGTTGAAATGTAGAGGTAGTTGGAGCAGGGTCATCATCCATGACGGGCAGCGGGGAGTGGCTCAGGGCGTCAGCGTGTGTGATGGCTCTGCCAGGTCGGTGAAACAGCGTGTAGGAGTAGGCAGTGAGGAATTCAGACCACCTCATTATTCTATGTGACAGAATGTTCGGGGTTGGCTTGTTGCCTGCTAGGATTCCAAGAAGGGGCTTGTGATTGGTTATTATAGAAAAAGTTCTACTGTAAAGGTATTCATGTAATCTTTTGACTCTGGCGAAGATTGCGAGGGCTTCCCGATTGAGTTGACTGTAATTCCGTTCCGACTTGGAGAGCGTCTTGGAGTAAAAGGCGACCGGTGCCTCTCTGCCATCTGGTAGCTGGTGGCTCAGGTTGGTGCCGACCCCAAAAGGCGAGGCATCACAGGTGACCATCAAAGGCAGGGTATTGCTAAACTGGATGAGAACGGTATCTGACGTTAATAGGTCCTTGATACCTTGGAAGCCTTTCTGTTCTGGTGGCCCCATGTCCAAGTGGTTTTTTTATCCAGCAGTCGATGTAGGGGTTCTGCTATTGTTGCCTTATGGGGCAGGAACACGTTGTAAAAGTTTATGAGGCCTGGGTCAGTTTTGTTCCTGGGCCTGGGAGTGTCTTTGATAGCTTTCACTTTTTTTCGGTTGGGTGAATGCCTTGTTCATCAATTAAATAGCCTAAAAACTCGACCCGGTTAGTGGCCAATTCACACTTTCCCCTTTTTACTTTGAGGCCTGATTTCCTAAATCTTGTTAAGACTTCTCTTAATCTGGTCTCTGGCTGGTTGGCATTTTTCACTGAGACCAGTACATTGTTGAAGTATGGGATGACACCTTTGATTCCATTTAGCAGGCATTCCATGAGGCTTTGGTACATGCCTGGGGTAATGTTTACCCTGAATTGGAGGCAATTACACTTGAATGCCCCTCTATGTGTTATGATAGTCTGCACCTCTGCTGTAATCAGATCAATGGGTAGTTGTTGATAGGCCTGTGCGAGGTCGAGCTTCGCAAAAATTTTTCCTCCCTCTAGTGAGTGCAGTAAGTGGGTACTGGGTATGCGCTTTGTTGGAGCGCATGGTTCAGGGTTGCCTTACAGTCTCTGCAGATGCGCACTGACCCATCTGGCTTTACCAGTGTGACTATAGGGGTTTCCCACCTGGCATGGTCGATTGGCTCTAAAACCCCTTGAGCTATTAATTTATTCAGTTGCTCATCAATTTTTGGTTTTAATGTGAATGGGATGCATCTGGCCTTTAAACGGATGGGGGCTATTTTCGGGTCTAGGCTAAATGAAATTGGGGTCCCCTTGTACTTGTCTAGAGTCCTGTTGAAAACATCTTGGAATTCTTGGAGCAGGCTCTTCTCCCAGTTGGTTGTAGCGATGTGGTTGATCCCGGTCATCCCGATTCCCAGGGGCGTGAACCATTCAATCCCTAACAGACTAGGGTATTCACGGTTGATGATGGTCAGAGGCAAGATTTTGGCGTGGTTTTAAAATTTGACTAGAAAATGTCCAAGGCCTACTACTGGGATTCGATTTCCCAGATAGTCTTTTAGCACTAGTCTTTGTTTCTGTAGTTCTCTCTGTTTAATGTTTGGTATCAGGTGCCGGATGGTATTCCAGGATACCATGGATAGAAAGGACTCTGAGTCGACTTCCATCTCGCAGGGTCTCCCTTCGATGCTCACCTCTATCTGAACCTTCTTTCTGATCTCCGCCCTGGCATTGCCGATGGTGACTGTCTGATGCATTTCTTCCCTGTCACCGGTTCTCTTGTTACGGTTCCATCTGCTGCCTGCTTGTCTGAAGGGTAGTGTCCTTCAGGCCGAGGACCACGCGGTCTCTCATTGCCTCGTCCATGTTCTGGAACTCACAGGCTCCTCCGATGTGTCTCAAGGCTGCTACAAATCTGCTATGGTTTCATCCTCCTTCTGGTCCCTCTTAAATGAATTCATGCCTTTTTATTAAACTTGAGACCACCGGTGCATAGTGTGCTCAGAGCATTTGGTTCAGGTCGGACCAAGTCATCTGTTTGACATCTCTGGGTTTTGCCAGTGCCTTCGCCATTTTAAAAACAGCCGGTCCGCAGTGTGTAAGGAAGACAGCCCTCTTCCTTTGGTCTGAGATTTCTTCCATTTCGTTGCTTTCTAAAAACATAAGAAAGCGATTGATATACGATTCCCAATCCTCCTCATCAGGATTGAATGGTGCGGGTGGCGCGTTGATACCGGCCATCTGTCTCGCTTGGTTCAGATCGCCGCATGCTTCGGTCTCACCTTCTAAGTCCCACCTTCGTCGCCAGTGTTCCGTCCAGAAAGAAGCGCATGAGACCGGGTTCCAAACAACAACTATTTTATTTAACTCACAAGGCAAAATATATCAAACATAGCCCAAGCCGCGGCAGCCCTTTATATAGCGGCTTGCCTTTGGCTTGCGGCCAATGACACTCATTTAACTGTTCCCGCCATTTGGCGGGCTTCCCGGATTGGTTCTTAATCAACCAATCCGTAAGTGGCCTTTTTGGCCAGTCAGAATGAAGGATTTGGAACCTACTAAGTTACATACAGAGCAATCTTACTTCTTTCTTTTCTTCTCTGAATTATAGTTTTATTGTCTGCTTTTTAATATATTGTTTCCATATTGTTTGGTGTATTGTGAGCTGCCCACAATCATTTGGAGTTGGATATCATAAAATCAATTGACAAATTAAAAATGAAACTGTGCCTGGGGCTTGGAGGAATGTCCTTGTTATTCCTTTATACAAAGGGGAAGGTATGGTAACAAGAGTAAACAGAAAATCTACACAATTTTATTAAGTATGGGAAAAGACTTGGTAGAATTCTGATTAATTGTGTACAAGAGGTGGCAAAGAATAAAATTTGGGAAGTGGCTTTTATGTCAGGGTGTACAGACAAGATTTTTGCTCCTCAGAAGGCATTGAAAAACATTTGAATATAAGAAAAGTATTGCATGTTTGTGGACTCAGAGAATATTTATGATGAAAGTGAAATGGCTTGAATTATGAAAAAAAATTATATGTTGATGGAAAGTGGTAGAGCTATAGATTGTAAATTGCTACAAAATGTATGAAAGGATGGTTATTTAAATTGTATGGAAGGGTGGTTTCTGAAATTGGTAGAGCTATAAATGATGAAAATAAGGCATGAATATCTATATTTATTGGAAACTTCTTGTAGACATTTTATGTGAAATAGAAAAAAAATGAGCTTATGATTTATGGTTTTGATGTTTACACAAAACAGATTATAGAAAAAGAGAATTATGCTATAACCATAAAGCAAGAGGTAATTTTATAATTTCTAACTAGTTCTAAGTAGACTGGATGTTACTTCTTTAAATCTTTATTTCTTTTCTTCTTCCCTTTTTAAAAAAATATATTTTCCTTCCATGAACTTTTAGTATTTTCTTTGGATTTTTTTCTTACTCATTAATTTGTATTAGCTTGCATGCTCCTTAAATATTTAGTAATATATGATAATAAATTTAATTAAAATATTGCAAAATTTTAAAGAAAAAAACAAGAGTTAATAAATGAATACCTAGTGAATAAATCAACAAAGAACAGGAATTGTAATGCCCCCTTGTTGTTCAGTATATTGATGAATAAATAGATATAAATATGTTGCTGCAGACATGTGTTGATTGTAATATGAATTTATAATTTTATATATACTTTTGTAAGTAGATAATGCCAGGTTGTAGGCTTAAATGCAGAATGATTTGCAGAAAATTTTATGATGCAAAAAAGCACTGTAGACTTGAAAACTGCTGTAGTGAATCTCACAGTTGTCTTTCACTCCAAAAGCAGAATTCAGGTTATGCATCAGTAGTGAAAACTACAGCATGTAGATTAATTTGTATACTTTGGTGTTATGTTTACTTAAGGTTGGGAACTTTAAGATGTGGGAATCCGATAAGAAAATGTAGTCTGCTTCAAGAAATGAATATTTTATGAAGGAAGCAAAATCAGATTTGTATAATAATGTGCTTCCATCCAGGTTTTTCCAGGTACTCCTCAACTTGCAACATTTAATGATGATCCAGGATTATGACAGCCTTGATGGTCATTACAAAAAGTTGCACACACTCTTGAGGTCATGTGATTATGCTCTGGATGCCTAGCTGAACTACTCCCTATTTTTGACTCATATTCACTTTGGGGCAGAGACATTTTGACTTTATTTTTCCAACAGTCTTCCTATGAATCATAGGAAGACTGTTGGAAAAAAAAGTCAAAATGTACCAAGGCCAAAATGTACCAAAAAAGTCAAA
>BLBF01000046.1:7466355-7503025 GCA_015471245.1 Laticauda colubrina
AAAAAAGTCAAAATGTACCAAGGCCAAAATGTACCAAAAAAGTCAAAATGTACCAAGGCAGGCCTTTCCCAGATAATAGAGAAGCTTCCAACTATCTGTTGATGTAATTGATTCTGGTGTCTGTGAATCAATCCCCTCTTTGTTTGGAAACTTTCACAGACAGTAATAATACAGAAATGTTGTTGGTGGTGGGTTTTTTTTAGTGTATGGTGTACATAGTCAAGGAAATCTGCAATGCTTTTTAACACAGAAGAGTTCTGGCAGCCTAAGATTGCTAGTTCATTTTGTTCATGCCTGTACACTATCACTTTCTTCTGCCGACTTTGTTTTGCTTCTGGTCAGATCCAGTCCCAGATCCCATTTCTGGATGGAATCCTGCTAGCTTTCCCCACAGAAAGGTGATTTCTTCAGAGAGAACCAACAGCTCAATTTACTGAATTGCATCCATGACTTAAAATAAGGGCATCTGAAGCACTTACGTGTGAAACACCAGAGCAATGACATAATCAGGTGAGACGGTCAGCTTCCAATCACACTCTTTTCCTGGAGGGTAAGGCTCTGGATAACCAGGGGACAAGATAACCCCTGAAGGCCCTGCCAGGATCCCACCACAAGGTGCTAAAGGAAGAGAGGAGAGAGAAGAACCATAGTTTGTTTTGTACACTCTCTTTTGAAAGACCCCTCAAACAACCTATGCATGCATTTAGGACAAATTAAGGCTTTAAACCTGAGGAGTCTAAAACTGTGTCTTCACTTGCATTTAACCATGGCTCGTGCAGTGAAGTGAGAATACTTTTAAATTTTACTCCCCACACCCGCAAAATCTCCCTTCATTTCTGCTTTGCTTGAGAAAATGCATGGCTAGCTTAACCAATTTTCATAAAATTATGCAAAGCTTGTCCTCATTCCTGACACACCCTGATAACTTGCTGATGGTCTGTGAACCTTGGACTAAATTACAGGCCATTTTTTGTAAAAATGACACTAAAACTTTTTTTTTTTTTTGCTTACTTTGAAGTTAATTTCATTGTGCTTTTTACATGACCTACACCCAAGTTTTGAAAGCAGGTAAACATGTACGTGCACACGCCTTTGAGTCAGTTTTGGCTCCTGGCAACTGCTTGGATAAGTCTTAGCAATTTTCTTGGCAACAGTTTCAGAAGTTTTTGTCCTTGTCTCCTTCCTAGGGCTGAGAGAAAGTGACCAGCTCAAAGTCACCCAGGCTTTGTGCCTAAGGAAAGACGAGAATTCACAGACTCCCTGTTCTTAGCCTGGTGCCTTAACCACTACCAAACTGACTCTTTTTTCCAGTTCTACTCCTCAACTTAAGCATATAACTAAATCCAGATAAGCTTAATGAGGCTTCAAAAATAGAAGTTAGCTCATTCATAAAAACGGTATGCATTTCTCAGAAAGTGAATCTGTTGTTGAGTGGGTTTATCAACATTTCCTCATTGTACCAGTAACTCCTTACAAGCAAGTCTATGTTAACATGCATTTGACGTTCGCCTAAAGCAGGGGTCGCCAACTTTTTAAATCCCAGGGACCACTAACCAGTTCTGTGGGCATGTCCTAATTTGTGGGTGTGGCTTGGTGGTCATGTGACTGGCTGGGCATGGCTTGTTTGTAAATATTATATTTATGTAAATATTGATTTTTTTTATAAAAAAAAAGAGCAGCTTTTACCCAAAATCAGGCAAAGCAGGCAGGCAGATTGAGTTGCTCACAGAATCACAGCTTCATTCAGAAATCTATCTATCTACCATTTGGCTAGCTCAGTCTGTCACATAAATTTTGCTTGCAAGCAAACTCACAAAATTAACTCACAACACATCATGCATGTAAATATTCATTTTTTTTCATATAAAAAAGCAACTTTTATCCAAAATTAGGCAAAGCAGGCAGATTGAATTGCTCACAGAATCATTCAGTGATCTATATTTCCGCCATCGGCTAGCTCAGTGTCTCAAATTTGCTTTCCGTGAGTCTGCACTGAATTTGCTTGTAAGTAAACCTTCAGTCCTAAGGTAGGTTTGGCTGTGCTTAGCTAGAAAGCAAGAAATCTAACCATTTCCTGCTTCCTAGCTAATCTAAATCGCCTGGCACAGCAGAACAGATGATGGTTGGAAAAAGGAAAAATAGCAATTTAGCAGACAAGTTTGCCTGGTAAGGAGTGAGTGGGTGGGAAGGGTTCCTGCGGGCCATATGGGCTGAGCAGCCTTGTGTTTCTGCGCAGCCTGGATAAATTGCTTTGGGGGTGTGTGTGCTCTGGAGGTGAGATTTCTCTGTGGCCCACCATTTCTCATGGCCCACCAGTGGGCCGCAGCCCACCGGTTGGTGACCACTGGCCTAAAGAATATAAATCTCCATGATGGAACTGTTCATATCCAAATACCCATTTCCCACTCTGCTAGGGATGTATCATGTTATTAAGTTGCTCGCTTAAAATAAAGATGCCCAAGACTGCCTTCCACTAAAACAGGGCTCCCCAAATTTGGCAACTTTAAGATTTGTGGATTTCAGCTTCCAGAATTCCCTAGCCATCCATGCAAATGGCTGGGAGTTGGTCCATAAGCCTTAAAGTTGCCAAATTTGGGGAGCCCTGCACTAAAAGAAGAGAAACAGCATTGGAGTGGGACAGAAAACATATTCTTAAGTTAGTTGACAAAAGGAATATATTTCACTCTATTTTCCTTGATTGGGACCACTGAAGGGCTACTTTGTATCCCATCCTAGAAGTTGCTTAGATTTCTCCTCTATCACTCTAAAAGTATCTTCTGCTTAACACTGACTCTTAACACAGGAGAGGGAAAAGGGCAAAGTGCCCCAGCATAACTAATTCAATATCTGAACCTTAAGAAGGAAAGCTTTGATCAGATTACAGTCTCATTTGCTCCAATTTGCAACCATGGGTCTGTTCTAGCCCCACATTTTCAGCTCCCTGCTACAATTTCTGTACCTATGCAAGTGGGTGGGTCAGGCTGCCAGAAGAACCTGTTCTCGATCTGCATACAGCTGATCTTGGCATCACCCTGCAAGGTGTATCCTGGATCACACTGGAAAATAATGTTGTCTCCTGCCTCCTTGCTGTCTCCGCTCCGGCTCCCATTCTGTGGGATCCCAGGATCATTGCAGGAAGTGGCAGTAGACACTAAGAACAAAAAGTCAGAGAAAGGGATGAACCAAGGGAACAATTATTCATTGATTTTTTTTCCCAATTAGTCCATAAACTCTGAAGCTATGGCGTGACATTCATGGTGAGCATAGTACACTGCATTTCCTGGAGGAGCTCAGCATTCGAATATATCTTGAATATAATTAGAGCAAGGATGGCTTCAGAGGGAAACAAAGCAGAAAGCACCAAACAAAGAAGGCAAAATGGAATCCACCAAGTCCATCATTATCCACCTTGGAGGACAATGCTAATGGTGTAATTGGTGGCATCTCACATTTTCCTCTTTTCCACTGCAGCATTTTGGATGATGGCATCAAAAAGAATACAGGCATCAAAAAGAATACAGAAAGACAGATATTGATATTTGTAAGCAGTTTAATTTCATTTGAATGGCTAAATTAGGCCAGGTATGCTTAACTGCAGATGAACACAGGAATAGTAAAACATGACTCCCTGTGTTTCTATCTTTCAAGTAAATTCCAAAGGAAAAGATCAAAAGGAACACTTCCAAGAAGGCTTTTCAGGAGCTATGCTATTCTAAGACCATATGATGGAGTTTTGCGCTTAAGAAATTGGGAATTTTTTCCTGGAGAAATTCAGTGCAATTGTCCATCCAATCTTTTTGCCCAGTCCTTCAGAAGTTCAGAGCTTCAGAAGGTGCATGCATCTGTAATTGCATCCATCTGTAATTCAAATGTGCATCCATCTGTAATTCAAAGCGGTTTGTGCATATTTCTTTATATTCCCTTTACTTCTACCCTATGAGGTCACTCAGAAATATTTTCCTGGCCAAGCTAAAATTTCTTCTTTGAAATACAATGCTAGTTTTAGCTAATAAATCATATCAGCTTTTTTCCATCTTCAAACATTCTGTAGAAGTCTATGTTTTGCTGGCTGAATCAGCATTTAAGATAAACAATGCAATCCTGCTTACTTCACAAAGCCACATATATCTACAAAGAGCTAATAGTAGATATTACTTTAGGATCAACCAAAACTCTTTAGGCAAGGTGTATAGCAGTGGGCGGACAGAAGGAAAAAAATTAGAGCAAAATTAAGACAGATTAGAGACAGCAAGTCATCAAATGGAGGTTGTGCATTAAATATCTTAATATTTAATATTGATGGTATCACCAGTATCAGGCTCTATGCACTATACAGGGTCCAAGCAAATAGAATAGCAATAGCACTTAGAGTTATATGCTACTTCATTATGCTTTACAAGCCCTCTCTAAGCAGTTCACAGTCTCAGCATATTACCCTCAATAATCTGAGTCCTCATTTTACTGATCCTGGAAGGATGGAAGATTGAGTCAACCTTGAGTCAGTGAGAATCAAATTGCCAAACTGCTGGCAATCAACAGTCAGCAGAATTAGCCGGCAATACTGTATTCTAACTACTGCACCACCATGGTTACTATCGCCTTCTGAAAATATAGTGTGTTAATTCCCTATTTTCTCCAAACTGGTCAAAACACAAAGGATCCTGGGTTTACATCGTTGTCACTATATTTCAGACCACAAAACTAGGAAAAAAACATCTGCAGATACTCCTTACTTAATGCAATTGGGTTAGGCATCTCAGTTGTTGGGTAAAACAGTCATTAAGGGAGATGCCTACGTGACTCCTTTGCTCAACAACCACAATCCCAGCATTCCCAATTGCGGTTAAATAATCATCCAGATTGTCAAATGGACAAAGCAAGAGAGCTGCCTGTAGGCAGCAGCTTTTTGAGAGGGAAAGAGCTGCCTGACAGAGTGTTTCAGCTCTGCATAAAGCTGAAATCCTCCCAGCTGATAGCTCTTTTGCTCTCAAATGTTCTTGCCATGTGCCAAAGAATTTCAGCTTTCCTCTGTTCAAGGAGGGGCAATCCTTCAGGAGGCTGCAGGAATCCATCCCTCCATCCCCTCCACTTGCAACTGTTCCTGTCGGCTTTCCCACTGATTTCTTTGGGAAACCAGCAGAGAAGATTGTGAACAATGATCACATCATTGCAGGGTACTTTGCAAATAGTTGCAGATGAGAGATGGCTGCCAAGCACCTGAAATGTGGTCATGTAACCATGGGATGGAGTGGCACAGTGTTTTATGACAGCCAGAAAGGAACGTCCCAAGCCTGTCAACAATGTGAACAGTCAATTGGTTATAAGTCAAGGACTACCTGTTAAATGGTCTAATAAGTGAGGTGGTAGCAGCCAAGTAGCTAAAACATATCAAATGCTCATGAAAACTCCCTCTTATAAGGCACTGATGCTTAATGCAGTGTATTTTGCAAGTGTTTTAGGATTATTTGCATCGTTATAGCCCAGGGGTGGAAACCCTGACAATGAGAAAAGACTGCACATGCACAAACTTCCTTTGAGCTACAGTGAGCACGCATATGGAAGAATTGGAGCAGGATGCATGCTTAAACACACATTACTGATTTCAAATTTTTCTTTCTCCAGCTAGAAAAGGCTGTAGGGATTAACAAATCTGTTGCATGAAGATCAGATGTATGTATATTTCAGCACACTTTCCCCTTTGCTTATTACATCTTATTACACGGAACCATCTGCTAATTTTACCTGGCATTCAGCTATAAACCTATGATGTCTATGCTATCCAATAAATTATAATGTGGACATTGTCTTCCTCCCCTCCTCCTATACTTGTGACTGAGAGAATTCTGCTTTTAGTAGAAATGGTAGGTTCAATTCTTTTACAGATGTATCAGGGTGTCTTGAATGCTATCTAAAATGTTGTCTTCCTTTTCTTTTTAAAGCTCAGGGGTTTAAAATAAGTAGTTTTTAATAGAAAAGTCTGAGATTTTTTTAAAGCAATAAAACTAGAGTAGCGATCACTAGAATAGCAGTGGAAGAAAAATAGAGTCAGATGGGACCAATTCAATTAAAGCTGGTGATGGAGAAACAAGATTTTTTTGGGGGGGCAACCAGTATGTCTAATTCTAGAACTTATCAAACCTTTGCCAAAATGTGGACAGTGAAAATGGGTTACTAGAAAGTTGTTGCCAATAATTTGGTTCTTCATTTGCAGATAAATGCACTTGGCTTTTATCTTGATCTAGATTCTGACACAAATGCAGCTGAGATAAATCAATGTATGTCTGCAGATTTTTTTCAGTATGTATAATTCACAGATCATAGGTCAACAAAGAAGCAAATATTGGCTTCATGAATGAACAAACCAACCAGAATGATAGTATCTAGTCCAGTATTTTTCAAGCTTGGCAACTTAGTAGCATGTATTTGAGAATGCTGGATGGGGAATTCTTGGAATTGAAGTCTGGATATCTTAAAGTTGCTGAGGTTGAGAAACACTGGTCTAGTCCCTGGAAAATGAACCCTCACTCCAGGAAGAAAAGGAAGATCTGATTAAGCAAGAGGTACTCTGACTCTAGGGGCCTGCATTTCAGTTTCATTGGCTTTTAGTCTGTTGATTCTGACACCCACAGTCTCGGTCTCATTTCTTACAAAAAACCAGTGCTGTTTGTTATTGTAGTCACTGTTCAAATATTTCTTTCATAATATTTTTATCCATTCATCTATCCATCCAAATACCCCACTAACACTTGGCTCTATTGCTATTTTTCAATCTAATTTATAGAAAGAAGTTATTTTGCTTATATTTTTCCTAAGATAGATAATGAGCAGGAACCCTTTGAGGCAATTTAAAATGCTGATGATTAGTCATCATTCTGGCCTGAGAATTGCAGTGCAGCCTGTTCTGAAATGTCTTTTGCTCCACTGAAAAATTAGCTTGCAGGGTATTTCTTGGCTCTGTGCTTTTCCAAGATCTTCAGTAACAAGTCAGTAACAAGTCAGACATTTGACTAACCCCACTAGTTTTGTAGTTATAAATCTTTCAGCATTAGTTGGATGGCAGCAATTATCCCTACCTTGATTCTGTATTTTTTTCCTTCTGTTAAATTGCGTCCAATTCTCAGTTTTCCCTGCAGTTTTCTTGATGAGGTTTTTCAGAAGTGGTTTTGTCATTGCCTCCTTTTTAGGCTGAGAGAAAATGACTAGCCCAAGGTCATTCAGCTGTTTTTGTGCCAGAGGCAAGGCTCCCAGCCTCTGGCTTCTGGCTTGATGCTTTAACCACAAACTGGAGTACCTTAACCACTATCTCATAGATTGGTTCAATTGGTTATATGTAGGACGAGGAAGGTTTTAAAACTTCTGTTAATCCAAATGTGGAAGAGAAAGTGGTTGTTTGCTAAGTTCAGTTCAGATATTGGTCTTAACCTTTAAAGCATTGGATAGCTTAAGACTTGACTAAGTTAGGGAGAACATATTATATTGCAAGCCTGCTGAAGTGTTAAAGTATTCAGAAATGATCCCTTTGAAGACCCTTCTCGTGCAATGGCTTAGTTCACTGGAAGGGTTTCCCAAAGTATGGAATGCTTTAATCCTCCAGCTTTGGTTGCTCTCTGAATCTTTTGGTTTAAAAAACAAACAAACATAAAGGCATATCTATTTGGCCTTTCCAAATGTCAGTTTTAGTTTTAGTGTTCTTTTAATATTTAACATTAAATGTGTCAATGTAGGATATTAAATAATGTTAAATATTAATATTATTTAAATAGTCTTGGTACAAATATTACATCATGCATCTCTAGCCATTCTGTTCCACAATTATGTTGCTATTCTGGATCAACTATATATAGAGAACAGCTGTCTAAGTGGTCCTTTGCATCCTCCACTAAATCTCTGAGTGGAGAATGGATGGTTTCTCTGAATTTCTCCAGAAGGAGAAGAAACTCTCCATTAATTTCTCAAGGATTTCACCTTGGGAATGATGCTAACAGCAGAAAAGGTCAATATAAATCTCCCTGAGATTTAAATGTGAGAAACAAGCAAGCTGCACACCTTTGGAGAGAGGACAGCAAAGTGAAAAGCTAAATCAACCATGCCTACTCACTTAGCTTTTCATTGCTAAAAATGCAATGCTATATTCCAGGGGTGTCAAACTCATGTCGTCATAGTGGCGTCACATGATGTATTGGGACTTTTTCCCCCTTCACTAAACCAGGTGTGTTTGACAGGCCTGCTATATGCTATCTGAGAGACTTTCTTTAAAATTCCCTTCCTCCTTTTAAATCACTTCGAGTGCAAATTCTTGTTCACCAAATTGCATGACTATTGAAAGAAAAATTGCTGAGGAATTGAGAGAAAAATTACTGAGAAATTGAGAGAAAAATTGTTGAGGAATTGAGAGAAAAATTGCTGAGGAATTGGTATGTTATGAATGCTGAAATTAATAAATTTGGGGGTTATCTTTCACACAGGTTACCAGGCAGAGTTGTAGAGAACTGAAAACATTTATGAAATTGTCATCCTGTTTTAATCATCCGGAGCCCACAGACCAGACACCTGTGAAAGTTACCTGAAAACTGAATGGCAAAGCCCTGTTTACTGGTGAAAAAGTCCGTGTTGAACTGAAGGACCACCAAGTTGAAGGTGCTGTGAACGTCATTGGGCAAGACAGAACCGCTAACTTCTTTCAGGAGGATGCTCTTCTCCACTGGCCCATCCCAGATTCTCAAAACATCATGAAAGTCCTCTGTATGGAAAACTATGAAATGGAGCCTGTATTTGGGGGGAGGGCAAAACAGGATGGGGAACAGAAAGAACAGCTACAAATAAGACTAGAATTGTGTTTTAGAACTGGGAAAGTTTAGAAAAGAAAGGGCTGGAGGAAGGTAACATTACAACATTCTTCAGGTACCAAACAAGGATAATCTAGAAATGAGAAGGCAGGTAACATCTTTTTGAGATTAATAACTTTTATTCATAAGACAAGTGTGTACAGATAGTCCTCAGCTTGCATGGTTCATTTAGTGGCTGTTCAAAGTTACAGTGGCCCTGAAAAGAATGTTTTATGACCATTTTTCATAGTTATATCCTTAACAGCATCCCCAAATTCAAACATTTGCTAACTGGCATGTATTTATGAGAGTTGCAGTGTCCCAGGGTCATGAGATCATGATATGTGAATTTCTGATAAGCAGAATCAAGGGAGAAGCCAGATTCACTTCGTAACCATGTAACAACTGCAGTAATTCACAACATCTGTGTCAAGAAAGGTCATTAAATGGGGCAAAACTCATTTAACAACTGTCTTGTTTAGCAACAGAAATGTTGGGCTCAATTGTGGTTGTAAGTTGAGGACTACTTATATGATTTTTAATAATATATATTGGTCTGTAAAGGTGCCACCAGATTCCCTCTGATTTTGATCTGGCTCCAAAGTAACACAAGTTTCTCACGGCAATCTCAGAAAGAAGCTGAATCCTGTTTTCATTCATTCCGGGCAGAGAATAATGGTTATACATTATAAAGAGGGCAATTGTGACTGAATGTTAGGGGGAAAAAATCCCAATTAAAAAAAAAATACTTGGCAAAGAAAACAATCCCGAAGGAGGTAGCGAATTCCTTCTCATTGGATTGGTTGAAGGAGAGACTAGATAGCCAATGATTAGGGATTTTTTAAAATTTAATTTGCTAAACTGAAGAGGAAGTTGGGTAGTTTCCCCAGTTCTAAGATTTTAAAATTCCTCCAAAAGATTTGGGAACTGCAGTTTAAGGCCCTGTCACACTGCCCAACGGATGCAAAACTTTAGTAAAAAGGACACAACGGACAAGCAAAATGTTCCATCCGTTGTTATCCGCTCTCAAAAGGGGCAAAAATTTGCATAACCGGAGTGGATAACACGGAAAGGAACGGACGTGGGGAGGACGCAGAGCGGATGGAAAGCGGATGCGGAACGGAAGCCCAGTGGATGGAAGTGGACGGGAGCGGATGGCACATCCGCTAGGTTTCCGGGGGGGCTCAGCAAAGCGGACGCGGAACGGATACAGCGGATGCACAGTGGATGAAGCGGATGCAGAGCGGAAGCCTAGCGGATGCACAACGGATGAAGCGGATGCAGAGCAGAAGCCGAACGGATGCCGAGCATTAATTGTGCATGTGGGGGGGATGCATTGCGTAAGCCCCGTGGATATAAAGGGAACCAGCTCCCAAGCAGGTCACCATTCGGAGGAAAGACCTGCTGCCGGATACATTGAGTCCTTGCCTGCCCTGCCTGCATACCTGCCTGCAAGCCTTGCTGCAAGCCTTGCTGCCACACTTCCTGCCAGCCTTCCTGCCAGCCTGCCTCCAAGCCTGCCTCCCAGCCTCCTGGCCAGCCTCCCCGCCAGCCTTGCTCTCTGCCTGCCTGCCAGCCTTGCTGCCAGCCTGCCTTCCAGCCTCCCTGCAAGCCAGTCTGCCTGCCAGCCTTGGTGCCTGCCTGCCTGCCTTCCTGCCAGGCTTCCTGCCAGGCTTCCTGCCAGCCTTGGTGCATGCCTGCCTGCCAGCCTTCGTGCCTACATGCCTGCCAGCCTTGGTGCCAGCCTTGGTGCCAGCCTTCCTGCCAGCCTTGATGCCTGCCAGCCTCCCTGCCAGCCAGCAACCCCGCAACCATGGGGAAGAAGCGAAAGCCTCAGCAACCTGCCGCCATCCCTGCCAAGAGGGACAGGGCCACCCTCCCGCCCCCTGTCCCTGACTCTGCTTCTGCTGGGGCTTCTGCTGCTCGGGCTCGCTCTTCTGGTGCTGGAGGTTCTGCTGAAGCTGCTCCTGGTGGTGGTGCTTCTGCTCGTGCTTACTTTGCTGAAGCTGCTTCTGGTCCTGCTGGTCCTGCTGGTCCTGCTCGTGCTCCTGGACTTGCTCGTCCTGCTGGTCCTGCTCGTGCTCCTGGACTTGCTCGTCCTGCTGGTCCTGCTCGTGCTCCTGGTCTTGCTCGTCCTGCTCGTCCTGATGGTCCTGCTCATGCTCCTGGTCCTGCTCATGCTCCTGGTCTTGCTGGCGCTGCTGGTGCTTACTCTGTTGCTGCTGCTGATCCTGCTGGTGCTGCTGCTGCTGTTGCTGCTGCTGCTGCTGATGATGATCCTGCTGGTATTGCTGCTGCTGGTGGTGTGGAGGATCAGCCCCTACTACCTGGGAGCCCCTCTGATGAGGGCCCATCTGGTCCTGCCAAAGGGAGGAAGAGGCGTATGCGACAATGAGAGAGGAGGCAATACTCCATTGAGGAGGAACACGAGGATGAGGTGCTGGAGTGGCTGAGAGAGAATGACTATCTGTGGCGGAAGGGACACCGGCTGTACAGGGACACCAAGCAGAAGCAGGGTGCTTGGAGAGAGAAGGTGGTGAGTATGGGCTACACTTCGGAGGTGCTCCTCGGCTGGTGGAAGCACATGCACACCTGGTACGGGAAGCTGCACCTGAAGAAATCTGGCCAGGCCACAGTTAAGCTGTCGGACAGAGAGACCTACGTCATGGCCAGGTGCAGCTTCCTGGAGGGTGAGATCCGCCACCGAGGAGCAGCCCGTCTGTCTCCGGCAGCCTGCTGAGAGCCAGTCCTCTTCCGGCCAATAGTCAGTTCCTGTCTCCAGGCAGGTTTCTGTGGAGTGTGCCATGGTGGAGAACCCATGGACAGGTGTTGTAACCATGGTGGAGCGCGTGGAGCACTCCCTGGTGCGGTGGGAGAAAGGAGACGGCGCATCCACCACAGCCGTACCCGCATCCACCCCCAGCTCCACCTCCACAGAAAGGGAGAGAGCCAGACAGCAGGAGTGGCAGAGCCACACTTCCTGCTGGAGATCAGGGACACCATCCGCACCAGCATAGATCTCCTCTCTCAGCTGGTCCACACCGACTCCTCATCCTCCAACCGCAAGCCCTTCCTCACCTATGTCAACCAGACCCTCATGGACATGGCGGAACTCCAGTACCATGTGGTGAAGGATCGGATCACCGAGCTGCTTCACAACCCTCCAGATCCAGAGGAATCTGCTCCCACCCAGTCCAGGTCTGCTCCTCCACCCCAGGTGATGTCCCTCTCATTCCAAGGCTTTCCACAGCCCCTCACCTACCAGGGCTACGGCTACCAGGAGGTCCAGCAGCACAGGCAGCAGCCCTTGCCAGTCCAGGCACAGAGTCATCAGACGACACCGTTGCCACCGGTTCCACTGATGCCACCGATGCCACCAACGCCACCAACGCCAGTCCTCACCCAGCTGCAGACCAGACAGCCCCACTACACTGCTCCTTCCTCCACCCCACAGCCAAGTCCGGCCTCAGTACATCTGTTGTTGGTACTGGGGCTGACACCCCATGGCATGGAGGAAGGAGCTCTCAACATCACAGGTCTGAGCCAGCTGTCCAAGAGCTTTCTCAACACACCGTCACCTGTTGTCCTCTCGGGGCCTGGCACCCCAGTGGTGCTTCAGACCAGCACTCCAGCAGCACCCACCTCCACAGCACCTGGACCCTTCACCCCTGAGACTGGGCACACCTCCGAGTGACCAAGAGGAGTGCCAGAGACCGGGTAGCTGGCTACCTGTGGACTTTATTTAGACACTTGACTTGGGTCATTTTTGTTTTACAGCTTGTTGTTCAACAAAGTCTATCTTTGATTCACACAATTGCTTCATTTCTTTTTTTTAATAAAGTCTTGGTGGAAACGTTTAGAAATGTTTTAAGCCTTTGCATGCTTGTGGGATGGGTGAGGATAGCAGTGGGGTGGGCAGAGATACCTGTGGGATGGGTAATAGCTGTGGGATAGATAAACCTCCAGTGCAAGTATAGTGGGACTGTATGGTCCACCCTCCCAGGTGCCACACCTATGGCCCTTTATTATCAATACTAATGTAATCATTGATCCACACATGTCAACATAAACACAACTCTTTATTAAATGCCCTGTTCATTGTAGGCCCACCCAACATACATGGCCCAATCTCATCCGTGTGATGAGACAGGCTGAAGGAAGCATCCATTAATCATCTTCCATCCTGTCTTGCCACTCCACTGCTCCAGCTGGGGAGTTGCACCAGTGTTTCAGGAGGTTGCGCTGCTTCTTCCCTTCACGTGAGGCTCTGTTGGGGCCTTGCACATCCTCAGTGTCTATCAGGTTTTGCCCTTGCCTCCATTCACCAGGCTCCATGTCCCCATTGCCTTGTTGGAGGTCCACGAGCCTGTTCTGCAAGACTGGGTAGTGGGTGCGCATGAGATTGTGCAGGATGCAGCAAGCTTCCACGATTCTCCTCACGGTCTCTGGGCGATGCTGCATGGTGGTGAGAAGTACCTGAAACCTGTTGGCCAGGATGCCAAAGGCGTTCTCCACCACCCGCCTTGCCCTGGACAGCCTGTAGTTGAAGATCCTCTCTTCACGGGTGAGGAGTCTGGAGGTGTAGGGCTTCATGAGGTAGGTTGTGAGGGAGAAGGCGTCATCCCCCACGATGAAGTAGGGCACATCTTGCGTGTCGTTGGGCAGGGGGTCTGGATCTGGGAAGCCCATGATGAGTTTGCATTCCAGCCCCTCCTTGAGGTCACTGGCGTTGTATACCTGGGCATCTGAACATGAGCCGTTGCCTGAAGCATCGATGTACATGAACTTGTTGTCAACATCGACCATGGCGAAGAAGACGATGCTGAAGAAGCCCTTGTAGTTGAAATAAGTGGACCCCGACTTGGCTGGCGCTTTGCAGGCCACGTGCTTCCCATCTATGGCTCCAACGGTGTGTGGGAAGTTCCACCTCTGATAACACTGCTTTGCAACTTTATTCCATCCTTCTTCAGTGGAGGGGCACTGGAGGAGCTCCTCCAGGTATTCTTCGATGATGGCCTACACCACTTCTCTGACCACAATGCTGATGGTGTTGTGTGGCATCCTCCAGCCGTACTGCATTCTCCTGTAGGTGGTCCCTGAGGCCAGATGGCACAGAGTCAGTGCCACCTTGAGCCCAGGGTCCAGGCTGGGCCGGAAGTTGGTGCTCTGCTTGATCAACCTGGGTGTCAGCCACTGCACAACTTCATCAAACATGGCTGGAGGCATCCTCATGAAGTTCTGGAATGCATGAGTGTCTTCGTTCCTGAGCTCCACCATCAGCTTGTTGTACAGTCCGTACTCTGCTCTTCTCCCGATCCATCTTCGGACACAGACCCTTCTTGGCCACCTCTTTTTCTTCCCGTAGTAGAGTTCACAGAGCCTGTAGATGGCTTCGTACTGTTGCAGAAGGATGGTGGCTGCCAAAAGGACTGTGTTACAATCCACGGTGGACATGACTGGATGCTATGGAAGAGGAAGAGTCAGATGAAGGCTGCAGAGGACTGCACCGCAGGGCTACTATTCTGAAAGTGAGATCCAGATGTGTTGCTCCCCCTTTTTATAGGCAGTATAGGTGTCCCTTTGCATCCTCTAGGCATCCTCTAGACATCCTTAATATCCGAGATAGGTCCCCTCTGCGAATGTTTTTTCCATTTTAAATGCTTTGTTTCCGTGCTGCATCCGCTAGGCATCCGTTCTGCATCCGTTCTGCATCCGTTCCACTTCCTCCCTGCGTCCGAGCGGATTCGAGTTGCGCTGATGCGTAATGGATGCCTAGCGGATATAGCGGATGCATAACGGATGCAGAATGGATGCCTAGCAGATGCCTAGCAGATGCAGAACGGATGAACTGGATACATTTTCCGCTCAAAAGTTTTGAGAAGCTCAAAACTTTCTGAGCGGATGAAACATCAATAAACGGATGCTGGACGGATAGAGAGGAAGCAAAATGGAGGCAGTGAGTACAGAACGGAAGCATCACGTTAACCAATGGATGGCAAGGTTTTTTGTCCGTTTTACATCCTCTTTCCATCCGTTGGTGCAGTGTGACAGGGGCTTTAACTTGAGAGATTGAGGACTCAATTACAATTCTGGTCCCTTCCATGTCACTCTGCAATTTCTCTTCAGTTTCCATATGGAGAAAAGCTGGTCATTTCGTGAGATTAAATTTGTAGAAAAGACACCTGATACACGATTGCTTGGAGGAAATGAAACATGAAAATAGCATCATTTAGAAATGCAGGAAATCATAGATTTGCTATGAAGGGGAAGGAATAACTGAGCAGATAGAAACAAATTCATTTCAGATAAATTCTCATGAAAAAATGTTTTTAGACCAAGTGGGGAAGGTGATGATAGAGTGAAAAGGAGATATTTTTAGAGGTTCTCTATAACATGTGCCAAATTGAACAGCACTTCTATTTTCTTCTTCTTCTTTATCACTGGTTCCCCC
This sequence comes from Laticauda colubrina, assembly GCA_015471245.1. Taxonomy (NCBI): domain Eukaryota; kingdom Metazoa; phylum Chordata; class Lepidosauria; order Squamata; family Elapidae; genus Laticauda; species Laticauda colubrina. Next base: position 7,481,632 of record BLBF01000046.1, read on the forward strand.
CTCCCTTTATGGTAGGCAGTGACAGCAGCATGAAGCTTTTAATATTTTAATTCCATCTTCATGATAATCGGTATGATGGTGATGTATTATAAATGTTGGAGAACTGCATGGTTATTAATTGACTGAGTTTTAGAATGGGCTGCCCCTCTGGCTTTTTATTTAATATGCCTGTTACATTTATATTAGCATAAACATTTGTACTGAAGAGGCAATAAAAGATTGATAGACTGTACTAGAGGAAGAATGGGAATACTGAGTTAAAAAACCTGAAAGATTTGCTTTTTTTAAATAGGTGCCAAAGCTGCTGGCTTGTTGTTTATTTCCTTGACATTTCACAAAATGTATTCTAATGAGGGAAATTATAATTCTTCCATAGATTATTTGCAGCCCTCTCCAACTAAGTAAGTACAGTTGTGTTGGCTAAGAATGACTGGATACTTTTTTTTTTCTTGTTTGGAGAAGAAAATCCAGAAGAAGCAAAATTATGTCATCTATAATAGCAATCAACTGTCATTTTCATTCCTCCAAACAACTTTATTTACTTTTGATTTGTGAAGCTCAAAACTTAGCTGCCCTGCTATATGAAGTCATAAATCAGTAACTGCTTTGAAAAGATTAACCTTCAATTGCATCTTCAAAAACATTTTGTCTTTGTGTGGCAGGGATAGGGAATGAATGCCAAAAAATAGAATCTGGTGCCCATAAGAAAAAAATTGCCCTAAACTTAAGACCCTGGAGGTCTGCAAAATCTTTTTCAGAATAACCCTAAATCAAGAGCAAGAGATCTGTGGTCTTTCACATGCTGATGTTATCCAAATCTGGATTTATGGTTAATGATGGTAATAAAATCACTGGATACCAATAAATAACATTTAGAAGCTCACCAGGTTCTCCATTCCTTTCCTAAACTTACGTAGGTTAGAGACTAGCAGGTATGTATGGGTAGAAACATTGAGGGGAATTAGGGGTGGGGGAAGAGACGATCGTGTCATTTTGCATGCTTATATGCATGTGGAATTAGAAGTTGGCAACAGCTAATGGCTTGGTTTCTCCTCCCCCCACCATTGATTAAGTCTTAAGATGTATTCAGAAAAGCAGATTTTAATTGAGTTCTCAATTTGAAATATAAATTAAATCATGCTAATTGCTGCTGAACAGATATTTTCTTAGCCGGGTCTTTGCTGGTCTCTGAGCTTGGTTCTTTTTTTGTACACATTTTATAGCTCAACTAGTTACACTCGGGTCATGAAACTTCTGCAAGACAACAGCCAAGTTCAGAGAGCACCAAAGACCCCACAGTTCAATCCTGAACTACAAATGATTCCCTCCATTGGTATCTTCCTACTCTTTTACATTCTTGGAAATAATGTTTCATTATTTCAAATGGCCTTCCCTAATCTCATTTGATTGATACCTGGTGGACCAGAATCTTCAGAATTCTTAGCAAACCTGAGCATTATTATGTCTACAGAAAGAAATGGGCTGGGAGAAGCTTTTTTTGAGTCAGTTTTCAGAAAGCTTAAAAAACTTCCTTGTTTTAACACTCTATGCTGTATTATTTTAATACCATTTTAAGACTCATTTTATTCTATTCCTCTTTAAAATTCTATCCCCATAAGCTTCCCAGGGCCATTAAGGAACCAGGAAGCATAAAAATACATCAGTTCAATAAATAATCAAAGGCTACATGATTACTGAACAGCTCAGAAGTTATCCATGCTCACATACAGGGAAGCTCATGATGCGGTTTCCAAAAATATTTTCTATAGAGCTAAAACATATGAAGAATGATTGGAGGATTTGGTTTTGGAAATTGCTTAGAAAAAAGCAGTATGTCTTTCTTGATTTTTGGAGTCTGATAGGGACATACATTCTTAAGTTTAAGCTTTGATTCCTCTTTGTGAACCCCCAACATGGATGAAGAAAAAAATTTGGAGAGAAGGAGAACAAGTTAGACCATGTAAATAAATGGAAATTTGGGGGTGGGAGAATGATAGTTTACACTGCTGCAATGTAAACATTGTCCCTTTCATAGCGGCACTGTGATATTTTACATATGTATATAAAGGCCCGGTCCCACTGGCCGACTTACGCAAAACGTATGCATAAAGGACATAGCGGATGAGCAAAATTTCACAGTGGCTCCATCCATTGTCATCCGCACCAAAAAGTGGCAAAAATTTGCATAAATAGAACGGAAAAGAACGGAAAAGAACAGAATTGGGTAGTATGTAGCAGGGATGTTAAACGGATGTTCATAGAAAGCCTAGCGGATGAAAGCGGATGGAAGCGGATGACACATCTGAACGGGTTCCGGGGGAGAATTTCGAAGCGGACGCATAGTGGAAGGGGCGGATGCATAGCGGATGAAGCGGATGCATCATGGACGCCTATAGGAAAAAAAGGGGATGTCGCACGGATGTATATCGGATGCAAAGAGTTCACTGTGCATGAGGGAGTATGAATTGCGTCAGCTCTGCGGATATAAAATGATGCAGCACGCACGCAGTTAGCATACAGGGGAAAGACGTGCTGCCGCATACATCTAGCAGGAACACCATGGTTCATCAGTCAGGCAAGAAGAGGAAGCCCGTGCCTACTTATTCAAGCCCTGGCAAGGTGAAGAAGGCCAGAACCAGCATCCCACCCCCTGGCACTGACTCTGAAGCTGCTGCTGCTGCTGCTGCTGCTGCTGTGGTGGACCAGCCCCAAGGCCCTCAAAGCCATGCTGCTGAAGGCCCTGTTGCTCAAGCCCCTGAAGGCCTTGCTGAAACCCCTGCCAGAGGGAGGAAGAGGCAAGGGAAGCAGAAGGGAGAGAGGAAACAGTACACCTTTTCCGAGGAGCATGAGGATGAGGTGCTGGAATAGCTGAGGGAGAACAAGTACCTCTGGAGAAAGGGCCACAGACTGTATCGGGACACCAAGAAGAAGCAGGCAGCTTGGAGAGAGAAGGCAGAGAGCCTGGGGTACACTGCAGAAGTACTCCTAGGATGGTGGAAGCACATGCACACCTGGTATGGCAAGCTACACCTCAAGAAATCCGGGCAGGCTGCTGTCAAGTTCACTGACCGGGAAATGTATGTCATGGCCAAGTGCAGTTTCCTGGGGGGTGAGATCCACCACCGAGGAGCAGCCCCTCTGAGACACCTCTCCCTCAGACAGCCCACAGACAGCCAGTCCTCTTCCATCCAAGAGCCAGCTACCCTGTCCAGGCAGGTGTCTTCAGAGGGCCCCACGGCAGAGACCCCCCCCCCCGACAGCTGTACTCCCCATGCTGGCAGACTTGGAGGAACCCGTGGAGGATGATGCCCTGCTGTCACAAATGGGGGAAGAAGCAGCAGCCACCAGAGGCCAACCCACCCCCACCCCCAGCTCCAGAGGATGCAGGTAGAGAGGCAGACTGGAGGGCCAGGACACAGTGCGCTGTTGGAGATCAGGGATAAAATGAAGACTAGCATAGAACTTCTCTCTCAATTGATCCACAGTGACATACCATCCTCGGGCCGGAACACCTTCATCACCTACATGAGCCAGACCCTGAGGGACCTGCCCGAGGCCCAGTACCAGGACATGAAGCAGAAGATCACAGCACTTCTGCACAACCCTCAAGGACCAGCTGAAGCTGCTCCTACCCAGTCCAGGTCTGCTCCTCCACCCCAGGCGATGTCACAGCTCTTCCACGGCTTTCAACAGCCCCTTATCTACCAAGGCTACGACTACCAGGACTTCCCACAGCAGAAGCAGAACTTCCCAGTCCAGACCCAGGTTCATCGGATGCCACAGATGCCAGTCCTCACCCAGCTGCAGACCAGACAGCCCCACTACACTCCTCCTTCCTCCACAGTCCCTGACATCTCAAGTCCTTGATGAAGGGCCTCTCAACCTCATGGGACTGAGTCAGCTCTCGGATAGCTTCCTGAACACACCATCCCCTGTTGTACCCTTGGGGCCAAGCACCCCAATGGTGCCTCAGACCAGCACTCAAGCCACAGCAACCTCCACAGTCCCTGCCCGCTTAACAGCTGAGACCATGGACATGACTCAGAGTGACTGAGAATAGTGTCAGAGACTGAGTTGTTTACTTGTTAAGTTTATCTTTGCTTAAGACACTTTACTTGGTTCATTTTGCTTATTTAATACAGTCATAAAGTTTACCTAAGAAAGTTAATAAAGGTTATTTTTGCTTAAGACACTTGGTTCATTTTTTTTACTTAATAAAGTGTTGGTGAAAACTTTGAAAAAATGGTTAAGCCTTTGCATGCTTGTGGGATAGATAAGGATAGTTGTGGGATAGATAAACCTCCAGTGCAAGCATAGTGGGACTGTATGGTCCACCATCCCAGTGATCCAGATGATTTTCTCCCCCTTTTTATAGAAAATATCGGTTGTCCGCTATGGGGCCTTCTACATACTCTAGACATACTGCAGACATCCTAAATATACGAGATACATCCCAGATACAAATGTTTTGTCCATTTTGAATACTTTATATACGAGATGGATACGCTTACATCCTTTCTATTTCCTTGCTACTTACGCTGTGTAGACGTTCCTTGTACCTTTTGTTTCCACCCTCTTTCCATTTTCAGCTGCAGCGGATGTGAGTTGAGGGGATGGCCAGAGGATGCAGAGAGGATACAGCGGACGTTTAACGTATGATAACGGACATAGAACGTTTGTTGCCTGTATATGTCGCAGATGTACATCGTACGCGGCAGAAAGTTCATACGTTCACAAAGTTTTGTGCAGCTCAAAACTTCTTGCGCGAATGAAATCTCAGTGCACGGATGCTCGATGGATAGAGCGTATGAAATACGTATGCAATGAGTACACAACTGATGCATAGCGTTTTCCAACGGATGGCAAGCTTTTTTTAACATTTTACATCCTCTTTGCATTCATAAGTGCAGTGGGACCGGGCCTTTAAGAGTTTGTACCAGAACATCACAATGCACATCTCATCACTCTCATCAAATCTCTGAAGTTAGAGAGAGAAGAAGGAATGGCTTTGAGAGCAGGAGGAAGAGCTTCTGCCAACATATTGGGCAGATAAAAAGGCCCTTACTTCTGAGCAAGAATGTAATGTGACTAAATGTCTCAGACAAGTTATTCCCAAATTTACACCATCATGGTGGGAGGGAGGAGGGAAGTACATTCAGACTTGCAAAATTGTTACTATAGCTTTACAGTAAAGGTAGTATTGACCTGTGTGGTGTTGGCTTCCTCATCTCATGAATCTGATAGGATTCTTTGGCAGGTAATTCAAGAGAGGACCAAGCACTTTCATTCTGTTTAGCAACATTTTTTTTTCCAAATTGCATCCTTGAAAGCTGTCAAAGCTGTCATGCATTACATGTTCAGGCTGGAATTATACTGTTTAGGTTCGGATGTTCTCTTCTCAGCTCTTCAAAAAGGATTTTGCATCTCTCTGGCAGCAATCAATGTTCTAAATGCATTTGAAGCTGTGCAGGTATGAATGTGATTAATACCTTAGAGCAGAGAAGCCCCTATGAGAGTGTTAGAACTTCAGGCATTTCTTTCTATTTCCCTATTCTCTATTGCTACGATGCATTAAATCCAATCTGTCTCCAAATATTACAGTTGCCCAATTAAAATAACACATCTATCCTGATTAATCCACAAATCTTATTTTTTTAAAATGTATGGTTGATTAATTTGCTGATTATGAAGCTTGAGCCCTACTTTTTATCCTCCTCCTATTGATGCCAAGTAGTAAACACTAAGGTGTGTAAAGCAAGAGAAATCATGCAAATGTGATAAATTTGCATAATTCAAACAGGTTGTAGAACTCAGCTAATCCTGCCAAGAGTTGAGGTTATTTTGACACAGGCATTTTCATGCATCTATTTATTTATTTTTAATTGCAGAGTAGAAATTGTCCTGCGTAGAAACACCGGTGCCCTGCTCACACCACAATGTTATTGATTCAAAAACCACAGTGACAGGATGAGTGCTGGATGTTGTGGGAGTGTTGATGATCTAATCTTTTCCAGTCTTTGAACTTACCCTATTGTGCAACCAGCTTCTGCTTCAATTGTCCAGACACAGTTGAGATTGTGATCATAGGGTGTTGGAAACCCTGGAGATAGGATCCTTCCTGAAGACTCACCTTGCATGCTGCCCCCACACTCAGCTGAAAGAAACCACAAAACAATTCAGCAAGTGAACTCTAAACATCCTTTGCTTCTTCCTTTGGAGAAGGCTTTACTGAAATCCCCAGATCTTACATTGCCATGGTTGAGAAACAGTGATCCAATTTGCACAATTTCTGATCCATCTGCACAATTTCCAAATATTAAGTATTTGGTGACTTAGCATGTTGGACAATACAGATCATCTGATTACTTATGTTTCTATGTACTGTTTCAGGCAATGTAGAGAAAGTGTGAACTTAGCCACCTTAAAGTCGTTTCATGTATTGTGTGAATACAGCTATTTTCTTGGAATGGAATCAATTTTAAAACTATATCTATTCAATCTATTCATCTACAGCTACTGGGACTCTATTTTCTTGGGAAAAAAATAAAGACAAACATAAAAAGGGGCAAACCTGAAAGAGGTTCATAAGTATGATTTTTATTAATTGTTTGTATTTACACAGTTACTTTACCAATAAAAATTCAAGAGCAAAACCAAGAAAAACTTTATGAGAATGCATATTTTAATAAAAGTTATGTGTCTGAAATAAAGGATTGTCCTTTATTATAAAGGAAATATGGTCACTCTAACTTTAGCTCTGTAATCTTCCTTTTAGTCTGTCTTTTCTTTATAGGACATTTAGACATAGGTAATCCTCAGCATATGACCACAATTGAGCCCAACATTTCTGTCGTTAAGCGAGACAATTGTTCAGTGAGCTTTGCCCAATTTTATGACCTTTCTTGCTATAATGGTTAAGTGAATCACTGCAACTGATAAACAGGTAATCCACCACTGGGGAGGAGTCATACCTACGCAGGTGGGGAGAGGCTGGTCCCAGGATCTTCGTTCTCCAGTCAAGCAAGTAAGTACACGGCTTCCGCGTAATGTGTAGCCGTGATCACAACTGAAAGAGACAGAACTCCCTGCAAAATGTCCTTCATCATGGATTTTGTAGCCAAATTGTGGGATACCAGGGTTCTCACATTTGATTAAATCAAAACCTGAAATCAGGAATAAAGGCAAATTAGTTAGAAAGAAGTCTTGACTCAGCTGTTGCTTTAGCAAAACTGTCAGTGGCTGATGAGACCCAAGGAAGTGGAGTTATTTAAGAAGTCAGAGAAAAATGCTGCAAAATAGCAAGGAATAGATTCCTCATCAAAATAGGCTTGTTATTTGCGGGTTTTGAACCTTATGGATCAATCTGATGGATTGGTTGGAAATAGATGTATTGACAGCTGTTTCTTGTGGAGCTTATCTCAGTGGAGGTAGTGATCTGTAATTTTTCAAAAGAGGGCTTAATAACCTGACATGAGTAGAACACGAGAGATAGAAAGACAGGAAAGTGTGTGAAGATGAACACAATGATATTTACACAGACAACTTGTAAAGAAAAATGTGTTCTTACATGAAGCAGATATAAATAGTTTCCTTTTAAATGTTTAGGTATAAAAAATAAAATATCATCAAAAGATCTGGCATTAGCTTGGTTTCCACCTAGACACCCTTCATTGGCAAACTAATTTTCCTTAAATGTTTGGTTCCAAATACAACTTCTCTGTAGGAGCAGTACATAGATTCTAACACTGTCCTGATACTTTTTCTCCAGCTGCAGGTTAGCAGCCTCCATACTTACTAGAAAACTGCAACTCAAAACCTTGATTCGTGCTGTTTCCATCCGTGATGAATTCAAGCCACATTGAGCTGGAAGTGCTGTTGACATTAAGACCCAACATATCTACACGGCTGAAGGAGCCCAGCAGGCGAGCTGAGTTATTGTTGCCATCATAAATCTTGGAAAAGGAGAAAACAAATATGAAGATGGATTCCCTTGTCTCTGCCCATCCGCTGATTTTGCACCCCTTGTTTCTACAAAGTCAACAGTTTTGTTCATTTGGTACTCTAGCGATAGGAAGAACATTCTTCACTGTCACATTGCAATAGCAATAGCACTTAGACTTATATACCACTTCACAGTGCTTTATAGCACAGGTAAGCAGTTTACAGAGTAAGCACATTGCTCCCAACAATCTGGGTCCTCATTTTACCAACATTGGAAGGATGGAAGGCTTAGACAACCTTGAGCCAGTAAGGACTGAATTCCTGACAATGAGCTGAATTAGCCTGCAATTCTAACCACTGCACCATGATGGCTCTAGTTTAAATTAATATATCTGGTTTAATGAAAATAATAACTAGGGGTAATATGATAGCAATATTCCAATATCTAAGCGATTTATTCTCCAAAGCACCTGAAGCTAGGACAAGAAGAAATGGATGGAAACTAATCATGGAGGGAACCAACCTGGAAATAAGGATACATTCCTGACAGAACAATTAATCAGTGGAAAAACTTGCCTCCAGAAATTGTGGATGTTCCAACACTGGAGGTTTTAAAGAAGAGATTGGCGAACTATTTGTATAAAATAGGATAGAATTTCCTGATTGAGCAAGGGGTTGGACTAGAAGACCTCTGAGGTCCATTAATTCTGTTATACTGTTATCCTGTCATTTTGCACCTGTTGCAATCCTGAACAATTTTCAAGGATAGCAGTACATAAAACATATTGCTACATTCAAGATGGATTGGGGACAAAGTGTAGATAATGTCAGCATATTCAACTGGCCAGGAAGGGATGGAGCTGGCATAGAAGATCACAATGTAAAGGCATTCCTCAGATCAGATCTTGCTCTTTCTGACAGAGTAGAAGCATATCCAAAATTGGTTGAAGCTCAATTCTTGAGTTTACTATCCTCTTTGTCAACAACATCTTTTTTTAATAGAGTTTTATTTGGGTTTTCACAAAACATACAAATATCTTTTTTTGAGAACAGCATGCTCCCAGGTTACAACTTCTCCATACAGACATAAACTCAATGACATATTCATCTTAATCCATATCTTATAACTATTTTCACAGTTTTCTCAATAGGTTTTCCTTTTCCTTGCTTTCTATAACCTTATTTTTAATTCTCTTTCCTTTCTAAGTTCAATTACATATCTTTTTCTAATTTTCAGTATCTTTCTAATCAATATTTTTATATTTTTGTCTGTCCTATTTACAATTTCATATTCTCTTTTCTCATAAAACAAATTTTCCCCTGTAATTACTAGACTGGAGTGTAACACCTTTGTATCTTTTAATTATTATCCATTCAAATCTTGCTTAAAGTTTAAATTATGCCTTTACAGTTATAACATTCATTTTCTAACCTCTATTTGATAACACAACTATTATCAACCAAATTCTGCTTGGTACATTCCCTTAAAGATACACACTAAGTTCTTGAAAAAAAATGTAGATCTGTATATATCTGTATATATGTGTATGACAATAGTAAATGAAATAATTATTATATTGAAGTTCAGCTCATAGCAATTTTTACATTTTTATTAAAAATATTTCCATCTTTTAACAAACATTACTTAATAATATCAGTTGTCATTCACTTTAATTATCTATTTTCATATTTTACTCATTACTGTCTTTAAACAAAAAACAAAACAACAGTTATTAACAATAGTCAATAAAATTATTATTCTTCTTCAAATTTATCCTGTCAACCAGAGATGGGATTCAAATTTTTTAACAACGGGTTCTGTGGGCATGGCTTAGTTGGTGGGAGTGGCTTGGTAGTCATGTTATTGGCTGGGTGTGGCCAACTCAATATCACTCACATTGAGGCACGCATGTCCTTGCCTGGTCTCTCATGACTGTGGGGATGCTGCAACAGTCGTAAGTTTGAAAAATGGTTATAAGTCACTTTTTTCAGTGCCATTGTAACTTTGAATGGTCACTCCACACAAGCAAAGTACTAGCAAAGGAGGGGAAAAAAACTCCAGATGTTCCTGAGACAGGAAGTTTAGTCCTGCCAAGAATGTAATAAGGGTTAACCGAGAGGCAGTTTCTGTAAGCAACACCAGAATGTTTCCTTCCTGCCTTCCTTACAGGATTAGACCAGTAATTTCTTCTAACAACCGGTTCTCCGAACTGCTTAGAATGTTAACAACCAGTTCTAGCGAATAGGTGCGAACTAGTAGAATCCCACCCCTGCTGTCAACTGATATTAAAAATCTTCCATGTTTCTTTTCAATAATATACCTTTTTTAAAATCATTGACAGCCTTATTCTCTTATCTTCTTTTGTTTCCTTTAATTAACAAATATTCCATTACACATCAATGCCAATTTTATCTGTCACTTTAATCATCTATTATATTTTCTAACTCTTTCCTATTTCTAATATAACAATGCTATTTTGTGTATCCTTGCAGAATCCCCTCTTTAAATTAAATTTTATCCATTGTCTCTGTGTCTTTTAAATAGGTGTATACCTTTAATTCTTATACTTTTTCCTGTTTCTCTACATCTTGCTTCTGTCCTTTATAACCTTTTTTTCCTTTCCATATTCCCCCTCTTCTTCTCCCTACCCTTTTTTTCCCCTTTTCTACCCAATTCTCCCTTCTGTGATCCTCCCTTCTGCTTCTTCCTAATGTCATAGTTACTTTTCAAATTATTCTTTTTTTTGGTTGTTGTTTCAAGTCTTAAGTTTTTTAACTCCCCTCCCCTTTCCCTTTTTTACCCCACTTAAAATTGCTTGGTCATTAAAAATGGCTTCTTCTTTGTCCCAACCTGAAAGATGGCTCTTTCAGTGTATAGAATAAGAGAGAAGCTCAAAGCCTCTAGCTGCTACAGCTTATGAAACCATCACCACCACCACCCACCCAAATTCAACAGCCCTTTCCAGCAAAAAATGAGTGGTGCAATTTTCCATCATTTTTGTGGATGGAAATGCAAACTGATGGAGTTGCAAATTGGTCTGGGATTCATCAGCATTGAAATGCATTCATTCTTATTTTCTGGTTGTTAAGCTGTTTGCTTAACTACTCTTTAACCCTCATTTTAATCCATTGGACAATTAGTCATTACCTTGAGGACATCTCCAGTTTCCAAGCTGAATGCCCTGGCTTTAAGTTGAATTCCTTTTCCTGGCTGTGTCTGGATGGAATAGATACATTCATGGTGGTTGTTGTAGTTTAGGGGATAATTTGGAGATAAGAGAACACCTTGAGTTCCAGTCACAGAGGAGCCACATTCCGCTACAGAGAAAAAGGCAGAAGGATTGACTGTTAATAGATGGGGATATACCAGTGATATAAAAAACATATTGTCTGGGTAAAAACTGATGTGGGCTTATTGTGTTTTTCTTCTTACACATGGAATCTTATGTCCCAATAAAGGAGAACAGTTGTAGCTCAGGATTCAAATAAGGGGTCTTTGATGTCCTCTGAGCTTGGTTGTGTTATGGCAGATATTTCATTAGCTAAACTACTGCAACATTTAGTTTCTAGTGCTACACTAGAAACTAAATGTTGGATTACAGAAATAAAGAACCATCCTGTAAGTTGATCAGGATACTCATATGCTCTGCATTTAGACACCATAACATAGTCTACTACTGCACCCACATGGCCACATTTTCTGGCTAACTGATTAAGCAAAGATGGTGCTCTCCTATACAATTATACTGTATTATAGAATCTTCTCTAGATGAGATGGGTAACATGTAGGTTTACTATACAAGTAAATATATCCCTGTACCCTGAATCAATCTTATTGTTTTATCTTAGTTCTGCACTTCTTAACTATGTTATGGAGTTGAACACAGCTACAACTTTTCAAGCTTGTTGTATCTTTCCATGATATGTTAAAGCAGAAGACAACCCAGCCATACTGCCAATTCCCAGACAATGATGCCAAGTTGGTATATGATATGAGAAAGCTGGAAATCTAAAGTCAGTAAGCAGCATTTAAAACATCTCGTTCAATGTCTCGATTAGGGCAAGTATTGAAATAAAAGCAATCCCAATGGAGCAAAATTTCCAATAATGCAACTAACAATTAATACTACACCCACAGTGTCCAGGCCACTTTTATACCTCCAGAGCACTTCTGCCTCACTGCAATTACCACTGAGTTGTTCTCATACTTTTATGGCTGATAAAATGAGATAAAATGTCATCTGTCTGAAAAATATTGCTAATTTAACAAAGTCTGAAAACAATTCTCCCTCTGCAGGGTGCCCATAGTGTTGTTGGAGGAGAGAGTATACGAGAGTCAAGATATTGTGATGGATATAAAAATGGATTTTGATTAAAAGGGTTTTGACTTTTTTGGCCATTCCCATCTTGTCTCTGCCTCATATATGTCAACTGTAGCTCATACTGGTGAGAAAGTTGCATTGTTCTCTGTGACAGCAAGTGGCATCTCCCCATAATTCAAAGCTATACTATCACCAAAGAAGTTTTAATGAGAAGAACCTGGCTGTTATGCCACTGTCAGAATCTGATTCTGAGAGGGAGGCCAAGTAGCTGGGAGTGAGGGAGTGAGAGTGTGGTTCTGTTGGCTGTGGAAGAAACTGGGGTAGGGCACAGTCTGGCTGAGCAGAGCAGGAGAGAGGTAGAGCAAGGCAGATGGAATTCACAGGAAGATCCAAGCCCACCCCCTCTTCATCCTAGGGCATGCAGGGAGGAACGGAGAAGGGAGCAATGTGAATTGCATGGCTTCTGGGGGAGGAAAGGTCCCTGATTCCCTTCATTAACTGCAGCTGGGAATACAGTGTTTAAAAAGAGACCAATTTGTTGGAAAAAATCATGTATTATCTTGTTTTGTCAAAGCTTATCTGGGTTTCTGGCATCTTCCCAACTGTATGTGTTTTGTTGGCCTTTGAAGTCTGCAATTCCTTATCCTGCCCTGTCCAGTTATAATACTTTATTTGCGGTCGCAGACCAAAACACAAGTACAACAAAAGAAGAACATGAGAAAAATAATCATGAACAATTGGTCACCAAAAACTTGACTGAGAGGAATTATAGCATTCTCCTCTGATGGTTACAGTACCCTGTCCAGTTAACTGCTGCAGCGTGGTTTGTGTGAATTTTTATTTACAGTTTATATGTACTTTGTTTTCAGAATGAATTTCCTCCACTTAAAGACTGTTCTTGGGAGAGTTTTTTCTCCAGCCAAAGGTAACTGGACATTGGAGGCAAAGTTGGAGGTATTAAAGAGAATTTTCTTACTTATGTGATTGTGTTGCCTTTGTGCTATGCCCTGGGTCATCACAATGGCTTCCAGATGTTAGGAGAATCTCTGCTGCTAATTTTTGTGTGTGTTGTGATTATCTGCACCACACCACTTCTACAGTTAAAAATGTATGTCCCAGTATACCCAGGAACCATTTGCAAATGGATATTTTGGTTTCAATTTCATTAATTTTCCTAAATTAAATCTATTTTTCTACTAACACAGTTTGCAGTCACAAACAACAGAATCATATTGTGGGCTTGTTTGCAATTTAGAGAAAGATATGCATGTATTATTTATTAGATTTAGATTCTATCTTTACTTTTGTACTCAAAGTGTTCTCTCCTTCCAACAACAACCATCTCAGGTGGTAGGTTGGACTGAGATCAAAGGATGATCAAGCACATGGACAGTGTAAAATATATCATAAGACCAGCAATTCCAGGTTCCTGGTCTTGTTTATTCACTCAGCCTTATCCATCTTCTAATACTTCCCACAGATCAAAAGCAAGAAAGGCTAAAGAGCTTGCCCTAGGTACATTCTGATACACTAGACTGCCCAAGCAAAATTAAAGCACGTGACCACCTACCAACACACCTTGGCAGTGGCGAACTCCACACACGCCGTCTACCGCCCAGACAAGTAATGCTGGAAACACCTTCTAGTCGGTACCCAGGGAAGCAGGAGAAAGTCAAGATGTCCCCCACACCAAACTGAAGACCTTTGCGAATGCTGTAGATAGGCACTTCAGGCTCCTCACAAGGTTCTAGGTCATATTCTGATGGGCAGAGAAACATAAGCAACCACTGGAGCATTACCCCCAAAATAGAAAACCTACACCTTTAAACACAATTCATAGAAATCAACATTTCTCTAGCTCTTTACCTCCCTGACATTAATAACTTTCCACCTCCCCACTTCCTGCTCCTGCCCTACCTATCTTTTAATTGGGCCATAGTGTTTTGGATTTTGTATTATTTGTGTTTTTAATTTATGTAGTTTTATTTTTTATGATTGTAAGCTACCCAGATAAACTAAGGTATGATGGGTAGTCTATAAATTAAATTAAATTATTCATAAATACATCTGGCATGTCAAAATTTCCTGAAATGTTGCAATCATTTTCTTGACCATACAGCACTGATCTTCTATGCACATTACAATCTGCCTTGAAAAGGCCTTGATAATTATCCAGCATTTTTATTGGGGAGATTGGGGGCTGGAGAGGGACAGGTTGTGATCCAATCTGAAGAAAGAAACATGTTTTCCAATCTTCATTCCAAGGAGAAGAGAAAGTTGTGGTGCACCTGCACTTCTTTAGAAGGTCCTTTTTACTGTATACTCCTCCTCCTGGCTGTAGTTTACAAGTCCCAAACTCCAATTTTCACACTTCACTCCAAGAAAAGAAGCTAATACCATGGATTTTCCTCCTCTCTGTGCCCAGCAAGGATAGATAGTGACTCTTGAGAAATTGTTGGAGATTTTCACTTCTCCCTGGACTTCTAAGGAAGCATCCCCCTTATGGCTCTACCTACTGATTTGGTGGAAAAAATCATTTGGATCCTTAGACCAAGAATTCTCCTGTAACTGACAAGGCCTTGCAGGCAGGATAAACTATTTTGCCTTTGGGCAGAGGAAAGGGAAAACTCCAGCCAGCCCTATGTGGAGCCTTTCCCTACTTGAAAACACAGAGGTTAAATGTGAATCTTTCTATATACAAATAGTAGATCCTCTTATAGTTAGCAATTCTTCTTCTGCCTCCCCTTTAACTCTGTTAACATTGCTGACTCTTGGCTTTGCTAGAAATAAAACTATGCCTTTGCAGTGCTAATTCTTCCATATTAATGTGGCAATGCAGATCCCACTGGGAAAATGTCTCCTCTATTTTTAGGCAGAAGTAAATTTTAGCTGAGTTACAGCAAATTACCATCCTTTCACCCACTGTTTGTGTGTGTGTGTGTGTGTGTGTGTGTGTGTGTCAGTGGACAGTGTTATTTTTTCAATGCACCTTTTTTTTTAAAAAAAATGTATCTTCTGGTCCTGGAATCAATTTTTAATGTTTTGTTATTTTATTAGCATTTAACATATTACAATCACAATTACAAAACTGGCAAACAAATAATGCAATGGAAACCAGACCATTATATACATATTGAGGATGGTAGGGCTGCAACTGCTTATTGTTTGCTACCAATCAAGACAGAAAATAAAAATAGTAAAACATGCCGTAGATTGGAACAAATTGGAACCCGTTCATTAAAAAAAATAAAATAAAACTGCATATGCTGGAGAAAATAGTCAATATAGAAGCAATCTTTTCCTATAGCTTCCCTAATTTTTATTTCTTAGATCTGGCATTGGCTCCTCTGTTGTACATGATACAATATATTTTCAAATGCTAAAATTAAAATGAAGGTAGAATGCTGCAATGGAAGGTACAGCATTTAGGGTCATCTTTATTTCTTTAAAAGAATTATGAGAACACTTTGCTGATAGGGAGAGAGGAGTCAAAAATAATCTGAGGATTGAAAGCAAGGATAGTTGTGGATTAAATAGAGAAGCCTGGAGTAATCTCATTAGTCTGCCTTCTGGTTATATGCTGCTTTCTGACTAAACCCACTGTGATAGCCATGTGGTCAAAATGTCAATTCTACCCACTGTCTCAAACTTCTGCTTTGGTTTTTAAGTGTAAAGGGTTTTGCTAACAGCACATGGCTTACAGCCACAGAATGGCTGTATGAAGAGCAGGCCCAACATTATAGGGTTTATGACTGACTAAGATTGTCATAAACCAAGGCAGGCCAAGGACTGGTCAGTGTTTTTTTTAATCTAAAGTAAATGTTCAGTATCTAGAATAAGTCTCTCCAAGATGTCCATTTCTTGTCTCCAATGCCATTTCTTGGTGATGAAAGAAGTCCTGTCCAGGGTATTTATTGACTTCCCAAGTACCAGCCCTTACCTGAAAAAGTGATGTTGAAGCCTTCATAAGAAATGGAGAAGTCCGAGATGAAGCGGATCTGAGCAGAGAAGTTCCCAAAGAGTCCAGCACTAAAAGGAGCAGGCAGGTGGGAACCAGTGAGCTGTTTCAGTGGCTGACTGAAGCTGCCATTTTCAGTGATCAACAGGTAGTCATGACCGCTCTCCAAGTGGAAAGTGTGGAAAGTGAAGAAAACACCTGGAGGTAATATAGTTCAAGAGATATGCTACTTCAGAGATACCTGAATGTTGCTGAGAACTGGATCATGATTAATCAGAGAACAGAAATCACAGAGCTACCAAATCCCACCAACCACAAAATCAAAGTCCCATAGTATTCTTCATTTGACAAAGAATCAGCTTTACAACATGAATGAATGAATGAAATAATGAATTAATGAATATTTCAGAGATTGTGCAAAACATCAACAAAGCATGTCAACACTGGAAACTTTAGGATCTCAATAGCTTTGGTACAAGGTACATAGAGAAGTGTGTTTAAAGCAATAATGATGGAAAGAATGGAAAGGTCTAGATTTGATCAGAATAACAGTTGCACAATATGCCTCTTTCATGATTCTCCTTGTATTAAACCTAATCTAGGAATTTTTCAAGCAATCTTCTGGATTTGGAAACCATAGAAACCTAGGAACATAGTTTTAAAAACAAAGGGAATAGAACGCAATAAATCTAAGATCATCATTCATGAATTCTACACTTTCAATTATGGTGTGTTTTCTTTCCATCCCTGTGGGAAGCACAGAGAACTCAATTCCAACTCTATCAAAGTTTTATCAACTGGCAGTGGGACCATCAACTTGAGAGAAAGAAAATAAGTAGAAACCTTTAACCCAAAAAATTGAGTCAGACTCCAAGAACTCAGGGGATCGTAGTTTGCTGTAAATATGACATAGTAAAACTGCTTAGCTCTGTCTGGAAGTTCCCATTGTGAGATTATCTAGTGGATGAAATGCCCTCTGATGATGCTGTAACTTGCACATTAAAGGAATGGTCATCAATATTAATTTTCTTTTCTTGAATCTTTGGGAATACCTCAAAATCTTAAGTTTAATTATCTTTGTTGGACTCTCAAGACCTATTTCAGATGCAGTATGTGAAGATCTAACTCTCTGAGGAAGGCCGTAATGCTGAGAAAGGTGAAAAGAAAGAGAAGAATACAACAGGAGCAAAGTAGATAGTTTTGCTAGCCATGAATGCATTATTGGAAGAGCTGAAGAATCAGGGTAGGGGCAGATTGCCTTAGAGAACAATCTATGGGGGGAATCCTAAAAGTTAACAAAGTGACTTTGTGGCACTTAATCAGTTAATCAATCAAGACCTCTAAAGTCTGTCCTGGTTTGTTAATTCTTGAGACTCCAGTCATTTCCAGCTGAGTGCTCCATCACTGGAAGTTTTTAAGAAGAGATTAGACAGCCATTTGTCCGGAATGGTGTAGGGTCTCCTGCTTGGGCAAGCAGTTGGACTAGAAGACCTCCAAGATCCCTCCCAACCCTATTATTCTATATTATATGTTCGGTGTCCTTCTTTCAGCTTTGATACTTCTTGAGGATTGAATTGTACATCCCTTGTAAGATTTTTTTAAATTTCAGTCCATAACACTATACTTATTTCATCTGCTTTGTGAAATATCCTTTCTTGTAAATGCTGAAATACAGACAAGAGGTTGTACAACTTGCCTCTTGGTGTGACCGGAAAAATCGGGAACTCACTCAAAACCATAGAAATGGTGGTAGACTTTAGGAGAAACCCTTCTATACTGCCACCTTTTACAATACTAGACAACATAGTATCAACAGTAGAGACCTTCAGGTTTCTAGATTCTATCATATCTCAAGACCTAAAATGGACACCTAACATCAAAAATGTCATTAAAAAAAGTACAACAAAGATTGTTCTTTCTGTGCCAACCCAGAAAGCTCAAACTGCCCAAGAAGCTGCTGATCCAGTTCTACAGAGGAATTATTGAGTCTGTCATCTGCACCTCTATAACTGTGTGGTTTGGTTCTGAAACCCATCAGGACGGACACAGAGAGTAATTAGGGACTGCAGAGAGTAATTAGGACTGCAGAAAAAAAAATTGCTACCAACCTTCCTTCAACCGAGGACCTGAATAATGCTCGAGTCAAAAAGAGGGCTCTGAAAATATTTACTTCCTGAATGCCAGGAAACAAATAATTCTCTTTACACTGTCAAACTATTTACTAAGTCTGCATTAATATTACTATTACTATTCATCTCCTCATCCTTTCTTTCACCCATCTCCTCCCACTTATGGCTGCAGAATGCAACTTTGTTGCTTGTATCCTTATGATTTTTAATTGACTTTTTACTAGTATAATTTGATTTGATTTGACCACTTATTATGTTTCCTAGTATGATTTGATTGCTTATTTGTACCCTTTGATTACTATTAAGTGCTATACCTATGACTCTTGATGAATGTATTTTTTTTCTTTTTCTTTTTATGAAAGAAAAAGAGCATTTACACTGAGAGCATTTACACCAAAACAAATTCCTTGTGTGTCCAATCCACTTGGCCAATGAAGAATTCTATTATATTCTATTTATCACTAAGGTTTCTTCTCAGTTGCTGAGAAGCAAACCTTTCATAGAGAAAGTTCGCATCTCATTCTGAGATGTACAGTAATTGGATGTGTAATCTTGCCATGGTAAGTTTGAAATTATTATAGAAACCTATTGGGTAAGAATCTATATGGTTATGATATTAGCTATTTTTTATTTCCTCTCCAAAATAAGGACATCTGGCATTACAAACATATCCCTCAATCCCTAGTTCATCCTTATCTTCTATTTTTAGGCAAAAGGAAGCCAGAAATGCTTACACTGGGTTTTTGAGATATTGCATTTTTAACAAATATACTGGGATTCTTTTTTAGTGAAGCACCTAAGAGGGAATACATTATTATTTTTGAAGTGTAATGATACAGCTCATTAGTCTATAATACATAGAAGTTCCCTTGAATATATATAAAACAAAAGCAGAGAATGAGAAAATATATTTGTATTAAAATCAAACCTTATGCTAAGTCAAAATTCATTGGCACAACAATTTCTTTTGTTTCAACTTGTTTCTCTGTGGTGTTGTTTGACAAATTATGTTTTCATCTGCATTGGTTGAGGAGTTGATTATTTTTACCTGATGTCTTTTACTGTTCTTTTTACTGTTTTATATGCATGTTTTTCTTTTCATGCCTTGTTAGCCTTCCAGAATTATTCGATTACAGTGGACAATCATTAGAAACAACAGAGTAAATAATTACATTAAAAGATGGTTGATTTTTTTTACTGTTGACATCTTAATATAAACAGCTTGACTATTGAGTGATTGGTCCAGTCATCCAGAAAGCTTCCACTTATTTATCAATGTATATATTATTTTATTTTACCTGCCACAACCAAGATACTTTAAGTAGATGAAAATATTGTTATTAAAACAGCCATGATACAATATGTTAAGTAAACAATCTTTCAGAGTTACTGAATGTTAAAAATATAAAATAAAAATCATAGAAAGAACAAGCCAAAAAAAGAGATGGCATCATTTAAGAATCAAAATTTTAAACAATTCTAAGTACTTTAACTACTAAAATCCTTGTACAGTAGGAGCTGACTGAATTTCAAGAGGACAAGTTCCATTATACCAGTGAGGCAACATGGAAATAACATCCAGGGACGTTCATTTTCTCTCCTAACAAAAGTGGGGATCTGCCGACAGATTTCCTCTGGGACCTTAACATTCCAAATCTAACAGGCAGTTCATCTCTCTTTCTCTCTCTCTCTCTTTTTTGTTCACTACATATTTCCTAATTGGCTAAGATCTCTTAGTGAAAGAGAAAAAAAATGTTCAATGGGGGCAAATGACAACTAAGTCTCAGGGTTGTAAATATAATATATCCAAGGGGATATACAAGGGGATTTTTGGACTTTTGGCACACCCCTTCTTCATTATTCCAAAAGGCCAATCTTCCTTAACATAAGGAAAGGGCTATTTCACATCTTCCCACCTTTATCTTGCCTGCTATCTTCACACTACTTTTGGGCAAGTATACTTGTATACACTCTACTATACACAGAGAGTATACAAATATGTCTCTCATAGATCGCTGTTGGCTCTTAGAATGATGTGTAATTAAATGGAGACAATTCCCCCTACCCAGTCAAGATTCTCATTCAACACTCTCTGAGTGTTGGGAGCCTGCTTAGAGGATTATTTCCACCTAAGTTGATGATGCAATTTTCAGGAGGAGTATTAGAATCAGAGGTAGAGATTACCCCAGGAGTGAAGAACTGCAGTATATCAAGTGGAGTCCATTGGTCCATTTCGCTTCAAGCTCTGTCTTTAAACAGCAACTGCCAACTCTTTATTAAGAGCTGATCAGTGCCGAGGGATTACCATGAAGTGAGGCTACTAACTGCAAACAACTTTATATATCAGAAACAAAGCCAAGAGCCTCAAGGCTTTGATAAGACAAGATTTAAGCAGATTAGAAAGTTAATTCTAAGGGATAAGAAATGGACATGCTCAGCTTTAGCTGGGTAAAAAAAAAAATCTTTAACTTTTCATTTTCAAAGGAGGAGATGGCTCCTTTTTCATGGGAGAATAGGAGACACTGATATTCCTCATGTGTGGATGAACCTCTTTCTGCCCTTCTGTTTCAACTCCTTCCCTCAAAACAATGCTGTAGAGCGCTGTACACCAGAACACCTAGACACAAGAACAGTTTTTTCCCAATGCCATCACTCTGCTAAACAAATAATTCCCACAACACTGTCCAACTATTTACAAAGTCTGCATTACTATTACTATTAATCTTCGTATCACTCCTTATCACCCATCCCCTCCCACTTGTGACTGTATGACTGTAACTTTGTTGCTTGTATCCTTATGATTTATATTGACTGTTTTCTAATATGTCTTGATTGCTTATTGTACCCTATGACTATCATTAAGTGTTGTACTTTGTGATTCTTGATTCTTGATGAATGTATCTTTTCTTTTATTTATACTGAGAGCATTTGCACCATGACAAATTCCTTGTGTGTCCAATCACACTTGGCCAATAAAGAATTCTATTCTATTCTATTCTATTCTATTCTATTCTATTCTATTCTATTCTATTCTATTCTATTCT
>BLBF01000046.1:7503377-7625613 GCA_015471245.1 Laticauda colubrina
TTATTATTATTATTATTATTATTATTATTATTATTATTATTATTATTATTTTCATCATAGATTTCAAGATAAATGATCATGGGAAGCTTTACATTAATGGAAGGATGAAGTGTAAGTGTGTGTGTGTGTGTGTGTGTGTGTGTGAGAGAGAGAGAGAGAGACTATTGTGCACACTTGCACAAAATCTTTCCCTCCAGAAGTATCAGCCTGACAGGTAGACAGAAAGATGGAAAAGTCCAAATAGAACTGTTATTTGAGATGTCCCAAAGGTGCTTTTTCAAGATGCAACTGAACTTTCTGGTTTTTCCTTGAAGACATTTTATCTTCCAAGAAGCTTCTGAAGAGCTGAAGAAGCTTCTTGGTTGAGAAGTGAAATGTCTTTAAAGAAAAATCAGAATGTCCAGTTGCCTCTTGAAAAAGCATCTTTGGGATACCCTAGATTGAAACAAATTGGCAGCCACTCATTAAAAAAAATAATGAATTTAAAACTACCCATCCTGTTCAAAATAACCGATGTAGAAACAATATTTTCCTGTACTTTATTTCTAAGTTTCCTGAATTTTATTTCTTTAATCTGGCAATAGAGCCCTCTGATGTGCATGACACAATATATATTTTAAAATGTTAATGTTGGTGTGAGGGAAGACAAGAATATGTTGAAGGTTAATAGTCCTGGTGGATTAGACAGAAGAGCCAGGAATAATCTCACTAATCTGCCTTCTGGTAATTTATTGCTTTCTGACTAAACCTCCATGATAGCCATGTGGTCAAAATGATGGGAAATTGGGCTGAGGGTCCCAGGATTCCTATTTCCCCAGTAAAAAGGAAAAGTATATTGCTTGGGAGAAGTAGTAAACATGGAGCTAAAACACACCGTAAATTCCTAATAGCTGTCCAGGGTCCTGAAATCACTGCATGTGATGATGCTTTGCATGAACTCTTGCCTTGGAAGTGCCCAGAGCCTTTAATTATACAGAAAAGTGATTGCTGGATCAGATAATGGACCTGCCTGTTGGCCTGTTTCTGACTTTATTGTTATCTTCAGATCGCTGCCAGGTTCTTCCATGGAAGCACATCACAGACCACCCATCTGCATTGCCATAATGCATTCTGATCCCATAAGGCTGGTACCAGAGAGATCCTAGCATTTGCAAAATAAACTATTTATAAAACTGGTGCTGTGAAAGCATGTTGCTTTGCACAGCTTACAAATACTGCTCACAAAGAGTGGCCAAAAGCCACACTTTGATCTGAACAAAAAGAAGGGACCATTTGAATAATATTTTAGGGGGAAAGAATCAAGTTCTATGTGGTATATGCCAAGTATTGCACTAGGATAATGAGAAGCTTCTCATCAGAAGTGAGATTTCAGGGTTGAGTGGATTAATGAAGAGTAGATTGCTCTGCTCTGTGGGATACTTCGCACAGCATGTAACTCCTTAGTAATGTGTTGCACTTTTCAACAATGGGTTTATCTACCTTAATACAACTGGCAACACAGAATTGATTGATAATAGTTCCCATTGTCTGGATTCCTAGCAGACTAGAGGAATTGAGCATTCAAAATTATGGACATTCAAAATTAATGTATAATTTATATCCTGCCCCCTTCTCTCTCCCTAAATCCCTCTTTTTTTTTCACAGCTCTTTGGAACATAAGTTCTTCTAATTCCACTTTATAAAAGAACAGAGAAACAGGAAAGGAAACAGGAAAGAGCTTCAGACAATTTGATGAGTGGGAAAAACAGGCAGTGTGTGTTCTGCCAAAATATATAGCAAGGAAATGGCAACCCAAGGCAAAAGAAAGAGGATTTAAGGAAATTTAGGTGGAAGGAAGTGTAAAGAATGCTGGGAGACAGGAATAAAAAAGGAGCAATTCAATACATAAACAATAAAAAATACTATCTGTCTATAAAAATATTCAACTTTTTCAAGCTGTAGGTAACTTATTATGGCTTCTACAGTTGCCTATTAATAAAAAGGCAATGTTTAATTACTGGTGAGACTGGTGAGCCTCAAAGCAGATGACTGTAGACATATTTTGTGCACCTTGAAGTTCCAAGGGCATTTCAAACAATTTCCTTAGAAATAGAGGACATTAAAGAAGTATCCAAAGATGCTTAAAGGTGAAACTTTCTTAATGACGTGAGGAGGTCATCAGAATAGTGAAAGTGAATCCAAAGTATACTCTTAAGCTAAATTGTAATAGCAGCCTTTTTCTGTCTCAATGGATCTTTGTTTTATAATGAGCTTAGTGAAACAATCACTCCTCTTCTTTTGCTTCTGTGCCTGCTCTGTGGAGCATGCCAAGAATCTTGTAGGGGTAGATCCTCCTAACTTTCCAAGGGGAGGGGGTTGATGAAAACATGGAAGAATCATAGGACTTACCTTTTCCATGAGAAGCTTCTATAATCCAAGTGCAATTTAAATTATTGGGGTAGAAATCTGGAAAGCCTGGTGATAATACAGTGCCACTAGATCCTTGAATGTAGCCTCCACAGAGAGCTGAAAACCATCATGAAAAAAGAAGTAGACATGAGAAGTTCCAGCTGTCTTGTGCCTTTCCTTAGCAAAGACATCACCCCACACATTCTGCCTCCTTTCCCTTGCACATCCAGATGGCTTACTTATTTTTTCCAGTTGTACCTAGAGGAACATGTCATTGTAATCATTTTACAGGGACATTCTTCTGCAGCTAATTCATTAATAGTCAAAGAACATTAGAACGGATCACCTGGAGTCTTGCCTGTTCCTAGCTCAAGACCCCAGTTATACTGTGAGATTTCTGCCTTTGTTCTGCATTTGTACACTCAAATTGTCTGATCAAATGCAGGAAAACATAGAGCTGAACATAGCTCCAAGTTTGACTTGTCCCAAACAAAGTAATTGTGTCTGTCTCAACTTGTGTCTTCTTTTCCACCTCCCCCTTCCCAGAACTTTGAGCCTTGGGAATATTATAGAAATAGTTATATAATATAATAGGAACTATTATAGAAATAGTTATATCCCACCACTACCCTATAGGAACAGTTAAATTTTGTTTCTTTTTTCCAAACCAAAAGGATGTTGGAAACACCTTCCATTGCTTCTGCATCTCCCTATTATCCTTTGGGGCTTCTGATACTTAGAAAGGATGCTTGAGAACCTCTAAAATTACATTAGGGAAGATTTCAGACAGCGAAAGCTATTTTATTGAATTATTAAAAACATGTTTATACAATTTCCTTTAAAAAATCTTGAAGTGGCAGAAGGCAAGAATTCTTAAGCAGAATTCTAGGGTTTTAAGCAAAATTCCCACTAGAACCAAACACAAATAACATATGTTGAGAATTAAACAAGGCCAATGATTTGAATATAAAGACCAAAGAGAATTCAGAGCTCTGACAGAATTCTCCCAGACTTTTCTGAGTTTTCTTCAATTTAATAATCTAAAGAGTGAGAGACAAATTTTACCACTGTTGTTAAACAAATTGGATCTTTACCAGTCAATTGTAGATATCCAGGTTTCCATATTTAAGTCCATATTTGGGGCAGAGGGAAGGAAGGAATAATGCAGCAGTATGGAAGACAGCACATTGCAAAGATACTGACCTGGGGATTTTGGCCCAAAGGAACTATTTGTGAGTAATTTCCTTTACATTCTTTACTTATAGGTAGACATCTTATCAAATTAAAGCAAACATTTGTATCACTAAAGATAAACTCTGGGAATCACTAGAGAGGAGCCTTCCTATCTCGCTTTCGGTGGAAGGAATGGATGCAGAGCGGATGCCGAGAGGATACAGCGGATGCATCACAGAAGCCTAGCGGATGCAAAGCATTCACTGCGCATGCGGGGAGGATGCATTGCATCAGCCCCGCGGATATAAAGGGAAGCAGCTCGCAAGCAGGTCACCATTCAGAGGAAAGACCTGCTGCCAGACACAGCTCCAGCCAGCCAACAACCATGGGGAAGAAGAGGAAGCCTGTGCCATCTGCTGCCAGCCCTGGCAAGAAGGACAGGGGCACCATCCCACCCCCTGGCCCTAACTCTGCTTCTGTTGGGGCTTCTGCTACTCAGGCTGACTCTTCTGGTGCTGGGGCTTCTGCTGGCGCTGCTCCTGGTGCTGGGGCTTCTGCTGGTGCTTACTCTGCTGGTGCTACTCCTGGTGCTGGGGCTTCTGCTGGGGCTTATTCTGCTGGCGCTGCTCCTGGTGCTGGTGTTTCTGCTGGTGCTTACTCTGCTGGCGCTGCTCCTGGTGCTGGTGCTTCTGCTGGTGCTTACTCTGCTGGTGCTACTCCTGGTCCTGCTGGTGCTCCTGGTGCTCCTCGTGCTGCTGGTGCTGCTGGTGCTCCTGGTGCTGCTGGTCCTGCTGGTGCTCCTGGTGCTGCTGGTGCTTGCTCTGCTGCTGCTGATCCTGGTGCTGCTGGTGCTTAGTCTGCTGCTGCTGATCCTGGTGCTGCTGGTGCTGCTGGTGCTGCTGGTCCTACTGGTCCTGCTTTTGCTGCTACTGTTGTTGTTGCTGCTGGTGGTGGTGGTGGTGTGGTGGAGCACCCCTAGAACCTCAAAGCCCCTCTGATGAGGCCCAGATGGCCCTGCCAGAGGGAGGAAGAGGCATACGCGTGAATGGGAGAGGAGGCAATACTCCATTGAAGAGGAACATAAGGTGCTGGAATAGCTGAGGGAGAACAAGTATCTATGGCGGAAGGGACACAGGCTCTATCGAGACACCAAAAGGAAGCAGGCTGCTTGGAGAGAGAAGACGGAGAGCCTGGGCTACACTTCGGAGGTCCTCCTCGGCTGGTGGAAGCACAGGCACACCTGGTATGGGAATCTGCACCTCAAGAAATCTGGCCAGGCCACGGTCAAGTTGACGGACCGGGAGTCCTATGTGATGGCCAAGTGCAGCTTCTTGGAGGGTGAGATCCGCCACCGAGGAGCAGCCCCTCTCACAACCCTCTCTCTCAGGCAGCCCACAGAGAGCCAGTCCTCTTCTGGCCAAGAGTCAGCTCCTGTGTCCAGGCAGGTATCTGTGGAGTGTCCCACGACGGAGACCCCCCCGACAGCTGCATTCCCCATGGCGGAGCATGTGGAGGACCCCCTGATGCAGTGGGAGCAAGGAGATGGCACTGCCACCAGATACCAAACCACATCCACCCCCAGCTCCACCTCCACAGAAAGCAGGCAGAGAGCCAGACCGGAGGGCCAGAGCCACACTCTCCTGCTGGAGATCAGGGACACCATCAAAAGCAGCGTAGATCTCCTCTCTCAGCTGGTATACACTGACATACCATCCTCAAACCACAAGCCCTTCCTCACCTACGTCAACCAGACCCTCCTGGACATGTCCGAATCACAGAACCAGGTGATCAAGGACAGGATCACCGGTCTTCTGCAAAACCCTCCAGACCCAGCTGAACCTGCTCCCACCCAGTCCAGGTCTGCTCCTCCACCCCAGGTGATGTCACTGCCCTTCCAAGGCTTTCCACAGGCCCTCACCTACCAAGGCTATGGCTACCAGGAGCTCCAGCAGCACAGGCAGACCTTCTCAGTCCAGGCACAGGTTCATCGTACACCACCGGTGCCACTGATGCCACTGATGCCACCGATGCCACTGACGCCACCGATGCCACTGACACCACAGATGCCACCCACGCCTCACCTCGCTCAGCTGCAAACCAGACAGCCCCACTACACTCCTCCTTCCTCCACCCCACAGCCAAGCCCGGCCTCAGAACATCTGTCATCGGTCTTGGGACTGACACTCTGTGTCCTGGAGGAAGGGGCTCTCAACATCACAGGACTGAGCCAGCTCTCTGAGAGCTTCCTCCAAAACACCATCCCTTGTTGTCCTCTCGGGGCCAGGCACCCCAATGGTGCCTCAGACCAGCACTCCAGCAGCAGCCACCTCCACAGCACCTGGATCCTTCACCCCTGAGACTATGGGCATGCCTCAGAGTGACTGAGAAGAGTGCCAGAGCCTGGGTTGCTACCTGTTGACTTTATCTTTGCTTGGGACACTTGGGTCATTTTCTTTTACAGTTTGTTATTAATAAAGTTTATCTTTGCTTCACACACTTGCTTCAGTTCTTTTAGTCAATAAAGTCTTGGTGGAAACTTTTAGAAATGGTTTAAGCCTTTGCATGCTTGTGGGATGGGCAGGGATACCTGTGGGATGGGTAAGGATAGCAGTGGGATGGGCAGGGATACCTGTGGGAAGGATAATAGCTGTGGGATGGGCAGGGATACCTGTGGAATGGGCAGGGATACCTCTTGGATGGGTAATAGCTGTGGGATGGGTTATGATACCTGTGGGATGGGTAATAGCTGTGGGATAAATAAACCTCCAGTGCAAGCATAGTGGGACTGTATGGGCCACCCTCCCAGATGCCACACCTATGGCCCTTTATTATCAATAACAATTTAATCATTCATCCACACATTTCAACATAAACACAACTCTTTATTAAATGCCCAGTTCATTGTAGGCCCACTCAACATACATGGCACAATCTCATCAGTGTGATGAGACAGGCTGAAGGAAGCATCCATTAAGCATCTATCATCCTGTCTTGCCACCCCACTGCTCCAGATGGGGAGTTGCACCAGTGTTTCAGGAGGTTGCGCTGCTTCTTCCCTTCAGTGAAGCTCTGTTGGGACCTTGCACACCCACAGGGTCTATCAGGTTTCGCCCTTGCCTCCATTCACCAGGCTCCATGTCCCCATTGCCTTGCTGACGGTCCATGAGCCTGTTCTGCAACACTGGGTAGCGGGTGCGCATGAGATTGTGCAGGATGCAGCAAGCTTCCACGATGTTCCTCACCGTCTCTGGGTGATGCTGCATGGTGGTGAGAAGTACCTGGAACCTGTTGGCCAGGATGCCAAAGGCGTTCTCCACCACCCGCCTTGCCCTGGACAGCCTGTATTTGAAGATCCTCTCTTCATGGGTGAAGCATCTTGAACTGTAGGGCTTCATGAGGTAGGTTCTGAGGGAGAAGGCATCACCCCCCACGATGAAGTAGGGCACATCTTGTGTGTCGTTGGGCAGGGGGGCTGTATCTGGAAAGCCCATGATGAGGTTGCGTTCCAGCCTCTCCTTGAGGTGACTGGCGTTGTATACCTGGGCATCTGAAGATGACCCATTGCCTGAAGCATCGATGTACATGAACTCGTAGTCAGCATCGACCATGGCAAAGAGGATGATGCTGAAGAAGCCCTTGTAGTTGTGATAAGTGGACCCTGAGTTGGCTGGAGCTTTGCAGGCCACGTGCTTCCCATCTATGGCTCCAACAGTGTGGGGGAAGTTCCACTTCTGATACCACTGCTTTGCAACTTTCTTCCAGCCTTCTTCAGTGGAGGGGCAATGGAGGAGCTCCTCCAGGTATTCTTCGATGATGACCTGCACCACTGCTCTGACCACAATGCTGATGGTGTTGTGTGGCACTCTCCATCCATACTGCATGCTCCTGTACGTGGTCCCAGAGGCCAGGTGGCAAAGAGTCAGTGCCACCTTCAGGCCAGGGTCCAGGCTTGGCCGGAAGTTGGTACTCTGCTTGGTCAACCTGGGTCTCAGCTGCTCCACAACTTCGTCAAACATGGCTGGCAGCATCCTCATGAAGTTTTGGAATGCACGAGGGTCTTCGTTCCTCAGCTCCACCATCAGCTTGTTATACAGTCCGTACTCTGCTCTTCTGGCGATCAATGTCCAGACCCAGACACTTCTTGGCCGCCTCCTGTGAAAGAGCCTGTAGATGGCTTCGCACTGTTGTAGAACGATGGTGGCTACCAAAAGGAGTTTGTGATGATCCATGGTGGAGATGACTGGATGCTGTGGAAGAGCAAGAGCCAGATGAAGGCTGAAGAGGTCTGCACAGCAGGGCTGCTGGACTGAAAGTGAGATCCAGGTGATTTCTCCTCCTTTTTATAGGAAATATAGGTTTTCCGCTAGGTGTCCTTTTGCATCCTCTAGACATCCTGCAGACATCCTAAATATCCAAGGTACGTCCCCTATACAAACATTTTTTTCCATTTTAATGCTTTGTATGCGAGCTGCATCCGCTTTCATCCTTTTTACATCCGTGCTACTTACACTGTGTGTCCGTTCAGCATCCGTTTCGCTTCCTCCCTGTGTCCATTTTCCACTGGAGCAGATGTGAGTTGCGCGGATGTGTAGCGGATGCCTAGCGGATATAACGGATGGCGACGAACATATAACAGATGTTCCCTGTATGCGTATTGGATGTCTAACGGACGCGTTGGATACATTTTCTGCTCAAAAAGTTTTGTGCAGGTCAAAACTTTTTGAGCGGATGAAATGTCAGTAGACGGATGCTGGACGGATAGAGAGGATGAAAAACGGACGCAGTGAGTACAGAACGGATGCATCGCGTTAACCAACGGATGGCAAGTGTTTCTCTCCATTTTACATCCTCTTTCTATCCATTGGTGCTGTGTGACAGGGGCTTTAGCTGCTTCTTTGCCCTTTAGAATGCATCCTTTCTCACCAGTCTGTAATCCAGACTACATTCCCACCACACCTCATGATGAATAGAATTAGCATAGCATATCATTTTCTGTTCAACTTCTATCATTCCAGTTTTAGATTCTTACCTTCACAGCTTGGAAGTGGCCTGCTCCACTGAAAATTTGGCTCACACTCCAGAGCTTCACTGTCACTCAAAGTATACCCTGGATCACAGCCAAAAGTCACCAGTGCCCCCACATAGAAATCATTCCCATATCGTAGTCCATTGACTGGAATTCCTGGATCCAAGCAGTGATCGGACTGGAGCTTTACCGCTGTAAAAAATAAGGGCATTCAATTTTTCAGTCTGTTCCTGTTAATACTGAGGCTCATATGTTATCAGTGAAACCAGCCTCCTTGTGGGTGCCACTAAAGGCTGAGTAAGATGTAAATTTTATCTCAATAAAAAGATGGGATACACAGATAATTTCCTTTGCCTAACATTTTTGCATCATGCAATTCAGTATTGACAAATATTAAACTTGGGACCTAACAGTGTTCTGGGAGAAGCATGTACTATCCAAGCTGGTCAGATTTACATCTGTTTCAAAGCCTGACTCTGTTCCGTGAAACTTAGAACTGTAATTTAAAAAATTACATTTTTTTACTTGGGTCAGAGACCACCACACTGTGTTTAATAGAACCTTTGAGAAAAACAATGCATTGCCCTGCTGTTAACTGATCATTTGGTGCTGACTTTGGGCTGAGGCTGTTTTAATTAATGTGCATTAATATAACACAGAATGGAATGGAAATGGGATTTGAAACATTGCTTTTTGATTAGATCATGTGATGTCCCGTAGTCTCTCAAAATAACCCCAAACCCAAAACATACATTAAAGTCTGGTAAGGCCTTCAACTTAACTTCACTGTTTTATTAGGCACAGTTTAAAGTCACAAAAGTAAACAATGAGGCAAAAAAGAAAACCAAAACAAACCTCATTGACAAGAGTTCTGAAGCAAGCGAAGATAATTAATCATACATTCCAGGAAGATAACCGAGGAGAGTCCATGGGAAGAAAGCCAGCAAAGATGAACCTCTTTCAAAGTAAACACTAAACTTTGACTCCAGAAATTCTGACTGTGTAGTTATAAACTTATATACAGAGCTCCCAGCTGCAAGCCACAAGGAGGTTAATGGTAATCTCCTCTTAAGTAGACCTCGCTTTTCCCTGATCCTCTCCTCCCTGCGTGACCTAGAATGGATAGGGGATGGGCCTAGATCCTCTTCTGATTGCTCAGCCGGCCTCTGCTCTTCCTCAGCCTCCTCCACCACCTCTGGAGCCACACTCCCACTCCCTGTTGGCTGTTCCTCCTCTTCCTCAGAGTCAGTCTCCACCAGGGACATGACAATTGTATAGGATCTGTTTGGTGTATTAAATGGCAAACCTGAAGCAACAGCCCCAAAATGGGAAGGCATTGAGAAGGGAAATACAAACACATCATTGCTCTCATTATAATCATCATAGACCATATTTGGAGGATAATGTATATAAAATAAATAGTATAATAGTAACCATAATGATGGTGAGATTTGCAGAAGGAGGCTATTCCTGAGGCATTGCCAACTGAAAATGCCTGAACTATGTGAACTCCACGGGATATTACACCATATTTTATGGTCCCAAACTGTGTGTATAAGACTTCTAAAAGAAGCACTCAACATTTGGAACTGAGCACAGAAAATAATTTTAAAGTGAGTGGAGATTTTTTTTTTTAAGTATCAGAGAGAACACCCACAAAAACCTATTGCAATTAGCAGAAATGTATGAATAATACAGAAAGGTGACAAATACAACAACAGCCTCATGATGATCAGAACTGAAGGCTGTCAGACACTAAATAGCTCTGTCTCATTTGTCCAAGTCAGACAGCATTTATTAATAGAGGAAAGTCCACACAGAACTCTCTATTTTTGTCTGGAAACAGACATCCTTGTCCAAAATAGGTTAAACATCACCTGTGTGAAAAGTTTTTCTTACTTTTCAGGACTGAGTTTCAATTAAATGTCAGAAAGGGCCTTCTACAATTCACCATTCATTTTAAAAAAGAGGCCAACATTTTCACTGTAAAATTCAAGACAGACATCTTCAGTCTGAGTATCTTCAGGGTGCTGAGTTTGTCTCCAAATTCCAACAATTAAGCTCCAACAATTTCGTATAGAGATTGAAAAGCATGGAGGGTAGAGTAAAGTAGAATTCTTTGAAAAAAAAAACTCTCTAGGACCTAATCTCAGATCTTTGGTTCCCTCTTATTCTTCAGATAATGAATTAATTCTTAAATATTAAGCCTGGCTTCACACTTTTTTGTTTGACTTAGAACAGAGCTGCATATTTTATGGCCTGCAGGCGATAGCCAGTCCATGGGCAGTCCCCGTCCAGCCTGTGGCATTGGCATTGGCAGGGTGAGACATCAGGGGCAGAAAGTGGTGTATCAGGGACAGGATATCATTGTGACATTGAGGACACAGCATCATCATCAGAGGGTGGGGCATTGGTTCAGTGGCAGGATCAGGGGGCAGAGTGGTGGCAAGGCAGGGAGGTGGCGGCCCTCCACAGCAATCCCAATTTCTCATGTTGTCTCTTGAGAAAATTAATTGCCCACCCCTGATTTAGAGGAAAAGCCAGGAGGCTCCTCTGATTAGGTAATAGAATATAGAGCTATCAATTTATTTATTTATGAATCATATTGTTAAATTGTCTTTCTCCCTCAGAGGAATTCAGGAGGAATGAATAAGTCATTAAGAGGGGATTTGTGATGAAGAACATTATGTCATCCTGAGAAAGAATGAACGGGAGAGAGAAACACAAAAGAACTCAGATCTTGATGTTGTTTATATATAAGAGAGAATGCTGGACAGCTTTAATTAATCTGTTACTCTACCACAAAAAAATTATTGTAGCTTCTGGACTTAACAGGTCTCTCTGGTTTTTCAATTATATAATTTTACTTTATTTAATTAGTTACATTGATTTAACTAATGCCCTTGACTTACAATGACTAATTTATCTATTGTTTTTATTGTAAAGTGTTACCTGTTTGATATTCTATTAATTTTGTCAGAGTTAGAGTTGCCTAGGTTATAGTGCCTTTAATTTGTATGGAACCTGTTCAGATTCAATTGAGATTCTTTTATTTCTGTTCCATGCTTAGATTTTAAATACATTCAGCTATTACTATTATTCACTTGCACTATTGTGCTTGTTGTTTTTCTTCCTTTCACCTTTCCACATTTTCATTTGCATTCATCCTGCTCTTAGGACAGTGTTTTCTACATCGCTAATATAGAGACCCAATGATGGTGCATACAGTTTTACCTAGTTTGTAAGTAATGAGAATTATGTATTTCATCAAGACCATAAGTACGTAATTAACATCATGAAGGGAGAAAGTCACACCCTGAGTATCATTGTTTGGACTTGTACCAGCTGCCTGTGCCACAGTCATAGCCAGCAATATAGAGATTTAAGTCCTTAGCACATTTGGGATGAAAAGCATGTGAAGAAGATCTGTTCTATGGATTTAGGTGATCTATCATGACATTGGAAAAGATCTAATTTACTTACTTTCATAGTGGATCTGAAAGCCAACGTCCGAATGACTTTTGTCCGTGGTGAAGAGCAGGTAGAGGAAATTGCTGGTGCTGATGAGAAACTGGGGGACTTGGGTCCCATCATAAACTCCAATCAAGGGGGACGAGTAGGATTTGCCATCACGTACTTCCAGCGTATCATAATTCACCTCCGTTTTAAACCTACAGAAAAGAAAGTTGAGAGAAAAGTTGGTAATAAATTAGCCCCCTTTCATCCTCTCCTCTCTCTTCTCATAATAAGTAGTCCTCCAATTATGGCCATAATTAAGCTTCACAATTATGGTCATAAGTTGTGATAATCACAAAGTGGGTCACCATTGATTAGACTTTATTTTATAACCTTTTCTGCAGCACTTATTAAGCAAACACAGTGGCTATAAAATGAATACAGTGGTTATTAAGCCAACTAATTGTTTGATGTGAGCTATGTTTTTGCTGGAAACTGGAAGTAAACACTGGTTTTCAGCAAAACTTCTGTAAATTGTGGTCATATGACCCTGGGAGCTGCAAATAGCCATAAATGTGGGACAGCTGCCAAGCATCCAAATTCAGTGATGTGAACTGTGAGATGGATAACATTGGAACTTTGAAACTGGGTCATAAGTAGATTTGGAGGGGGGGGGGATTGTAACTTAGAGCTGTCACTGAATGACTGGTTATAAGTTGCAGACTACCTCTTTTATATCTGAGGGTTAAATATAATCCCCCAAAGTGAGCTGAACCTATCCTATCCTCGTTCAGTCCTCATTTAATTTTATTCCCTTTTCCATATTTATAAACTGCTCTTACCATCAAAGTTCTCACAGCAGCTTACAGAATCAAAACAAAGTGAATACTTTCTAAAAACAACACCATAAACTGTGATTAAAACAAATGGCAAACTAAGATCAATAACCCTGAACAGAGAATAAAACATGAAACAGAACCAATTTTAAAAGAACAGCAAGAACAGAAAGGCCCAAGGGCAGAAAAACATGGCCTAGATGAAATAATTAATTCCTTCCCTGGGAATTGCATTCTACCACTGAGCACCATTATGAATATGTCCGCTTCCCTAAGAGGCTGTCTGCACCTGAAAGGAATCCTTTGAGAATCCTTTGTTCGGCTCTTGTTGTTCATACTAAAGGAAAAGCATTAGCTTCCAGCAGTTCAGATGCCTTTTCCCTGTTATCTTTACTTCATCAAGAATGCGCCAAATGCTCTGGATTAGGTGAAAATTAAGAGAAAGTGGGTGACACAAAGAAAAAGGACACAAATTGTAGTGGGTATGTCTGGAGAAAGGCAAGCATGCCATTAAAAAAAGGAGTTTTTTTCAATTCCTATTCAAAATCTATATTAAAATTTTTAAAAATGTTCTTGTAATGGAATGTGCACCTGGAGAAACAACTAGGGGAGTTTTGGCAGCACATAGCTTTCCCAGAGAGAAGGCAGCACATTCTGGAGACAAGCCCAAATTAACAGACTGCATCGTCCCCAGCTGGATGGGGGAGGAAAGAAGAGATTCAGGGTAGCCACACACTAATATCTCTCAGGATATATCTAATAGCTTAGAAAGATATAGCTTTAGTTTGGCAAGGTTCTGTTTATTAGAAGTGAGTAAAGAAATAATTAGGACTCAACTGGATTTCAATGTGTCATCTTTGGGCTTGGGCCTGACCAATTTTGAGCAGCCAAAATTTGGGTTTATTAATGTAGACAATCTATGTTTAATTTTATATGATAGCTAAATCAAAACATTGACTGTGTTAATAGTAATGTACTGTACAACAGTGCTTTTTAGTCTCTTAATATTGTGTCTTAATATGTGTTTGCATGTATATATCTCTGTATGTATGTGGTATTCAGTTTTGTTTGGGTATTTTCCCATGTCATTATAGTTGTGCTTTTAAAGTTGTAGCAATGTTTCAGCAGAATCTCATCTGCCATCATCAGACTTCTGTGTTGTGTTTGTCAGACGAACACAATACAGTAGCCTGATGATGGCAGATGAGATTCTGCTGAAACGTTGCTACAACTTTAAAAGCACAACTATAATGACGTGGGAAAATACCTGAACAAAGCTGAATACCATACATGTAAGTACCCACGAAAACTTAAGAAAACAAATACACACACACACACACACAAGGGAACATGAAAGAGTAAAATATGTTTTTCATTCTTTTTCATGTTTATTTTTCTATTTGTTTAAATGTTTTCTTTGATGTATTCATTAAAAAATAAAAAAATCCCAAAAAACTCAAATCAAAGTATTTTGAAGATTTTCCATCCCATCTCCATCTGTTAAGCCCATGTCACACTGGCCAACGGATGCAAAAAGGACACAGCGGACGAGCAAAATGTTCCATCTGTTGTTATCCGCTCTCAAAAGGGGCAAAAATTTGCATAACCGGAGCGGATAACACGGACGCGGGGAGGACGCAGGGCGGATGGGAAGCGGATGTGGAACGGAAGCCCAGCGGATGGAAGCGGATGAGAGCGGATGGCGCAACCTCTAGGCTTCTGGGGGGCCTCAGCAAAGCGGAAGCGGAACGGATGAAGCGAATGCATAGTGGAAGCCTAGCGAATGCACAGCGGAAGCCTAATGGATGCCTGGAGTTAATTGCTCATGCGGGGAGGATGCATTGCGTCAGCCCCGCAGATATAACGGAAGCAGCTTGGAAGCAGGTCACCATTCAGAGGAAAGACCTGCTGCCAGACACATCGACTGCCTTGCCTGCCCTGCCTGCATGTCTGCCTGCCAGCCTTGCTGCCAGCCTTGCTACCAGCCTTGCTGCCAGCCTCCCTGCCAGCCTTGCTGTCTGCCTGCCTGCCAGCCTTGCTGTCTGCCTGCCTGCCAGCCTTGCTGTCTGCCTGCCAGCCTTGCTGCCAGCTTCCCTGCCAGCCTTGCTGCCTGCTTGCCTGCCAGCCTTGCTGGCAGCCAGTCTGCCTGCAAGCCTTGGTGCCTGCCTTCCTGCCAGCCTTGGTTCATGCCTGCCTGCCAGCCTTGGTGCCTGCCTGCCTGCAAGCCTTGGTGCCTGCCTGCCTGCCAGCCAGCCTTCCTGCCAGCCTTGGTGCCTGCCTTGGTGCCAGCCTCCCTGCCAGCCTTCCTGCCAGCCTTGGTTCATGCCTGCCTGCCAGCCTTGGTGCCAGCCTTCCTGCCAGCCTTGGTGCCTGCCTGCATGCCTCCTGCCAGCCTCCCTGCCAGCCTTCCTGCCAGCCTTGGTTCATACCTGCCTGCCAGCCTTGGTGCCAGCCTTCCTGCCAGCCTTGGTGCCTGCCTGCATGCCTCCTGCCAGCCTTCCTGCCAGCCTTGGTGCCTGCCTCCCTGCAGCCTTGGTGCCTGCCTTGGTGCCAGCCTCCCTTCCAGCCTCCCTGCCAGCCTTGGTTCCTGCCAGTCTCCCTGCCAGCCAGCAACCCCACAACCATGCGGAAGCACAGCAAGCCTCAGCCATCTGCTGCCAGCCCTGGCAAGAGGGACCGGGCTACCATCCCACCCCTTGGCCCTCACTCTGGTTCTGCTGGGGCTTCTGCAGCATGGGCTCGGTCTTCTGGGGCTGGCGCTTCTGCTGATTCTGCTTCTGGAGGAGCTGATGACAAGCACTCCAGCACCAGCCACCTCCATAGCACCTGCACCTTTCACCCCTGAGACTGAGCGACCAAGGGGAGTACCAGAGATTCATTTTTCTCTCATAGCTTGTTGTTAATAAAGTCTATTTTTGATTCACACACTTGCTTCATTTCTTTTTTTTTAATAAAGTCTTGCTGGAAACTTTTAAAAATGGTTTAAGACTTTGCATGCTTGTGGGATGGGTTAAGATAGCTGTGGGATTGGTTGAGATAGCTGTGGGATGGGCAGGGATACCTGTGGGATGGGTAATAGCTGTGGGATAGATAAACCTCCAGTGCAAGCATAGTGGGACTGTATGGTCCACCCTCCCAGGTGCCACATCTATGGCCCTTTATTATCAATAATAATGTAATAATTATCCACACATTTCAACATAAACACAACTCTTTATTAAACGCCCTGTTCATTGTAGGCCAACCAAACATACATGGCCCAATCTCATCTGTGTGATGAGACAGGCTGAAAGAAGCATCCATTAAGCATCTACCATCCTGTCTTGCCACTCCACTGCTCCAGCTGGGGAGTTGCACCAGTGTCTCAGGAGGTTGCGCTGCTTCTTCGCTTCATGTGAGGCTCTGTTGGGGCCTTGCACATCCTCAGTGTCGATCAGGTTTCGCCCTTGCCTCCATTCCCCAGGCTCCATGTCCCCATTGCCTTGCTGGAGGTCCACGAGACTGTTCTGCAAGATTGGGTAGCGGGTGAGCATGAGATTGTGCAGGATGCAGCAAGCTTCCATGATCCTCCTCACGGTCTCTGGGCAATGCTGCATGGTGGTGAGAAGTACCTGGAACCTGTTGGCCAGGATGCCAAAGGCATTCTCCACCACCTGCCTTGCCCTGGACAGCCTGTAGTGAAGATCCTCTCTTCACGGGTGAGGAGTCTGGAGGTGTAGGGCTTCATGAGGTAGGTTGTGAGGGAGAAGGCGTCATCCTCCACGATGAAGTAGGGCACATCTTGTGTGTCGTTGGGCAGGGGTTCTGGATCTGGGAAGCCCACGATGAGGTTGCCTTCCAGCTCCTCCTTGAGGTGACTGGCATTGTATACCTGGGCATCTGAAGTTGAGCCGTTGCCTGAAGCATCGATGTACATGAACTTGTAGTCAGCATCGACCATGGCGAAGAGGATGATGCTGAAGAAGCCCTTGGAGTTGAAATATGTGGACCCCGACTTGGCTGGAGATTTGCAGGCCACGTGCTTGCCATCTATGGCTCCAACGGTGTGTGGGAAGTTCCACCTCTGATACCACTGCTCTGCAACTTTCTTCCATCCTTCTTCAGTGGAGGGGCACTGGAGGAGCTCCTCCTTGTATTCTTCGATGATGGCCTGCACCACTTCTCTGACCACAATGATGATGGTGTTGGATGGCACCCTGCAGCCATACTGCATGCTCCTGTATGTGGTCCCTGAGGCCAGGTGGCACAGAGTCAGTGCCACCTTGAGCCTAGGTTCCAGACTGGGCTGGAAGCTGGTGTTTGCCTTGGTCAACCTGGGTGTCAGCCGCTGCACAACTTCGTCAAACATGGCTGAAGGCATGCTCATGAAGTTCTGGAACACCTGAGTGTCTTCGTTCCTGAGCTCCACCATCAGCTTGTTGTACAGTCCATACTCTGCTCTTCTGGCGAACCATCTTCGGATCCAGACTCTTTTTGGGTGGCTCCTTTTCTTCTCGCAGTGGAGTTCACAGAGCCTGCAGATGGCTTTGCACTGTTGCAGAACGATGGTGGCTGCCAAAAGGACTTTGTTACAATCCACGGTGGACATGACTGGATGCTGTGGAAGAGGAAGATCCAGATGAAGGCTGCAGAGGTCTGCACCGCTGGGCTGCTGTTCTGAAAGTGAGATGCAGGCGAGTTGCTCCCCCTTTTTATAGGCAGTATAGGTTTTCCGCTAGGCATCCTCTAGGCATCCTCTAGGTATCCTCTAGGCATCCTCTAGACATCCTTAATATCTGAGATAGGTCCCCTCTGTGAATGTTTTTTCCATTTTAAATGCTTTGTTTCCATTCTGCATCCGCTAGGCATCCGTTCTGCATCCCTTCTGCATCCGTTCTGCATCCGTTCCGCTTCCTCCCTACGTCCGGGCGGATGGAGTTCCGCGGATGCCTAGCGGATGCCTAGCGGATATAGCGGATGCAGAACAGATGCAGAACGGATGCGTAGCGAATGCATAGCGGATGCAGAACGGACAAACTGGATACATTTTCCGCGCAAAAGTTTTAGGCAGCCCAAAACTTTTGCAGTGGATGAAACGTGAATAAACGGATGCTGGACGGATAGAGGGGAAGCAAAACGGAGGCAGTGAGTACATCGCGTTTTCGAATGGATGGCAAGGTTTTTTGTCCATTTTACATCCTCTTTGCATCCGTTGATTCAATGTTACATGGGCTTTAGGTACTAAAGAGCCAGGAACAGCTAAATTAGCCTCATGATGGAAGAAACCTCAGAAACACAATACAACATTTTGTTTTGCTTTCAACAGTGAAGGAAGGCATTTAGTTCAATGAAACATCTTTTAAAAAGTGTATCATAGCTCTTTTTTAAAAAAATAAATATTTTTTCAACCTAATACACATATTCAAATTATGCAAATAATGTGCAAATAATAATAATTTTATGTAATTTTATTGACATGAGTAAATTGTTGGTCACCTGTCAAATGTGATTTTGATTGGGTACCCTGGTTGAGCTTCAATAATCCATGCACAATTGAGAGAGTCCTTGTAGAACCCCGGCCACCCTGGAGACAGGATCATTCCATTTGGTGAGGTCAGATGGCCACCACAGGGAGCTATCAAAGAGAGGGAGGAAAATAAAGGAGTTACAACCAACTATCAGTACAAAACCAATATTACTGTAAAACAATCACATACTTCCTTTCTGCTTCATTTTGTCACAGAAGGCTCTCTCCATTTGTCAAAGTTGCAAGAGACGATCCAATCCCTTTATGCAAAGCTTTATTGAGTACATCATTTTGGGAGAGTTTGAAAGTGATTGGACCATCTCATCAATACTTGCTGGGTTAGGTTAATCAAATGGAACCTTGACACCATATTTATTCACAATCCAGGGATCAACCAAGTTGAAAGACTGATCCTAAATGTCTCAGACCATTACTAGAACTTTCAGGGGTGGGGGAAAGCTCACAGTCCTGTAGTCTAGATTGCTTGCAAAATGGTTGCAAGCATGGCACTCCAGTGGCCATTAACAGATGGTAACCATGAGACAAAGCAGCTTTTCCTTTTCACTCACCAAGTCACATATGTTAAGGTGCAGCTCTCCAGGTTTTGCTGGCCTACAATCAGCATTGGCAGAAAAGCCCATTGGAAGTTGTAGCTCAGCTTTCTTGGGACTGCCTCAGACTTTCTATGTTAAATTGGGTTTATGAGTATTAGTTAGGTCAGTACAACTGATGCTGACTTGCAATGGCTTACCAGGATTTCAGGCAAGGAGCCAGGAATGACTTGGTGCAGGTAAAACACGTATCTGTCAATAATTGATGGCTTAACAAATGTTGGCTAGGAGTTAATTAAGCCAGTGGTTCTTAGGGAAGTAAGGAAAAAAAAACTTTAGGGGGAAAATGCCTTGTGAGACTGAGATTATATCTATTTCAAACATTGTGCTTCAAGAAAAAAATAATTGATAGATTAAGCATGCCTAAGAAAGAAATTCACAAAAAAAGAATCTAATTTTACCTATTTCCTGGATCATTCCTTGAAAGTATAATCTCCCAATTTTTCCCCCATGTTCAAATTGTATAATTTTAAAATAGGATTTCCAAAATTGTATAAATTCCAAATTCCAAAGCATAATCCACCAGTTGCCTCCCATGAATTTGGAAGCAACACTGTTCTATCCATTTTCTCAATCCCAGGTGCTTTGCTCTGCCCATTTTGCTGATTTCTATTCCTCAAATGTCAGACAGCACCTTAAATATTCTATTTAATATTGTAATATTGTGTTTAATTAAAAAAGATGCTAATAAGAAATTACATTTAATTGAGCTCATACTGGAGGGCAGGTTCAAGGCAAGCAAGAGAGATGGGGGATAAAGGAGGACATATCGATAGTGATAAGGTTATCAAAACTGTCAGAGAATGAAAAGGAATTTGAAATGGTTTTGATACTTTTTAATTTCCTCCACTACTTAAACTAAGAGTGAAATGGCATATGAACTAACAAGCTTCTATGACCTACTCAGAAGAGATTTAACAAGAGTGGAGTTGAAGTAAACAAATCTGCAAACAGTTTGTGAATAATATTGATGCTTTTTTTGAAAAGAAATGAAAAGGCAGAACAGATAAATGACAAATCTTACACTTCCTGTGACTGAAGAAGAATGATTGGAGCAAGGAGATAACAAGTGCATGTTATCTAGCATGAAGCACAAAGAAAGCATTTCCTTGCTTCTCCCATGAAGCAAGGAAATTGGACAGAGAAACAAGGGGTGGTAGTTAGAAGAAGACAGAAGTCTTGTTCTGGAATGACAGAAAAAGGAGAATGGCCAGTTGATTTGGAAACGAGCTGGAATCTCACTTCTAATTGGATCACCTGACCTCTGCTGAGTCAATAGGTGCAATTCCACCATTCCTGCCACCGGTGTTGCCAAAGAAGAGCTCTGGCAAGCAAATATAATGGCTAGATCCCCTACATCTAAGCGTGGTTGTTTAGCCATGGTTTGTTGCAAAAGTACCATGACTGAGATCATATACTCTTCTATGTCTCAAGCAATTGTTTGCAAATCACACCAACTTAGTTCTTTTGACACGTTTTAAGTATTCTGTATTTTTTTGAAATTAAGACTGGTCCAACTATTTGGTACACCAAAGTAGTTCACCTTTGCTAAGAGTGTTAGAGAAAAAAACTATGCAGAAAAAAAATATAAACCATCTCCATTTTTTTGCTGACATCTAATGATGGTGAGGATTTATACAAGCCAGATGTAATAGGTCTTGGAAAAGCTCAAGCCATTATTCATTAACGTCTTACTGACATAAAGGGTGCAATCTGCATTCTCTGGTTCAAGTATGAAAGTATATTAGATTGTTCTGAGCATAAAAAAGATCTTTGTTATATTCTTCCTCTGTTTCCCCCAAATTGTGATATGGATGAGTGACTTTGGAGAGACTGATTTCTGGAAATATTTATCATGAATTCAGTGTGTCTGCATTCAAACAATGGTAAGGATATCAATTAACAGCTTTTCTGTAAAGGAGCAGAAAGAAGGCGGAATGTTTTACATTCCTAACAACGATATTTTTCACTTTGCTTCTTTGAAACTGAAAATTCAAATGCTCACACAGAACTTTGTGTGAGGGAGGAATGAAGGAGAGTGTTCTGCTGCATCTGTGATTTAAACTTCCTTCTTAAATCTTTTCTCCCTTTTGCTCAGGCATAACTTCAAATATGTCAGTTTTCTCCCACTATTAATGCAGCCTGCTTGGCCACTGCCCATATTGGTTGAGGACTATGCAAGTTGGTATCTACTGCATTCAGAAGGCCCCTGGTCAGAATCATGAAGCTATTGCTATCATGAAGCTACTGCTGGGCTGGAGACTCATTTCCAAAGCAATTCTTTTGCAGGCTTTTCCCCAAGAGGCAGGTACCAAGTTCACCAAAATAAAATAGATTTAGAAATCTCCAGTCTTGTTCTTTTATTCAATGCATCAATTCTAATGTGACTATCATGCTTTTGGGCTGGATGCAAATTGATACAATATTTGAAATTAAATGTTATCTTTCTAAATAAATTAAAACTAATAACAATAATCCCCAAATTGATTAATGGGGCAATTGTGTCACATAATAGAATTTGTACTGGACCAGTCCTGGGGGACATACATCTCAGCAGCTCAGTACACAAGGGAATTTAATAAAATCCTGGGCATTCTGTGTAGGATTTCAGTTGCAACTATCCATCTGTCCTTATACTTGCCATTAATATTCTTGGTGGCAGGGTGTTCCAGAGAGATACTATGTCTCCCTTACAACTTTTTTTTTCCTGGTGGGAGAATATTTCATGTGGTAATTTTGCCTTTTGTATAGAATTAAGGGAATGAAGCTAACTAAAACTGACCTAAGTCAAGCTCAAGGAATCAATAAACTATTTTTTTTCCATTTGGAATGATTTCATCTTTAGTCATTTCCATTAAGAAATCAAGAAGGCATGGAATTACACTTATAAAAATACTGAATACTGAAATGTGGTTTATCTCACAACATTTTAATGTAACCTACCTCAATCTAAATACAGCATTAAATTCTGCTGGAAACTTAACAGAGCAAAAGGCCAAAGAGACAGAGAGAAAGCATGAGTGCAATTTTTTTTAAATTAGTTTAGCAGCTTGTCAATGCAAGCAACCAGAACTGTGTGTGACTCAACTCAAGCAGAGGCAGTATGGTTAGTCAGCTATGAATGTTGCCAAACTGACTGTATTCTCATGGGAATGGTCAGGTAAGGCTTCCAAGATTCTGGGGGAAGACAGGCCTGCAGTACAAAGAATCTAAGCTCGCCACCTCCCTCCAATCCAGCTGGAAATTCTACCAAAGCAGCTGTAAGTTGTGCAGGAATATCCAAGACATGGGGTGGGTCATCACAAAGGGTGGGATTTGATCATGTAATCACAGCTATCATCTTCCCTTCTTGGCTTCCTCCCAAAGCTCCAGATGCCCCTGCAGTTACATCAATCTGCATCAAAATTCACATCCATTAGTTCCTCAGATACTTATTATGTTTATTTCTCACCTTCTCTAAAAAGTTATAACTAAGGAAAATGAGAAGCCCATAATGGTAATTTACCTTCACATCTCAGGACTGCATTATCCCAAACCACATTGCCTTCTTTCAAGACACAGGTGACTGTTTCTGAGCCATGGGTCCTTATAAAGCCTTCATCACACAGGAAAGAGACTGAGCTTCCAAGTTGGAGGCTATCACCAAAGCGTTTCCCATTGACGGGCACTCCTGGGTCAGGACACTCATTATGTCTGAAGGCTAGAAAGAAACAAGAAAACCTGGTGAAGCAAAAGCATTTTACCCCAAACAAAATGGTTCTCTGCATTCGCCTTAGGCTTCTTATCTTCAGAGATGAAATGTGGTTAACGCATTCATGGGCATAAAAAAATATATCTCATTTTATTCCTTTGCTATCTCTTGCCTTCTATTAACAACTTGCCAGTCCGAAATGCATCTCCAGTGTGGACCTGAAGACTCTATCTGGGTTATTGAGGAGGATGTGTAGGTGCTTGCCTTAATGAAGCCAAGTTGTTATATGGTTATATGAAGCAAAAGGCCCACGTGATGACTGAAAGACTCTTGCCCTGTGATTCTGGAGAGGTGGAAATCTCTGGACATGTCCTTCTTCACTGCTCGTTTTTATGGAAACATTCAAAGAAAATTTATTTTCCTGATAATTAATAGGTATCCTGGCCAGTCCGACACCATTAATCTTCAGTGGTTGCTTAAATATGAATGGATCATAGTCACAGTATAGATAGCTAGATTCTGCATAGCAACACTAATGATTCCCTGAAAATTGATGAATACTCAATTA
The DNA here is from genome assembly GCA_015471245.1 of Laticauda colubrina. NCBI lineage: Eukaryota > Metazoa > Chordata > Lepidosauria > Squamata > Elapidae > Laticauda > Laticauda colubrina. Next base: position 7,526,633 of record BLBF01000046.1, read on the forward strand.
TAATAATTTTATATAATTAATGCACCAAATCTTTTAATATTATCCCCCTGCTGTATTTTAGTACCTAATAACTATAGACTTTTGCAATTTAACAATTAATATAGCTTAATATATCTTAGGTTATGCTGTTGTCTATGTTCAACTGATAGATAGGCTGCCAAATTATGATTTAAACATAGATTTTATTTGTTATTTGTCATTATTTTATTCTAGAACTTTTAACTAGGTACTATTTGAGCATTTTTAATTGCACTGGTCTTTGACTGTAATAAATATGTGATTGATTGATTGACTCATATGTTGGAGAAACAGATGTAAACCTTAGGCTTAGAGGTTTTTCAGAACAAACTTGCTTATTTGATAAAAGTAGCTTAGATTTTTCATTGTAGGAATGTAAGTTTTTACACTTATAATCTTAAAATGGTATATATGTATCAAGAAAGAAAATTATATCATTCACAGGAAGAGAAAAGTATTTGTTGTTTCTCTTTTATGGATGTACAAAGATTATTTGCAGGAGAGAAAGGTAACCCACCTTGATTTTGGGTTGTATAAGTGGCTATATAAATGTGTTTAATAAAAATAAATATGCATGGCACAAGATAATTAGAGGAATGTCTATATCCAGAATCAAGTCAGAATAGTTATATTCAGTACTAATATCTGGCCTTGATAGAGGATAGAAATAATTGCCTTTAGGGTGATTTACAAAACCATAAAATAACAATAAAATTCATGCATCTCTAGCTATAAATATTTAATCCATAATTCATATGACATAAATGTTGCCCAGAGAAAATGGGTAGGAATTGAATACCAAATTAAAAAATAGTTTTGAATGCTTTAACACAGAGTTCCCTGATGTTTCTGGCTTTGCTGACCGCCGTGAGAGGAAAGAGGTGTGAGTGGCTAGCAAGGTCACGGATGGCTTCATTTATGCAAACAGTGTGCATGCACACCTGCTGCTCATTTAAATGGACCACACACATGCTCTTCTGCTGTTCAAGCAAGTGAGGATGTGTGTGTGCATGCTCATCAGCCATTTCCGTGGCCCGGTTGCAAAGCCTTCATGGCCTACAGATTGGGAATCCCTGCCTGAACACATGCCAATTATATAGGGTTTCAGCACACCCCTTTCTTTCCTATCCTCCCTCCCTCCCTCCCTAACTTTACACTTACTCTTCTCAGCTTGAGATACTTCTTGAACCTTAAAATACTCAGAATTCTTGAAGTGAATATTTGCTCTTAAAACAGACATTATGAACTTAGAAGTACACTAATTTATCAAACAAAATGTTTTGAGGTTTGGCAAACAATATCAATTATACCATTTTATTAGGTGGATGAGTAGCTTCAGGGCTATTGGTATGAATTATGTGTCCTATAGTAATGGCTTGTTTTGGGCTTTCTTTTCTTTAAATAAGTGGGAATTTTAAAATACCAACACTATTGGATTACTATGCATCTTTGCTGATGATAACTTGCTACATAGACTTAATCCATTTTCAGTTATTGGCATCTAGGTTTATAACTATGAGAAAAGAAGCTTCTGAAACTGAATATTGCATTCATGGGATCAGGATTCAATAACAACATGTACGATAGTACATGAGAGACAGGAGAGCTGAACGACACTTTATTTCCCTTTATTCAATATGTTCATAACAATTGACTGGTGTTCTTGTCATGATAGTTATGTTTTTCTTTTTGGAAAAATAAGATTGTTTGCATGAACGAGGCCACCAGATGTGTAGGCTAAAATATTTTGCCAATTCAATTTGGAGAGGTTAGGGGATTAATCTGAGATTTGCCACATGCAAAGTGTATGTTTTTCAGACTTGAGGTAGCTTTTCCATACATATTGTGACAAGGATAACTTTCTTACTCCCAATCCAAATCTACACTTTTAAAACTTGTGTTGTTGTTGTTAGTTGTGAAGTCATATATGACCCATCATGACCCATGGACAATGTTACTCCAGGCCTTCCTGTCCTCTACCATCCTCCAGAGTCCATTTAAACTCACACCTACTGCTTCAGTGACTCCATCCAGCCACCTCATTTTCTGTCTTCCCCTTCTTCTATTGCCCTCAATCTTTCCCAGCATTAGGCTCTTCTCCATGAGTCTTTCCTTCTCATTAGGTGGCCAGAGTATTTGAGTTTCATCTTTAGGAAAATTTAAAACTTTACCAACAACAATTTAAGCAAAGATCAAGAGCCCACTAACAACCAAGTGACAAAAATAAAGCTCCCTCATTCCCCCGAAAATATAGGTTAGATGACTTTGATGAACCTGTCCTCTAATTTAGTATGACAAATTATTTTTTAATAATAGCAGGGTTGTAGTTGCCAACCAGAAATCCCATTAATTTTGTAGAGCTGTTCATCGCTGTAGTAACAAAGGTCGTTTATCATTCTTGCCAAGTCAATCAAATCATGTTCCATAGAAAATTATAGGAGAGAGCTTGAATGAAAATTGCCATGTGAAAGTACCATTCACTTGACTATGAAAAGCTTGGAATTAAGAGGATCCAAAAATAATTATTGCTGTTGTTTTTGCTATAGGCAATGAAGTTGTTTCTTCACTTTATAGTGTACAGTATTTGGTTTTTTCAGGAGCCTTAGAGGACCAATTAGTTGGCCAGTTCAGCTTTTGCAGGATAACAGTGATCATAAAATCACTGCACTGGCTTCCACCAGTTTTCTAGGTCTAAGTCGAAGTATTGGTTATAATCTACAAAGCTCTATATGGCATAAGTACCAGGATGTATCAGGTACTGCTTTGCCAAAATCAAATCTGTCCATAAGTGGGGGACTTGCAAAGCATGGTCTTCCATGCAAAATGTGGAAAAGATGCAAAGATCTGGCTCCACAAAGATGGGAAGATTCAGGGCTACCCACAATGAAGGAATGGTTGGTGAAGAAGATGGAACTTGCTTAGATGGCTAAATTGACTTATTTGATCCAAGAAAAAACAATTTCTAAGTCTACTATTGACTGGAAACTCATTTTTGCATAAAAGACAAACAAACAAACAAACAAACAAACAAACATGATTTATGGTTTTAATGATCAGACAGGATGATTATAGAAAGAAGAGAGGTTGTAGAGTAAGAAGTGAATTTGTAACTGCTATAAAGAAAATTGGAAGCTACTACTTGTATCTTTTTTTTTTAATTTTCCATTTTTCCTTTTACTCCGCCTCCCCTTCTTGTACTTTTAGCTTTCTCTTTGATTTCTTTTTATTTTTGTTATTTTGTATTAGTTTTATTTATCTTCTTTTTCTAAAAAAAACCTTAATAAAATTGTATATATAAAAAAGAGAAATGTGGTATGTGGAATAGATAATAAGCCTTCTGTTCTGGCCTTTGCCCTCTTGAAGTTCCATAAAGTACAGAAACATATTTCACCAAACCTTTAATCCCAGCTGAATGTTTATGTGTATCCATTTCTGAGTGGGAAAGTTTATTTGTTTTGGTACAGGTAGTTCTCGACTTATAACAGTTCACTTAGTGACCATTTGACATAACAATGACACTGAAAAAAGTGACTTATAACCATTTTCCCCACTTATGACCATTGCGCCATCCCCACAGTCATATAATAAGAAAAATAAATGGGAAAATCATATTCACTTAACAACCATGTTACTAATTTAACTGCAGTGATTCATTTAACAAATGTGGCAATAAAAGTCATAAAATGGAGCAAAACCCATTTAACAAATTTCTCACAAAAATTCTGGGCTCAATTGTAGTTATAAGTCGAGAACTATTTGTATATTGTTAATATATTTTATGTTATCTACAATCTACAGATTGGGGCAAGCTTAACAGACAAATTAATAAAAGCATTTTAATCAGTTAAAACTGTATCAATCAATCAATGCATTTTTATTACAGTCACAGACCAGTGTTAAAACTCTATCTATCTATATCTATCTATCTATCTATCTATCTATCTATCTATCTATCTATCTATCTATCTATCTATTAGATTAACTATCTAGCTTTATTTTCTTTATTTTATAAATGTGGTTTACCACATTTTAAAATGTATTTTACAATAATTGCAAAATAAATCTACATCTGGGATTTTGACTTCTTCCCAAACCATATATGGTTTAATGGGTGGCTTAAGCTTATATAGGTGCTAAATTTAAGGATTTTGATGGTTTATAACAAACATTTGTATTGTGAGCCTGGTATTACAGTATAAGAACTACTGAACTAGTATACTTTTAAAACATATTGTGATTTGCATGGGTTTTAATTTTTTTCTACGTGAATAGATTGAATATTACATTATTTTCAATTTTCCCTAGACAAGATTTGTTCAAAAGCACTGGAGATTCAGAAAATACATAGTGTAGTGGAACATTTATGGAGGGGAGCATAATCAATTTTTAATGTTATCCTCCACTGTCAACCTCATGACTACAAGTCTTAAACTATTATCAAAGTTTTTATTAAATGTTAGCTCTTGTGTTACTCCTATCCCACAATATTGACTTATCCTCCTGAATATTGGGAGGGGGGTGAGTGGGGTGAGTGGGTAGAAGGGAAATTAGGGAGGTATGTATATAACTTTGGGCAACTACACATAGTCTACTCTACTTACAACCATTTGTTTAGTGACAATTCAAAGTTATAATGGGCACTGAGAAAAATGAATTATCACCGTTCTTCACACTTATGACTGTCACAGCATCAAAATCCAAGTGCATGACAACCCACATATATTTATAATGGTTGCAGTATCTTAGGGTCATGTGATTACCATCTATGACCTTTCCAGTTGACTTCCAACAAGCAAATGGGGGAGCATGGCTCATTTAACAATTGTAGTTATTCTTTTGAAAACTGTAGCAAAAATGGTCATTAAATCAGATGTGACTCACTAACAACCACCTTGCTTAGCAATGGAAATTCTGGCTTCAGTCGTCGTTGTAAGTTGAGGTCTTTCTGTACTGCAGAATTAAAAACTGAACCCAAACTTGTTCACTTGCCATATCAATCAATTCAGAGAAACTTGCAATACATTTTTAACTTAATTGTAGCTCCCACTTATGCTATTTCTCATTTTGCAAAGATGTGAAAACAGGGATTGCCAGATTTTAGTCAAAATATGCAGTCTGGCCTTAAATATTCAAAAGCTACAAATATGTATATGCCACAGTTCCCTTCGGGAGTCAGTAGAGCTTTGCAGCTGCAAAGCATATTAACATCAAATGATGTTGACATTTGTCATTCACTTATGAGGTTTAATTTACCTGAAAATTATCTGAAAAGAGGATGCAGAACAGATAGCTGCAAACAAATAATGCTAGCTATATTAGGAAAGACAGTGAGAATTTACAAGGAAAAAATATGTTAAAGAAACAGAGAAATTGACATGTCAAAGAATGAAAGAAGGGCAATTTGCATTTTAAAAAGATTCTCGAGCAATTTATATTCAGCAACATAAATTAAAGGAAGATATGCACAGAGGCTCCATATGTTAGGAAAATATGGTGAAAGTACGGTAGTGATAATCTCTTGGATCATGGGACAGTTTTCAATTTCAAGAGCACGTGGTAGATGCATTCTAAGTTGGTTGGTTACCAGTTTACTTCTGGGCCCAATTCAAGATGCTGGTTTTCAGTTTTGAAACCCTGAATATCATAGGGCTGAGATCTGAAGGACTACCTCTCCCTCATTACACCCATTCTTAAATATACGCATAATGGTTGCAGGAATTGGGTATGTCTAGTTTAATGAAAAGAAGGATTATAGGTGACATGATAGGAGTGTTCCAATATCTCAGGGAAGAGGGGGTCAACCCATTCTCCAAATCACCTGAAGGCAGGAAAAGATGTGATCAAATGGAAACTAGTCAAGGAGAGAAGCAACTTAGAACTAAGGAGAAATTTCTTGACAGTTAGAACAATTAATCAGTGGAACAATTTGCTTTCAAAAGTTGTAGGTGCTCCATCACTGAGGTTTTTAAGAAGAGATTTGACCAACCATTTGTATCAAATGATATAGGGTCTCCCCCTTGAGCAGGGTATTGGACTAAAAGACTAGAACCAAGATCCCTTTCAACACTATTATTCTGTTATCCCATCAGATCTGTCAGGGGGGAGGGGCATTTTACAGGTCCCATTTATTAAGAACTTTCAAGTGGTGGGACCCAGAAGACAAGCCTTTTCTGCCACTGTAGTCCCCTATACATTTCTATGTTTTATTGTTTTAATCTGAATTTGTAAAATGTTTTATTGTTGGTTTTATTGCAACCACCCTTACTTGCTTTGCGCAGGATGGGAGACCATGTGAATTTGATAAATAAGTAAATAAATCTCCTTTGGAAGCCTTGATTGTTCACAAATGGCTGTGATGCTGAGTGTGCATCCCCCTCCCCAAACAGGATATTGTCTCCATTCTAGTAGAACCTTAGTAGAGCCCAAAATGCCTCCTTTTCATAAATACGAAGCTAGAGGGTCATGGTTTCTTGTGTAGCATATCAATTATCTATTTCATTTACTATTTAAGATTGGTTAAGAATGGAAGCCTTCTATCATGAAATATCTTGGAGAAAACCAAACCAAACCCCATCAGACCCAATGCTGATTTACCAACAGTAGCATATATACTGATCTGAGTATTTCTAGCTGCCACTCTGATTCAAAACAACAAAGAGGTGGCCCTGAATTTTCCTTGCACACCTGTTTGTATACTGTCATCCTTTGCTTTCTGTTGACTTACTGGTAAATGTGATGTTGAAGCCACGTTTCTCAGTGGAGTGATCTGTCTGGAATTCCAACCTGGCAACATGGCCACTACTGGTCAGAGAAGATGGGAGTTGGCTTCCAGAGAACGTCCCAAGGGTGGGTGATTCAGCTGTTCCACCATCCTTCACTGCCAAGAAGTCAAACTGAGGCTCCACATCAAAATCATTGAAAGCCAAATGGATCCGACTTTCAGGTTTTGCAATGATTAGCCAGATGCAGTGCAAGCTGCTGCCATATTCCTCAGGGTAATTCGGGGAGAGCACAATCCCAGATGGACTGGTGAAATTGAAGAAGCAGGAAACTGCAGTGAAAGAAACAAAAGGAAGGAAGGAAGGAAAGGAGAGGAGTGTCATTATGCATGCAACTTAATCAGATGGATTTAATGCCCATTCTTTTCATTCTTGGGGTTGTAAAGACAATGAAAAAAAACAACAACAGAAAATTAAACTCAAGAATTGCTATCTTGTTAGTTAAATATAAAGTTATCTATTTCTCAAAGCAGCTTCCCTGCCCCCTTTTAATCTTTGTTTTGTTTTCTATTTTCCTTCTTTGGAATATTCATGAACAGTAACAATTATAGACTGGAGATCTCAATATTACGTATCAAGCTACAAATAGAAATCCTTATTATATTAAAAAAAATAATTATATGTAGTTTGTGATAGCCTATTAATGCCACCCTTAGCTTTATTTGTACAGTTGAACTAACTGTACAGTCATTAACACCTCAAATTTACACTGATGTAATTCTTTTCTTATCTTTAGTTATGAAATTATTGTGTCAGGAAAATTTAGGTGATTTTTTTTTTAGAAATGCCATTATATATAACTGATATATGAATTCTGTAATGTATTAATTGGATCTTTTATACAATAAAACAATGAACTACCAAAAAGGAAAAAAAAAAAAAGAATTGCTGTCTTCTTTGATTGAAGAGAAATTTAGAAGAGTGAAGTATAATTAAAAACAACAACCATATATATGATACATGGTTCAACATTTCTACCCATTTTCAATAAATAAGTATGGATTTTCAAAGGGATCTTCATTTGGAGGAAAGTAGGTCTGAATTCAAGTTGAAAATGCAATAAAGGAAGAAGCTATATTTATCAACCCTAAAGGGGTCTTCACAAATGTGCTTTACAGAATGAGTAATTAAATTTCAGTTAAAACTGTGTATATGAAGTTGTGGAAAACAACCCAATTTTTAGAACTAAGGAATGTTACATTAAGTATGAGATTCAGCAATTGGATATGATAAAATTATTTGCTCATTTCAGGCATTCCAAGTCCATTTGTGTATTTGCTTGATTTAAATATTTTTTCTGTAACATACAGTGTTTGAAATAATTTTCTGACAAAATATTTTGAAATTGACCACTGATATTGCTTTAATAATTGGTAGAATAAGATCAAACTGTACATTAAGACACAAATTCTTAAATAAGCATATGGCTGTTTTTGCTATTTTTGCTTGTTCTACTCCAGGCTCTTATTTTTTTAAAAAAAATTTGTTGGTGTTTTAGATTCATATGGTGCTTTCCTTTCAGAAATTCAAGGGGGTATAAAGGAATTATTTCATTTACTGTTAAAAAAGCTAGGGATAAAGTTTCTTTTGTAAGGAATAAAGATGAATGATAATACAGATAGTCTTCCCTTAACAAACACAACTGAGGCTAAAATTTCCACTGTTAGTCCTTGTGGTAGTTAAGCAGGTCGCCACATGACCTGACTTGATTTTATAACTGTTTTTATGATGGTCGTAAAGCAAATCACCATGATCATTTAGTGTATCACACAGTCACTAAGCAAACCATATGGTCATAAAATGATTTCAAATCAGTGTTTTTTGCTGGCAAAAAGTGCCAGTCAGTTGTGGTCATGTGTCTACAGAACACTTCAACCAGTCATAAATGCAAGGTAGTTGCTCAGCACCCAAAATGTGATACAAGACCATGAGGGGAAATGCAGGGAACAGCAGTTGTAACTTCAAGGACGGCTCGTAACTTTTTTTGGGGGGGGCGGCGGCGGCGGTGGTGTCTGTCATAACCTTCAGCAGTTGTTAAGGAAGGACTAGCTGTAAAGGACATTTCTTATAATACCCAAGATAACCCAGCTTATCTTTTTTTATGGATGCTGAGGTAAACCTTTTCCACAAACCAAGGCTGTCTACTCAAAGTGTGCAGGGGACCAACACTGGCAATAATTCATTCAAAGCTGGGCAGATCAGATATTTAAAATATTGAAATATTTAACAAGGAAACTTCAAATTACACTTCTATCAGTGGATTTTCATGAAACTCTTCAGACATCTATTGGTTTATCAGCTCAGTTTATTTATTAGCTCAGAGCTAGCCTTTAAGTCAAGGGTGGGATCCGACCAGTGTAACTACCAGTTCAGTGATTTTACATTTTGTGCGTGCACACTTTGCATGCATGTGTGCCTGACATGCACTGCGTGCGTGTGTATATCATTGTCAGTTTGCTGCCTGGACAGCTGAGCAGTGTGTGCAGCAGTTGAAAATCACTTTTTTCCTGCTTTTTCAACCACAGCTGTGCCGCGCAAAACAGCTGCGGTTGGAAAAGCAGGAAATAAAGGTCAGGTAAGAGCCCGGGCAGGTGGGTGGGCCAAAACAGCAGCAGACATCGAACCAGTTCAATGTATGCTCTATGTCTGCTGCTCTTCAGAAGTATTGGTTCTACAGAGATGGACCGAACCAGTAGAATCCCACCCCTGTTTTAAGTCAAACTGCAATTTCATCATAGCAGCATGGAAGTCATTTTCTTGCAACACATGTTGAGTTTTTCATGGATATATATTGGAGACATAGGGATGGATTTCATCATACCTTTCCTTCTCAAACAGTTCCCATGTACTCTCACACATATATACACACACATGCCATGAAAGGAAGCAGTAGAAATGGTTTAGTACATATCTTGATCAAGTTGCCCGAAGATGACCTAGTCTTTTTTTTTTTTTTTAATTTTATTGATTTTCAAGAAACAAACATACACAAACAAAACACAAAACATAAAAGCATAAAACTTCTTTTTGGAAAGCGGCTTCCCGGATGACATCTTTTTGTACAGACATAAATTCGAATTCATGCTCACTTTTTATCCCATTTCATATCTTATTTACCATTCAACATTTTCTATATAGCTTCTCCCCTCTTTTCACTCTCTTAATTCTATTTTATTTATTTCATCTCAATTGAAATCAACTTTCCCTTTTAACTTTCATTCACTGCTTTTTCCCTCTTCGTCAGGAACGATGTATCTTTAAGGAAGCTTTAATTCCAGGATATTTAAATGTTACTTATTATCCCAGTTAGCTAAAAACTTTCACTTTCTCAGCTTCCTCCTGCACATTCTTATTCAGATGAAAGCTTCTTTCTGGCAGCCATTGCTGACCGCTGCTCCACCGCTTTCAGAAAAGGGAATTAAGTCAGCTGAGGAGGGGGGTTGCGATTTCCCCGGACCCCTGCTGGATCTCCCCTATCTTTAGTTACCTCTACAGGGTAACTATAGCCCCCAAATCCAGCTGGATTGAGGGCACTCCAGCAGCGAGCGCAGCAGAAACCGTGCACAATCACGGATTCCTGCCGCCGCCAAAGCCTTGCAAACTGGAAGTCAAGATGACCTAGTCTTGATGTCTTCAACTACATCTCACTGGAGGTTTTAAAAAAGAGATTGGACAGTCATTTGTCTGGAATGATATAACATCTCCTGACTAGAAAACCTCCAAGGTCCCTTCCAACTCTGTTATTCTGTAATTGTAGATTCATTAAATCTAAATATTTATAAAGTCAAGCAGAGGAAACTAAAATTAACCCAGAAGCATCACTAACCCCTATTTGTGACCTTCCTGCACCTAAAGATTCTGTGGTTGACATTTGGTGAATGACTGTCATTCAGAATGACTGAATTTTGTCTGCTCTGAGGACTATCAATATGATGGTGCGTAACTAATAAATTTGTCTACTTTTGAAAGCCATTAACTGGAATTTCAAACTTGGACCCATCACATTTGTTCCTTTCTTCCCCCTAGGCTAGGTCTGTTTGTAGTAGTACAAACTGAAGGCCACATTCAAATGGAGACCAATGTCTAGCTGCACGTTTGAGAAAGTTAAGGTCTCAGTTCAAAGGTTTGTTCCCCAGAACAATGTTGATGATATATGTGCAATCCTCCTCATAGTATTACAGCAGTTAGTAAATGAGGAAAAAGAGGAGGGGAGGGAGAGAGAAAGAGAGAGAGGGAGGGAGGGAGGGAGAAAGAGGGAGGCTATGGATAACACTGAAAGGAGTATCTGGTACTCATGTGAAAAGAAAATCTATGCCATAATCTGGAACCAATGTAATAATTTGCATTAAAACATGACATGGTCCTCTAAAATAACAGTTGCTATGAAGAGAGAAGGGTAAATTTGTTTTGTTTCTATAACATTAACTTCTAAGCACAAGTATATTTTATATTTATACCTTTAAGCATTTGGAATTATTTAAAAAAAAAACACGACATAAACATTTTTGCAATGTCTTCCTCAATATCTTTATTTTTTCTAAATGAATTTCTCTAACATATAGTATACCATGTTGTATTCAATTTCTACAATGCTTTTTTTTTATTCCAATATTTTGAGTATTGAATGGCATGCCACCTACCAGAGAAATATGAAAATCAGAAGACAGCATTTCAGTTTGTATAACAACCACAAGCCACATCAATATAAACCTATGTTTATATCATTAATTAAACAAATTTATAGAAACATTCACTCATCTTGACAAACCTAACTTTCAGTGACCAATAATTTATAAAGCCCAATGAAAGTACGCATGCCTTCTCCATACTTGGGAGGAGGGGGGATATAGATCATCAAGTCTTTCAGAAAGCCAATAAGATATCTGAACTTCAGGTGGTGGCAAAGGTTATTCCATAAGGTTTGTTGAATGGTAGACCAAACAAGTTTTGTCCACTTATAGAAACTTAGAGCAAAGAGTTAATGGTCCAAGATATCTAGAGGATAATTAGATAACAGGTTCACCCCCATTTATTATTCCAATCAGAGAGAAGAGACAAATTAGATAGAACAACAGAAAAAAAAAACCTGTAGTGTTGAATTATGGAGTTCTTGGTATCCTCCAAGCTCAGCTGCTTACTTGAAGAAGTCTCATTTTCCAACTAGGTATCATCTTCATCACCACAGCCACCATCATCACCACCACACTAATGATGTTACCTAGCTAGGTAATGAAATGTCTTCAAGGAAACAACCAAGTTTATATAGGAGCTCTAATCTGTAAAAAATGGCATAAAGCAAACCAGCGAGAGCACAAGTTAAAGAAAGCTTAACCAAAATCAATACCATACTTCTCATGGCCTTCATGGCAGAACTGTAAGATAACAGGTGAAGATTCAAGGGGAAGGCATGGAGGCTAATGAGAATAAGACCACCCAAGAGTTCAAGTGGAATGGTATAACTTCTGCTATCATGCTAATAGTAGCCCCAGATCCTTTTCTGAGCATTTTGAAAATTTACAATAACTATGAGATTATGTTTAGAGTCAGAGAGCTGAAACATGAGACTGTACGAAAAAGGACTAAAATTCCTAAGTTCATACTGACATTTCCAAAATCTTGTGAATTTGAGAACAAATTTCCTGACAGTGTGAATGATTAATCAGTGGAACAACTTGCCTCCAGAAGTTGTGGTTTTCCATCACTGGAGGTTTTTCAGAAGAGATTGGACATCCATTTCTCTGGAATGGGGTCTCCTCCTTTGACCAGGGGATTGGATTAGAAGACCTCCAAAGTCCCTTCCAATTCTGTTTTCTTGTTACTGCTATTGAGGAACAATTTAAAGTCACCACAATTCCTATTTCTGCTCTCCAACCATATTGGATATTCTCCAAGGAAGAAAATGAGAGTTTTTAAATCTTATATAAATTAAAAACTTTAAATCTTATATAAATAAATCCCTTACAATTGAATTATAGTTGTAACAAAGGAAAACAAATGCAATTTCCATGTTTTATTTTAAATTTCTTGTGAAGTCACCTCCACCCTTTGGGATGCTAAATTCTAGAATACCAGCCCATCTTGGGTAAAGGTACAATTTCTTTGGTTTGGTTTGGTTTGATATTCAGTTTACCTGAATATCATTGGATTTGGTGTTATAACAGATAGGGGGAAAGTCTCCTTCCTATCCATCTCTGTCCACAGTTGCATTGTGTGAACATCCTTTACCAGAGGCTCAAACACAGAATATCTGCACCAATCTCTGCTCACTATGGGAAAAGAGAACAGAGCCCTTCTTCTAACATGTCAAGTATCCATTTCTAGAATATGGAGGCTACACGTTCCTCCTGATTGTTAAATTTCCCCAAACTGCAAATTCTTTTTTTCCTCCTCCTCTCTTTCTCAGAATTTCTGGCTATTTTAAAATATAAAGTTATCCCTTCTGCTCATCAAGTGGCTGAGCTTTCTGCATTGCTCACCCTTTCCCCCTGTCCTCCTGGGCCTAATTCCAAACAGCTGCTATGGGCAGAAGCCAAATTATATATCTCCCTTGGTCTTGCCATGATAATTTTATACACCTCTATCATGTTCCCCCTCCCATTCCCAAAAGTGGTTCCAACATTCTGCAGATAGCAGGCATGGATGGTTAGACACGAACCACGCAAGGCCTGAGAAAAGTCTCCACTGCATTCCCTGAACAGAGTGCAAGGAATCTACTGCTCAGAGGCCAGCAAAGAAAACAACTGTATTTCAGCTTCTGATATGCACCTCCATGCTGACTTAAGGCAGAACCACTCCCCATCCTCTGCCATTATGCTATCATTAGGAGCAGGAGCAGCAGCTTCAGCTAACGAGGTGTGAAGCCAGATGGTAGGAAAGTAAAGGCAATTCAAAAAAAAAAAATGTTTAGAGCACAACTGAGACTATGGAGCCTGCTCAACCGTCCAGAGGGAGCTTTTACCATACTGTGGCTGATGAGGTCCATTGGCTTCCCATAGCAAAGAGGATGTTTAATTGGACCCATCTCCTGGATGTCCAATCCATTTACAGCTAGGCTGGCTTATTCCACCTGCAAACAGTTGCCTTCCACATTTTGCCTGCCTCCTCCTGGTCCTTGTCCATCACCTACAGCCCACAGCAGACATTTCATGCTAATTAACAAGTGGGAATATAATGGTGCTCAAGATGCGCTTTCTTAATCATATAACTGTAATGAACTGGGCCTATTTGTCATGTCTTTGCTTGTATTTTCTCCTTGCCAAAGGACCTAATAGCTGCATTTTATCTTTTAGCAGCTAAACAGAGGCTGACAAAGTTCTATTGGCTTCACTTTAAATGCTGTGTGTTTGTTTCAATTAGGGTGATGAGGAGTAAGTTGGGTTGTCCAAAGGAGTTTTTAATTTGAATGGGCTGAGGGAAGGAGATAGTATAAAGATTTCCACCACCTCCCCAGTTTTGTTTTATGTTTCTGTATGCAAGTATGTTCCTAAAGGAAATCAACCCAGACTGTTCTTTACAAGGACAGATGCTGAAGCTCAAATACTTTGGCCACCAAATGGGAAGAGAGGACTCATTGGGAAATTTAATTCTCTCCCCCCCATTCATTTATATTCTACAATTGTAGCACTCTCAATGTGAATCATAGTGCAGAGTAATCTACTTCTGAATACTGTAATTGAAAAATGAAATAATTACAGTATGTGTATGAAAAATGTATCTGTTGGAAGGATCAAACAAATCAAGAGGTGGACATGACTTTCTCTCAACTTTTTATGACACTCCTCCCTTCTGAAGATGCCTCTCACACAATGGTGTTAAATGAAAATGTTCTGTAAAAAATAGTTTACTCCAAATCCTCTAAATATGATTGGCTAGAAAAGCCGGCATAGGGATTGGTTCACTAGGAACCAATCCAAAAGAGCCGCCAAAAGGTGGTTAAATCAAACAACTGTCATTGGCTACAAGCCGGCAGGCAAGCCGTATATAAAGGCTGCCACGGCTAGAGCCAAACAGTTCCGTTCACTTTAAACTGTTGAAATAAAGACTTTACTGTTGGAACTTGGTTTACCTCGCATTCTTCCGGACGGAACACTGGCGACGAGGATGGGATCATCCTAAAACGTGAGACTGTGCACGCGGCAAACTGAAATCCAGGCTTGAAGCGATGGCCGGAAATAATGCACCACCCGCACCCTTCAATCCCAATGAAGAGGATTGGGAACCCTACGTAGACCGTTTTCAAACGTACTTAGAAAGTAATGAGATGGAAGAGATCTCAGACCAGTGTAAGAGGGCTGTCTTCTTAACGCATTGCGGACCAACTGTGTTCAAGATGGCCAAAGCATTGGTGAAGCCCAGAGACATAAAACAAATGACCTGGCCCGAACACCAGCGAATGTTAAAGGTTCACTACGCACCAGTGGTGTCAAATCTCATCAAACGGCATGAATTCTACCGATGAGACCAAAAAGAAGGCGAGACCATCGTTGATTTTGTGGCAGCCCTCCGACACTTGGGGGGAGCATGCGAATTCCAGAACTAAGATGAAGCCATGCGAGATCGAGTGTTATTGGGTTTAAAAGACTCTAATTTACAAAGTAAATTGCTAAATAAACCCAACATAACTGTGGCTGAAGCAATCCCAGAAGCCACAGCGACAGAAGCCGCGAAAAAGTCAGCGGCCACCATGAAATAAATGAACGCGAATAACAACAAAACAAGCCTAACCAGAGGGAAGAAGCAATTTCCCGCCACTACACACCACAAAGATTTTGACGAGACATCAGAATCCAGAGAGGATGACGATGAGGTCCACCGCCTACACGCCAACAAAAAAAGGCGCAAGAAAAGAAACTGGTGGGAATACGCTGGGTGCAGAGGAAACCACACTCAAGCTGATTGCAGATTCCTTGATGCCATCTGCCGAGCTTGCAAGAAAAGGGGACACATCAAGAAAGTCTGTAGGAATCGAAAAAATAACAGCCCTAACAGACACAGCAACTCTCCCACATTAGCTGAATCGAAACAAGCCGAGAGAAAGTGGGAGCGCAACAAACGAGACAGTAACCGAGAAAAGACCCATCAAACTGTCACTATCGGAAGCGCTTAGACGGAAAGCGGGAAAAAAGTTAAAGTCATTGTAAAAATTGAAGGCAACCCCTGTGAGGTGGAAGTCGATTCAGGGTCTTTCCTGTCAATGGTGTTGTGGGACAAAATCAGACAACTGGTCCCAAATATCAAACTAAAAGAGCTCCAGAAACAAAAATTAACTCTGAAAGACTACCAGGGGAATCGAATCCCTGTGGTAGGTCTAGGACATTTCCAAGTCGCTTACAAGCAACATGTCAAAGTCCTGCCTCTGACAATAGTCGACCGAGACCAACCCAGCCTCCTGGGCATCAAATGATTCGCACCATTGGGCATTGGGATGACCGGAGTGGACCGAGTGCCGCAACCAACTGGGAAGAAAACCTGATCCACAAGTTCTAGGACGTTTTCGATGGCTCCCTAGGCAGGTATCGGGGGACCCCAATTTCCTTTAGCTTAGACCCCCAGGTGGCCCCTAGAAGATTAAAGGCCAGACGAGACCCCTTTGCATTAAAAGCAAAAATAGAGGAACAATTGGATAAATTAATTGACCAAGGGGTTTTGGAACCTGTTGACCATGCTAAATGGGAGACGCCAATAGTAACACTGGTTAAACCTGATGGGTCAGTATGCATCTGCGGAGACTACAAGGCTACCCTGAACCATGCACTGCAACAAAGCGCATACCCGGTGCCAGTCGTGCAACATTTGCTACACTCACTCGGGAGAGGAAATTTTTTTGCCAAACTAGATCTAGCACAAGCTTACCAACAGCTTCCAGTCAACCCCTTAACGGCCGAGGCACAGACAATAGTGTCTCACAAAGGGGCATTCAAGTGTAACAGACTTCAATTTGGAGTGAGCATTGCCCCAGGCATTTTCCAAAGCCTCATGGAACGCCTATTAAACAGAATAAAAAGGGTCGTACCATATTTTGATGATGTCCTGATTTCGGCTAAAGATACGACCCAACTAGAAAAAAGACTAAGAGATGTACTAACAAAATTTAGAGAATCCGGTTTGAAGGTTAAAAAAGAAAAATGCTGTTTAATGACTGATCGCATCGAATTCCTGGGCTATTTAATTGAGGGAGAGGGTATACACCCTACTGAAAAAAAAGTAAAAGCCATTAAAGACGCACCACAGCCAAAAAACAAAACTGAATTGCAGGCATTTTTGGGTCTAATAAATTTCTATAACATATTCCTCCCCCAAAAAGCAACAATAGCGGAACCATTACACCGTTTGTTGGATAAGAATACTAATTGGACTTGGGGTCATAGAGAACAAAAGGCATTCCAGAAAATAAAAAATTTATTAACATCAAACACCGTTCTTATCCAGTTTAGTAACACACTTCCATTGACGGTAACCTGCGACGCCTCACCATTTGGAGTCGGTGCCATCCTGAGCCACCAATTACCAGATGGGAGAGAGGCACCCGTCGCTTATTACTCAAAGACTCTGTCTAAAACAGAATGCAACTATAGTCAGCTAGACAGAGAAGCCCTGGCAATCGTCGCCGGAGTGAAACGTTTTCACAAATACCTTTATGGAAGAACATTTTTGATTGTAACGGACCATAAACCGTTACGAGGAATTCTGGCGGGAAACAAGCCTACACCGAACATTTTATCCCCGTGGATGACTAGATGGTCAGAATTCCTAGCAGCATACTCTTACACATTGACACATTGACCCAGGAAGCAAATCTCTCATGCAGACGCATTAAGCAGAGCACCGTTGCCGACGACAGAGGAAGACCCAGCGCCAACAATAACCACCCTGCAAATAGAAACATGCCCTGAACTACCAATATCTGCAAACGATGTCGCCAGAGCCACCGCAAAGGACCCAGTGACTGCCCGCATATTAAACTGGGTAGGTAAAGGCTGGCTGGAAAACCAAAAAACTGAAAACTTTAAACCTTTCCGGACCAGACAAACCGAACTTTCAATTCAAAAAGGTTGTTTATTGTGGGGTGATCAGGTAGTAATCCCTCCTAAACTACAGACTAGGGTGTTGGGTATGCTTCACGAGGGCCACCCTGGTATTGTAAAAATGAAAAGCCTAGCTAGAAGCTATGTCTGGTGGCCTGGTATAGATAAAGACATCGAATATTGGGTTGCTACTTGTACTAAATGTCAGAAAACCAGGCCTTCCCCACCACAAGCACCCATAAGGGACTGGGAGACCCCACGAGGCCCCTGGTCTCAGATCCACATTGATTTCGTGGGTCCTACTAGGGGGCATACCTTTTTAAGTGTCGTAGATGCATACTTAAATTGGCTGGAAGTTGTAGTAATGTCATCTACGACAACCGAGGCGGTCATTAAACAACTTAACAAACTCTTCGCAACCCATGGATTGCTGGACGTCCTAGTGTCCAACAATGGGCCACAATTAACAGCCATCCAATTTGAACAATACCTAGCCTCCCTAGGTATACACCATGCACTAACCGCACTGGCCCACCCGGCTGCAAATGGTAGGGCGGAGAGAATGGTCAGGTTTACTAAAGAGGGTTTAGAGAAAATGGACCTTGGGGATGTCCAGGATAAAATTAACCGTCTACTCACCCTCCAACATATCACACCCAGCATTGTAACCAACAAAAGCCCAGTGGAACTATTAATGGGAAGAAAACTTAGGTTGCAATTAGACAGGTTGTACCCAAATTACATTTTGGAAAGACCCCCCGACTCCTCCAGCCATTTCCGAACATTTAAAATTGGCGACCTAGTCTACGCAAAAAATTTCACCGGGGACCCCCTATGGCTTCCAGGCACAATCACACAACTCACAGGCCCCTGGTCCTACCGACTAACCATAGATAATGGCAGGGAATGGAAGTGGCACATAGACCAGCTTCGTTCCCGAAACATTGAAAGAAATACAAACTCACAACCACAAATAATAAAAAACGATGAAAACAAAAACAAAGAAGGGGGGGAAATACAAGAAAATAATAAAGAACTTTTTTAAAATAAACCCAGAACATCTAAACAATCAAAAAGAGCAAAAGGGAAACTTACGGTTTGATGAGACTTGCGGAAAAAAATCCAGACGAAGGGGCCAACCAAGCCAGCTTGACCTGCCCGGAGAAGCCAGGAGGGAGCGGCAAAACCACCAGCCTGAGAAACTCAAGCGGTAGCAAAATGGCCGACTCCCCTTCCAGACGGTTCCATGGAGAAGAGCTGGAAAGACAGCAACCCCATCCGAACCGGTTGAAGTCTCCAGCGAAAATGAACTGCGCAAGTCCAGTAGAGTCAGAAGAAGCCCCACCTACCTGCGTGGCTACGTCACCACGTAGGACTAAACCAAGGGGGAGGGGTGTTCTGTATAAAATAGTTCACTCCAAATCCTCTAAATATGATTGGCTAGAAAAGCCGGCATAGGGATTGGTTCACTAGGAACCAATCCAAAAGAGCCGCCAAAGGGCGGTTAAATCAAACCCGGTCTACCTCGCGTTCTTCCGGACGGAACAGAAACAATTTGCTTTCTTTGCAGGAATAAGAGAAACCATGGTTAGTAATTTGTATATATTAAGAAAAAGCTACAGTTTTCCTTATAGTGTTGCCCAAACAAACTACTCTTGGGAATGTGCATAACAAACAGATTTGGACAACAGTTTGCATCTGCAAATAGAGAGATTCATTTAAGAAATTATTCCATATTATTTCAGCAGTTTATCTGGTGAGCCATTTCTTTTTCAAGTCAAAAATCAAAGGAACCAAACTTAACAAGATTAACAGAGTCCCAATGGGAGTTTAACCTACAGTTTTACTTTGCTGTGGTAAATTTTTCTGAAGCTCAAGGAACCACCCACAGTTAATTTAAAATTTAGCAGTCCTTAGAAAGGAATAAACAATTTATATACCTCAATGCTTCATTCCTTGAAAATTAGCTGTCAGCCTAAAAAGAGACGTACAACAGATGGGTAGTCAATCCAGTTATGATTGGAGTGAATTGATGGTTGGTGGTGCTGAATCAGAAGACACCCAAGGAAAAAATGTATGGTAGAAGATAGAAATCTCAAGCTATAGCCATTTATAGTTTTTTATAGTTATTAACTATAAATTATAGCTTTAGCTATTGTTATTTCTGGAAGGGCCAAAATGGAAAAGAAAGCCAGAAAGTAGGAAAAAAGCAAAAGAATACAGCACTTAGATGATAAGAAAATTAAGGGGAATGATTTATGCAAGAATGCATGATACGTGCATGAATAAAATAAATATTGTAGACTTCAGCAAGATGATGATTTTAAGTCCAGAATAAGGTCAGGTACGATAAAAGAACATCACACTCATATGCCATTGAGAATACATATTTCCTTAAAAGACAGCTCTGGATGTAGTGCCATATATCAATGAATGACGGAAACATACTTAAATCTTTTCACCATCATTGCATCATGTGAAAACAAAACAACAACAAGAATTTGGTGGTTAAACAAAGGCCAAACAAAGGAATGCATTTCTGAAGTTTGACAATATAAAATTAATCTATAAACTCTGAAACAGATGCTGCCCCATAATGTTTTTATTTAGCCAATTCTTTTTTTTTTACTCTAAAAGAGACTTAGAACTGTATCCTGAGAGAGCCCTATGGAACTGGATTTCTATAAGGATTTAATGATACAATGTGCAGGAAACTGGGGCAGTGTATGTGACGATGCTCCAACTATTTACCTATGGCTCAAACGTTTCCTGTCTGATCTAAAGAAAACCTTTTGCTTCCATTACAGTGGCCTTCCCTTACAGAGCAAAGACAGATTTTAAAGAAAACGTTAGGACTGAAAACACAGAGTTATCTAACTCATGGGGATGCCTATTTTTAAGGTACAATATTTCAATTTTACATTGTGAATTTGATGTAACCCACCAAGAGTTATGGCGATTGGGTGATATAAAAATCTGTATGATAAATACATCCATTTAAAAATTCTACTCTTGCTTGTAGTCTTCCCTGTCCTATGTGATTGTGTTAAAGAAGACAGCTGCTGAGAAAATGTGACAACAGATTATTCAGTATGATGCCTTAGATGAAATGGGCTCTCATTAGAGTTAACAGTGTATTACAAATTTGTGTTTGATCTTTGATCATAAATGAAGATGCATGTATGTTATGTAAGATAACTAAGGTGTCTTATCCAATTGACTGAGTAGGAGATGGAAAATGATGGCAAAACAGTAATGTTATTTCAATAAGTTCTACAGTAGAAAATATTTTTTTCTGTGTCCCAGACTATCTACCCAGGTAGGCACATCTTTGAGGAACTTCTTACTCAAATCAAACAAACCAGGAACTTGACAGTTCTTGTAGGAACCCCTCTGGGCACCAAAGAAAAGCTAGGAGTTCAAAAAAGCAGAAATTGGAAGATTTGATGCTTCCTACAGGCATCCCAACCAAGGGAAATGTTCTAAACAATCTCCAAATAAATAACGTACATGCTGTACTAAGCAACTTTGAGAGACTAACGGGAACTAGGCATGTAAAGAAGATGAAAATAACTCTGATAAAGATCTGACAGAGACTTTAATTAATAATGCTCCTTCTCCCAGGTTGCTGTGTGAAAATTATGCCCCCACTCCCACATAACCTGATTGAGTTTTGCTGACCAGACTTACTCCTCTTACTACACAAACTGTGATTCTGATATCTGAGCAGCTAACAACCCTTAACAACAAAATTGTTGAACAGAAGCTGATCCTTTTTTTTCCTATTATTCAGAACTTTTATAGGAAGCAAATTGACGGACAAAAGGCCCAGTCCCCCTGGCCAACAGACGCAAAACGTATGCATAAAGGACACAGAGGATGAGTAAAATTTCGGGGGTGGCTCCATCCATTGTCATCCGCTCCAAAAAGTGGCAAAAATTTGCATAAACAGAATGGAAAAGAACGGACATGGGTAGTATGTAGCGGGGATGTTAAACAGATGTTCATAGGAAGCCTTGCAGATGAAAGCGGATGGAAGTGGATGACACCTCCGAAGGGGTTCCGGGTGAGAATTTTGAAGCGGACGCATAGCAGAAGGGGCGGATGCATAGCGGATGACGCAGATGCATCACGGATGCCTATAGGAAACAAAGGGGATGCCGCGCGGATGTATATCGGATGCAAAGTGTTCGCTGTTCATGCAGGGAGTATGAATTGCATCAGCTCCATGGATATAAAAGGATGTAGCACTTACGCAGTCAGCATACAGGGGAAAGACGTGCTGCCACATACATCTTGCAGGAACACCATGGTTCATCAGTCAGGCAAGAAGAGGAAGCCCGTGCCTACTCATTCAAGCCCTGGCAAGGTGAAGAAGGCCAGAACCAGCATCCCACCCCCTGGCACTGACTCTGAAGCTGCTGCTGCTGCTGTGGTGTACCAGCCCCAAGGCCCTCAAAGCCCTGCTACAGAAGGTCCTGCTGCTCAAGCCCCTGAAGGCCCTGCTGCTCAAGCCCCGGAAGGCCCTGCTAAAGCCCCTGCCAGAGGAAGGAAGAGGCAAGGGAAGGAGAAGGGAGATAGGAAACAGTACACCATTTCCAAGGAGCATGAGGATGAGGTGCTGGAATGGCTGAGGGAGAAAGAGTACTTCTGGAGAAAGGGCCACAGACTGTATCGGGACACCAAGAAGAAGCAGGCAGCTTGGAGAGACAAGGCAGAGAGCCTGGGGTACACTGCAGAAGTACTCCTTGGATGGTGGAAGCACATGCACACCTGGTATGGCAAGCTACACCTCAAGAAATCGGGGCAGGCCGCTGTCAAGCTCACTGACTGGGAAATGTACATCATGGCCAAGTGCAGCTTCCTGGAGGGTGAGATCCGCCACCGAGGAGCAGCCCCTCTCCCTCAGACAGCCCACAGACAGCCAGTCCTCTTCCAGCCAGGAGCCCGCTACCCTGTCCAGGCAGGTGTCTTCAGAGGGCCCCACAGAAGAGATCCCCCCGACAGCTGCACCCCCCATGCTGGCAGACTTGGAGGATCCCGTGGAGGATGGCGCCCTGCTGTCACAAATGGAGGAAGAAGCAGCAGCCACCAGAGGCCAACCCACCCCCACCCCCAGCTCCAGAGGATGCAGGCAGAGATGCAGACTGGAGGGCCAGGACCACAGTGTGCTGTTGGAGATCAGGGACATAATGAAGACCAGCACAGAACTTCTCTCTCAGCTGGTCCACAGCGACATACCATCCTCAGACCAGGAGCCCTTCATCACCTACGTGAGCCAGACTCTCAGGGACCTGCCCGAGGCCCAATACCAGGTGATGAAGCAAAAGGTCACAGCACTTCTGCACAACCCTCAAGGACCAGCTGAAGCTGCTCCTACCCAGTCCAGGTCTGCTCCTCCACCCCAGGCAATGTGACAGCCCTTCCACGGCTTTCAACGGCCCCTTACCTACCAAGGCTATGACTACCAGGACTTCCCACAACAGAAGCAGAACTTCCCAGTCCAGGCCCAGGTTCATCAGACACCACAGACTCCACTCCTCACCCAGCTGCAGACCAGACAGCCCCACTACACTCCTCCTTCCTCCACCCCACAGCCAAGCCCGTCAACGGACAATCTGTCATCAGTATTGGACCTAACATCTCAAGTCCTTGATGAAGGGCCTCTCAATCTCGTGGGACTGAGTCAGCTCTCGGATAGCTTCCTGAACACACCACCACCTGTTGTACCCTCAGGGTCAAGCACCCCAATGGTGCCTCAGACCAGCACTCAAGCCACAGCCACCTCCACAGTCCCTGCCCGCTTAACAGCTGAGACCATGGACATGACTCAGAATGACTGAGAATAGTGTCAGAGACTGAGGTGTTTACTTGTTAAGTTTATCTTTGCTTAAGATACTTTACTTGGTTCATTTTGCTTATTTAAAAAAATGGTTACACCTTTGCATGCTTGTGGGATAGATAAGGATAGTTGTGGGATAGATAAACCTCAGGTGCAAGCATAGTGGGACTGTATGGTCCACCATCCCAGCTGCCACACATATGGACCTTTATTATCAAGAACAATTTATTGTTGATCAACACATTTTTAAATAAACAAAGCTCTTTATTAATGCCCTATTCATTGTAGGACAACTCAACATACATGGCACAATCTCATCAGTGTTGTGCAACAGCCTCAAGGAAGCATCCATTAATCATCTATTATCCTGTCTTGCCACTCCACTGCTCCAGCTGGGGAGTTGCACCAGTGTCTCAGGAGGTTGCGCTGCTTCTTCCCTTCACATGAAGCTCTGTTGGGGCCTTGTACATCCACAGTGTCTATCAGATTACGTCCTTGCCTCCATTCACCAGGCTCCATGTCCCCATTCCTTTGTTGACGGTCCACAAGTCTGTTCTGCAACACTGGATAGAGGGTGCGCATGAGATTGTGCAAGATTCAGCAAGCTTCCACAATACTCCTCATAATCTCTGGGTCATGCTGCATGGTGGTGAGAAGTATCTGGAACCTGTTGGCCAGGATGCCAAAGGTGTTCTCCACCATCCTTCTTGCCCTGGACAGCCTGTAGTTGAAGATCCTCTCTTCACGGGTGAGGTATCTTGAACTGTAGGGCTTCATGAGGTAGGTTCTGAGGGAGAATGCATCATCACCAATGATGAAGTAGGGCACATCTTGTGTGTCATTGGGTAGGGGGTCTGGACCTGGAAAACCCATGATGAGGTTGCGTTCCAGCCCATCTTTGAGGTCACTTGTGTTGTATACCTGGCCATCTTAAGCTGACCCATTGCCTGAAGCATCGATGTAGATGAACTTGTAGTCAGCATCAACCATGGCAAAGAGGATGATCCTGAAGAAGCCCTTGTAGTTGTAATAAGTGGACCCTGAGTTGACTGGAGGTTTTCAGGCCGCGTGCTTCCCATCTATGGCTCCAACGGTGTGGGGGAAGTTCCACCTGTGATACCACTCTTCTGCAAGTTTTCTCCAGCCTTGTTCAGTGGTGGGGCACCTGAGGTGCTCCTCCACGTATTCTTCAATGATGGCCTGTACCACTTCTCTGACCACTTTGCTGATGCTGTTGTGTGGCACCCTGCACGCATACTGCATGTTTCTGTATGTGGTTCCAGAGGCCAGGTGCCACAGAGTCAGTGCCACCTTCACCCCAGGGTCCAGGTTGGGATGGAAGTTGGTGTTAGGCTTGGTCAACCTGGGTCTCAGACGCTCTACAAGTTCATCAAACATGGCTGGTGGCATCCTCATGAAGTGCTGGAATGCATGAAGGTCTTCATTCCTCAGCTCCACCATCAACTGGTCATACAGTCCAAACTCCATTCTTCTCATGATCCATCCTCGGACCCACACAGCTCTTGGACGTCTCCTTCTTCTCCTGTGTAAAACTTGATACAGTCTGAACAGGTTTTGGTTCTGGTGATGAATGAGCGCAGCTATCATATGGACTGTGTCATCATCCATGGTGGAGAACAATAGATGATGTTGAAGACTAAGACCAAGGGTGATGAGGTCTGTACACCATGGTTGCTGGACTTGTCCTGAGTTCCAGATGATTTTCTCCCCCTTTTTATAAAAAATATCAGTTGTCCACTTGGTGTCCTTCTACATACTCTAGATATACTCCAGACATCCTAAATATATGAGATACATCCCAGATACAAACGTTTTGTCTGTTTTTAATCCTTTATATACGAGATGCATACACTTACATCCTTTCTATTTCCGTGCTAATAATGCTGTGTAGACGTTCTTTGTACCTTTTGTTTCCTCCCTCTTTCTCTTTTCAGCTGCAGCGGATGTGAGTTGAGGGGATGGCCAGAGGATGCAGAGAGGATACAGCAGACGTTTAATGGATGATCACGGACATAGAACGTTTATTGCCTGTATATGTCGCAGATGTACATCATACATGGCGGAAAGTTCATCCGCTCACAAAGTTTTGTGCAGCTCAAAACTTCTTGCATGGATGAAACTGCAGTGGACAGATGCTCGACGGATAGAGCATATGAAACACGTATGCAGTGAGTACACAATGGATGCATAGCGTTTTCCAATGGATGGCAAGCTTTTTTTAACATTTTACATCCTCTTTGTATCCGCAAGTACAGTGGGACTGGGCCTTAAGCAAATGATCCCTTTCAAGTTTGAACAGTATTAATGTCAGAAATACAAGGAATAGGGGTAGGGAGTTAACACCAGATCCTCTTAATGAGTAGAGACCAAGTCTTCACTTTGAGCCAAGCTTTTCTGTGATATTGCCTAGGGGAAGAACACAAGCTTTTGCCCATACTTTTGAGATAGGCAAATTAGTCAGCCTCTAGCAACCCAGTCAGTCAACTTGTAGTCAGTTAGGAACCTATACTCCTTTTATGCTTTTATTTTAAGCATTGAACGGTTTATTCAGGATGCATCAACAATTTCCAAGGTTCTTTGTCCCTGGTCTCTACAGTAGTTTGTTGTTCCTCAGCCCAGCTGTCTTTAGCAGATTTAAGCAATTACCCACTAATAGTCTAGCCTACTGCCTTATGATAAAAAGGTTTTCAGGCATTTTTTTCCTTAAATACATGGTTTGGATACATATAAGACATCCAAGCACTGAATATTGAACTACTGGAAACAAGTAAGAAATACAGCAAGCAGTCCACATTTTGGCAGTAATAGCAAATGAGCCTTTATCACAACTGAGACATGGCAACAAAGAGGAATAGGAAGGAGATAGTGGATTTGAGGACAATAATTCATGGGTCCTCCTACCCATGACTAAGGTGCTTCAGGTAGTAATGAATCACATGATAGAGGAATTGCAAAAAAAAAATATTCTAAATCTCCTTCATGAACATTATGCTCTCCGTGCTTCCACTTGGACTTGGAAATATTAGTTGGCTTCCTGTCCAAAATGACAGAAAGAGTGTTTGATTGGCAGTAAAGTACCCTCCCAAAAATAGTATTAAATGAAGAGAAAATGAAAACCCTTTTGCTTAAACAGAACTGAAGACTTTCCCTTTTGTAAATCCAAGACTATCATACAGATAAAGCATGAACAAATTCAATACATGGAAGAGATGAGGAACAAGGCCTGATGGTGATATATACAGTATATTCTAAAAGCTGACACAAGTGGATCAAAATAATCTAATTTTTTTATAAGACACCCTAAAGAGCTCATTAACATTTGATTGACAAAATGTACAAACAACTGCATCTAGTATGCATTCAAATTGACAAAAATATGTTACATTTCACTTTATATAAGTTTTCTAAGCTTTGGTTCACTTAGAAAGTGTTTGTAATGTTAACCAGTTTGTCTAAGCTTTTGTATGTTACACTTCTGTGGAAAATGAGCAAGTCTCATCCCATTTGGCACATAGACAAGTGATGATACATAAGGCTTTAATCTTGGGCCTACCAAATCTGTACTTTGAATCTTAGCCTGCAGTTGCTGGTTTCCTTCATTTTAATCTTAATAAGAGTTGTCTCCTTGAGTTCCTTTCTGCAAGACTTCAGTTCAAATAATGTTCTGAGAGAAACCTGGCAGCATAAAACAATCAAGCACTAAGGTTATCCAAGTGTTCTTCATAACAGCTTCAGATTCAGCAATAAAAACAATGGAAATTCAAGGCCAGTCTAGGAGGAAGCATAAATGAAACAACGGATATGAAAAATAAAATATTCAGAAATCTTGTATGCTGAATGAATCTCTTCATTCAGAGAATGAAGAGAAGCCCATGTCTCCCTGTCACCTGGAACCTTGATAGAAGTTTCCAAATCAAGCTGGGATTTATCATGGACTACTTTCTGGCTGGTGATTTTCCATAGTTTCTCCTTACCTTTATATCACTCAATCTTAAAAACAGATAACCAGATTATCTTTACAGATAGTCAGATCTGATCAGGAAAACATCTTTTCTAGTTGAACAATTCCAGACATGTCAGACTACAACTTCCATTAGATCTTTAGTATCCATAACACCTGGGAGGATGCTAAATTGGGGAAGACTGCTTTAATGCATCTTTCCATGATGTGATAGCAAACTTGCCCTATTTAAGAATTAAGTTGGGAGAAGGCGGAGCTTCGTCTCGGAGCTACAGCTGAGATCTCGGGGCTCTGAGATCTCAGCTGATATTTTCACCCCTGGTCGGTCCTAACGGACCTAAACCGTCCCGTAGAGATGGGGATTGTGAAGGGCACAGTCCCAGGATCCCAGAGATATCGCAAAATCTCTGGTTTGATCCGGGAGAAGCCCTTTTGCTGGCGGTGGAAAGGCAGCCTCCAAAGCTGCTGAAGTCGGGGCAGCTCCGAAAAGAAAGTGGCTGGAGCGAGGGTGTGTCGGCTGGGTGAGAAACTTCTTTTGTATTGCAAATTGGCTGAGACCTGAAAGGATATCCTGAACAAAGAAGAAACCTGTGGCTTTATTTTTGTCTGACTGGAATCTGGTTGAGCGGCGTTTTTTAAGTGATGTCAAATTGAGGCTTGGATTCTTTCCTTACTATTTTTTTTTTCTCTTTTCTGAGGACTTTAATGTGACTTTGTAGGTAACCAGATTGAATTTTTTCTTATATATATTTTTATGCTTCTTTTGATTTTTTAATTTTCTTTAGGATAGAGGCCCCCTTTGTTTCTTCTGAGTTGTGTATACATTACTCTTTTTTCTGGCTGAGGGGGGAAAAAGTATTAAGAGACTTTGCAACACTGCCAACTAGAGGCTTGAAAGTACTTTATTTGAATTGGGGAGAAATGTATAAACACTCCTTCTCAAGGACATTTTAATGTGATAAGATGGAGGGAGAGCACAGAAAAATATTATTACAGGTGTTTTCCTGGACTCTTATCAATATTTCAACACTTGAGGCTTGGCTTTGAAGCTGCTGGAGAAGAGAGTCATAATAAGAGCCTTGGATAAATAAATAAAGTGCAGTGTGCAATATATATATATATATATATATATATATATATATATATATATATATATATATATACATACATACTTGTGAAATCTCTACTCGCCAGCCTTTTTGTATATTTCAATTTTAGTAATATTTTTATTTTTGCTTTTTATTTTATCCTTTTTCTTCTTTGGTTTTTTGGGCCTTTTTATTATTGGATTTTTCCATTTTGGATCATAATTGACTACTGTATCAGATGGATTGAAGGTCAAAAAGAATTTGAAGTTTTTTTGAAGCATTAAAATGAAAAAAAATGTGAGAAAAAGAAGAAAGTGTTAAATGAAATAGACTGTGTGTATTTGGATTGCTTGGTGACTTTGGGACCTTTGGAAATTCTTATTTGAATGATTAAAATCATTTGGGTCGTTTAAATTTTTTCTTTTTTTTACAATGGCATTACTTATGGATGAACTGAAAATGGAATTTATAAAATATAATCAAGAGAAACAAGAAGGGAAGGATTCTTTTGGCTCTATTTTTCATTTTTTAGAAATGGCAATTTCTACATATGAGAAACTACAAGAACAAGAAGATTGGGATGAAGAAGAAACCATCCTTAATGAACAAGCAACTTTATTTGGGGAAGAAAGGGGAAAGAGGAGAAAGAGAATGGAGAATTTAAGACTTAAAAAAACAACCAAAAAAGGGAAAAACAAGGTGAAAAGTGGACACAACATCAGAAAGCAACAGAAAAGAGGAATACACAAGAGGGTGGAGATTAAGAGACAAGGGGGTAAAAAAAGGGTAGAGGGGAGAAACAAGGGAGGAAAGAAGGGAAGAGAAGCTACAAAGGTTTGAAACTAGATGTAAAGAAACAGATTTTATTTAGAGATAATGGGTAAACATATAACTGAAAAAGAGATTCTGCAAAGGTACATAAGATTGTGTTGTTGTATCTGTATTTGAAATAATGTTAGAAAATTGGAATAATATATGATTCTAAAATGGGACAAAATATTTAATGTAACTTAGCGAAATTTTTTTTTTTTAAATAAAATAAATGAAATTAAATATGAGAGAATTGAATTAAAGAAAGTAACTAAGCAAAATCTATAAGTGTTCCCATAGAAGTATGATATTTATTTAGAAAGGATTGTGTAAAATGTTTAAGACTTAAATGAATATTAATTTTAATGATATAATTTCAATTGCTATGGATTGTTGTTTTAATTATATTATATATCAAAAAAAAAACTTTTTTCTTTCTGTTTTAAAATATTGAGTTTATTTTTAGAATGTATTACGCAGAATCCGAATGAAAATTATGTGTTATGTTAAGCTTTAAAATTAGGGGAAGGATAAGTATGACAAGGCATTATACTCCAATCAGTCATTACAGAAGAAATTTTGTGTTAATGAGAAAAAATAATAGACAGCTGAAACAGGACAGACAAAAGATATAAGTATAATGATTTAAATTGAGATGAAATAAATATAATAGAATTAAGAGAGTGAAAAGAGGGGAGAAGCTATATAGAAAATGTAAAATAGTAAATAAGAAATGGAATTGCTATATAAAAGTAAGCATGAACTTGAATTTATGTCTGTACAAAAAGATGTAACTCAGGATCAAACTGCCGTCTAAAAAGATATTTTATGTTTTCTATGTTTTGTGTTTTGTTGGTATATGTTTGTTTGTTAAAAAATTAATAAAAAAAATTTCAAAAAAAAAAAAAAGAATTAAGTTGAGACTTCCAGGTATTATAAACCAATACTATATGTTTTAAGGCTACCTGATTGAGAAAAGCTGCTGTAACAATGTTAGAAATTCTGTTTTACATAAAACAGCACAGAGCAAACAAAGAGTAAAGTCACCATATGCTTTACTGCTCAACTATTTAACTGTAACAGGAAATTCCACTTACAACAAAAGAGCATAGAGTATATACCACAGATCCAAACTTGTAAATACTGCCATTACTGGCTGAATACTACTATAGTTGTTGCATAGAAATAAATTCCAACAGCAAATTCCAACAAACAAGTATTTTAACTTTTCTTATGTTTTTGAAGCAGGAATGGGGTAGCAGGATTAAATTATTTTGGTTTGGTTGCTGAACCACCTCCAAGCCAGCCTCTTACTTCAAAACAAAGCATTTATCCACTACCTTTCATTTTTCCCAACTGCTGTTCTAGGGCTTGATTTGTCAAAGTGCTCTGCAGGAAGAAAGGAAGTGGGAGAATGGGGGGGGGGGAGAGGTAATGACTATTTTAAAAGTTAATTTGACCTCTATGAAAAAGTCATCACAGCTAAAATAAAATTATAGAGCAATTTTGGAAACATAGTGAGGAGAAACTATTGATCACAGTCTGAATTTTATAATCCTGAAAGGAGATGCAGGCACTGTGTTCAAAAGACAATACTCTTAAATACCAGCCAATTTATGATGGGGAGAGAAATTCAACAAGTATAATCAAGTCATTATGAGATTAACAAAGAAAAAAATCATTGTGTTTTAAGAAGTAAAAAATTATAGTATGAGAAATAAATTATTTTGGGTGCCCAAAAGGCCTATCTAAAGGATTATCAGGGATATGAAACTTCAACAGCAGCATAAAATTATTTGGGCTGTTTAAAATAAAATGAATTGACATATGAAGTTGAAGTAGGGTTATGAAGATGTCTGATGAAAACCTTACTGTACTAAGTGCTGGAATGGAAGGTCTTTGAAATAAAAATTGCAGACTAACATAGTACAACAACACAGAGATGATGACATATATGCATAAACATGTTGCCAATGCACACACATACACACACACATACACAAAATATCCCCTGAAATCAAAATCATTGTCAGGCATATCAATTCCACCTTGATTTTAATTATATTCAGCTGACATTCCTGCACAAGTTTTCAGGTTATGATATGTCACGATATTTCTGCAAGTTTAAGCATCTTATCAAAAGAGATCTGCAAATGCCTGTCTATTTTATTATACTATTTGTAATTTTTCAGACCAACTTATTGGTCCATTCTATTTATTTACTTATTGGGCTTACATGTCTCTCCAATTGAAATAGATTCAGCATCTTACACAATCTTTTTCCATAAATAAGGTTTAAAAATTTTTACACATACCAATCAGCAATGAATCACAATTCTGCACCAATGAATTAAACAAAACCGATTTTCTAATGTTATTTATATCCTATGTTCTGCTTATATAAGCACTCTAGGTGGCTTATTAACAAGTAGAACTAGGGACAACTGGCTGGCTATGACAGCACAGAAGCCAGTAACAAATAAGCCTGCTTCCCAAAGCTTCAACCCAGTCACTGCCCTGGAGCAGGGAAGTAGTGGAGATGACTTCCTACATCAAGTCTTCTGTACTTGTGTGAAAGCCAAGGAAAAGGACATAGAATAGAACATGTTCTACTTGGTCACTTATAATAATGGATATCTCAGCAAGCGGCAATAATCACAAACTTTATTCATAGGGAACAAACCGAATCTCTTTACTCAGTCATAGTTAATAACATGCTACATGACATTGTTCTGGTTAATTTCAATAACTTAACTAAACTGTTTGTATCATTGTTAACTGCCCCCCACCACAACCAGTATAACATAATCCAGAAACACATCATGCTTGATTTAATAACAAAGTAATCATGATGTTTGGAATTCTCTAAATCATAATTTTAATTTATATAAAGAAAATCCTGGCTTTTGTTCAGTTTTTGGCCTAGTGAACTGGGAAAACAGGATAAGCAGTTAATCCATAAAAATAAGGAATCCTATGTGAATGAAGGCTGTTCAAGACTAGTATATGCCATCACTGAGAATATATCTGAAATTTTATTTTCCTTGAAAAGAAACTCCTCATACTGTGTGCCAAATTGATCTTAAAGTAAATGGGATCTCGCCAGAGAAAAATATCTCTACTTTGTATGTTCTGAAATATATTTTTTTAAAAAAAAACACTGATATTCTGCCTTTTAAGTAAAAATGAAAAAGAAAAAGAAAGAAAAGAAAAGAAAGAAAATAAATCAAATCAAACTGAAACAAAAGTATCGGATGGAAAATACATTTCATAACTGTAGTATGAAATCACAGCAAATCAAAATACACCATCCTAACTAGCAAAGACAAAGGGGGAAACAGGCCAATCTAAGCCTTAATTAAGCTATCAAGAGAAGCACACTAGCAGGGGCAATAAAACAAATACATTTTCACATTGGGAGGGAAAGCATTTTATAAAAACAGAGATATAGTTCAGTGCCATAAATCCAAAAAATATTGTACGATAGATACACGTACAGAAGGAATTCTTACAAACCATAATAGTTTAGAAACCAGTTTCTAAATTGAAAAAGGGAAGCCATGGAGTTTCCAGCCCTCTTGGATACAGAAGAATTTAAAAGTCATCCTTTGCCTAGCATTGAATTATTTCTCCCAGTTCCCCCTTACCTGCATCACAAACTTCCCTGTCTATCTTCATGAACTCAGCCCTTCTATCTGATATAATTCCAGATCATTAAAACATCTGAATCTTGGCAGCAGAATGAATGATAGGTTAAGTATAACTATGCAAATGTAAGTAATTAGCAAGAACAGTTATGCCTTGTAATCAATCACTGCAGCAGCAGAATGTGTCTGGAACCTCCATAATTACATATTTTTTCCTCCCTCCAGATTTGAGAAGGGCAATTGCTGTGAGATTGCCTTGTCATCATCTGGAACCAGAATGTAAGCTGTTCCACAATGCTAAATTGTAGGCCTCTTGAAAATCCACTAGCATTCCTAAAGTATTCCAGAATTAAAAAAGAGATTTTTTATACCAACTGAGCTTCTTAAAATCTTAGCAACAATGAAAGTCATATATGAATGTCTGACAGATTTTAAATATTAAATGACAGGCTATAAATTATGCATCTCAAATATCACTTTAATGTCCATTCTCTTTGCAGAGTTTGTGAATAAGATTTAATGGCTTTTTAGCAAGATTCTAATGCCAGTCAAATTTCATAGTTTAGTGTTTTGTTTTATGCTACCAAATTCTACTGTGACACTTTTATAGTATGGTTCATTCTTTATTTCTCATGGTACGGTTAAAACATTCCTAAGCCACCCTCTTGAAAAATTCACAGATCATGGAAAGATGTCTCAATGCAAAGCCATGACCAATGCTGCAACCCTGGTACAAAACCCTTAACATAAAATATTACCCCATAATATCAAATGGAGTCTCTCTCTTTATATGATACAGATGTGTATTACATAATGAATAACTGCCACAAAGAAGACCCAGAGGTGTTTTTTTTAAAGCTAACTGGACTTTTGTTTGTTTTTCCTTGAAGAGGTTTTGCTTCCCATCCAAGAAGTTTCTTTAGTTCTTCCAAGAAGCTTCTTGGAACTGAATAAACTTCTTGGATGAGAAGCAAAACATCTTCAAGGAAAAACAAAGTTCAGTTGCCTTTTGAAAAAGCACCTTTCTGACAACCTTGACCTGGATGCCTGAGAATCATTCCAAAGAAGTAGTAGTAATGAAAATGAGGAACTTCATGTGTAGCAAACTACTATTTTACTTCACTAAAGCTTTCATTCAAACCTTTTATTTCTTAAGTGGTATTCCTCCCAAACTCCAAACCATTCTCAATCATCTAATGTTCTCATATTCACATATAACATTTCTAACTGTATTGCCAGTAGCTTGGAAATCAATCAGTACACATCTTAAAAACAAGATGAATAATATTAAAACAAGGGTGTTTAGAGAAGAGTGTCAAAAGGGCAGCCACAATCATAAAAACTGAAACTCTGATCTTTTTTTAATTTGCACCACTCATATAAAAGAGGAGTTTTGATTGCATAAGCATAGCTAACATTTTGACTGTTTAACTCCCCATCCTTCAGACACCTTTTTAATTATCAGAATGTGAGTAACAATCAAAACTGGACCTTCAAATATATGTTTTGCTTATGTTATGGATAAACAGGTGCTATGAGAAAACTTTAATAAACTACATTTCAAGTAGAGCAATTGGCAATTAAATATCCAGACATTTAGTCTTTGCAAGTTGGTACATTTTTCAAGGAGAGAAAAATAACATGCCACTTCCTTTCTTCAGGAACAAATTCCATGGAAAGAATGCCCAAAGCAAAGCAATGATCTAAAAGAAAATACAGCTGGTGATTTCCCCACAGGTTAAATTTGGCTACTTATACACTGCTCAAAAAAAAAAAAAAAAAAAGGGAACACGTAAACAACACAATGTAACTCCAAGTCAATCACACTTCTGTGAAATCAAACTGTCCACTTAGATAGCAACACTGATTGACCATCAATTTCACACACTGTTGTGCAAATGGAATAGACAAGAGGTGGAAAGCATAGGCAGTTAGCAAGACATCCCGAATAAAGGAGTGGTTCTGCAGGTGGTGACCACAGACCACTTCTCAGTTCCTATGCTTTCTGGCTGATAGTTTGGTCACTTTTGAATGCTGGTGGTGCTGTCACTCTAGTGGTAGCATGAGACAGACTCTACAACCCACACAAGTGGCTCAGGTACTGCAGTTCATCCAGAATGGCACATCAATGCAAGCTGTGTCTGTCACCATGGTGTCCAGAGCATAGAGGTGCTACCAGGAGACAGGCCAGTACATCAGGAGACATGGAGGAGGCAGTAGGAGGGCAACAACCAAGCATCAGGACTGCTACCTCCGCCTTTGTGCAAGGAGGGACAGGAGGAGCACTGCCAGAGCTCTGCTATATGACTAATGCAAAACAATGCAAGACCTCATGTGGCTGGAGTGTGTCAGCAGTTCCTGCAAGATGAAGGCATTGATGCTATGGACTGGCCCGCCTGTTCCCCAGACATGAATCCAATTGAGCACATCTGGGACATTATGTCTCGCTCCATCCACCAATGCCACGTTGTACCACAGACTGTCCAAGAGTTGGGGGATGCTTTAGTCCAGGTGTGGGAGGAGATCCCTCAGGAAACCATCCGCCACCTCATCAGGAGTATGCCCAGGCATTGTAGGGAGGTCATGCAGGCACGTGGAGGCCACATACACTGCTGAGCCTCATTTTGACTTGTTTTAAGGACATTACATCACAGTTGGATCAGCCTTTGGTGTTTTTTTCCATTTTAATTTTGAGTGTAACTCCAAACCCAGACCTCCATGGGTTGCTAAATTTGATTTCCATTGATAATTTTTTTGTGATTTTGTTGTCAGCACATTCGACTATGTAAAGGCCCTGTCACATTGCCCAACGGATGCAAAACGTTTGTAAAAAGGACACAGCAGACGAGAAAAATGTTCCATCCATTGTTATCCGCTCTCAAAAGGGGCAAAAATTTGCATAAGCAGAGAGGATAAAATGGAAAGGAACGGACGGGGGGAGGACGCAGAGCGGATGGAAAGCGGATGCGGAACAGAAGCCTAGCGGATGGAAGCGGATGGAAGCGGATGGAAGCGGATGCAGAGTGGATGCAGAACGGATGCAGAGCGGATGCATAGAGGATGCGTAGAGGATGCAGAGTGGATGCGTAGAGGATGCTGAGCGGATGCAGAGCGAATGCGTAGCGGATGACGCGGATGCATAGGTGCATCCGCTTTCATCCTTTCTCCATCCATGCTACTAACGCTGCGCGTCCGTTCCACTTCCTCCCTGCGTCCATTTACCGCTGGAATGGATTTGAGTTGCGCGGATGCGCAGCAGATGCCTAGCAGATATAGCAGATGCGTAATGGATGCAGAATGGATGTCTCCCGTATGCCTAGAGGATGTAGAACGGTTGCATTGGATACATTTTCCGCTCAAAAGTTTTGAGCAGCTCAAAACCTTCTGAGCAGATGAAATGTCAATAGACGGATGCTGGACGGATAGAGAGGAAGCAAAACAGAGGCAGTGAGTACAGAACGGAAGCATCACGTTAACCAACGGATGGCAAGTGTTTTTCTCCGTTTTACATCCTCTTTCCATCTGTTGGTGCAGTGTGACAGGGGCTTAATGAATGAAGTATTTAATAAGAATATCTCATTCATTCAGATCTAGGATGTCTTATTTTTGTGTTCCCTTTATTTTTATGAGCAGTGTATTTAAACTGAAGGGAAACAGAAATAGAGCTGGAGAGGAGGGATCAATGAGAAGGAAGGGGTCAGGAGAAAAAAGATGCTCAGTTTATTAAGAAAGGCAGAATACCTGATCTGAGTTGGCTCAAAGATGAGCCAAGTTACTTGCTGTTTGGGGGAAACTAGTTCCATTTAGTTTTTAATGAATGCAACACAGTCCAGGCATGCTGCAGAAAATCTACCTTGTCTTGGAGCAACATGTTTACCTGAAATTCACTGAACCAACATTCTGCCGCCCTCTTGGTATCTATATATTGGGGTGGGCACCAGAAGCATCAATGGGAATTCCACATGTTTTAAAAAGTTAAGATGGTGGCTACATCTGCAGTCAAAACCCATCTTTTTTTTGTACATGTAGCACATGTTTTAAATGTCTGAGCTTTAACATATCAAATGCAGCACCATTTAACTTATCTGACATTCTTGCCAAGGATATCTCTGGTTGGCATGATATATTGAACCATAACTAATGATAGAGTTTCATCTACACAACCAGCTAGAAGAGAAAAGTGGATTATTGTTTCTTAATTTAGTGTGATGACACAGCTTTAGACAAGATTGTGCATTGGGTATTTCCTGTCTCCCTTCAAGTCTAATAACCAGTTGTATATTTCAAAGTTGGGAGCCTTCAATGAAATTATTTGTCAACTGCAAATTTGGGAAAGGAAACTGGCCCATCCTGACTCTTTTATTACTCTGCACCGTCTCCTTGCATCCTCTCAGTCATTGAACCTAAAATTTAAGGAAATATAGAAGTAGACAAGTACAGTTCAAGTGGATAATGCTGTGTGCAGTGCATATGTTTATTTTATTTTTAGTTCTCCTGAGCTTTAACACATAGTATGCTGCTGTGGCAACCATTTTGGTTTAGTTCAAAGAATCAAACAGCAAAATAAACAGTAGGAATAAACAGTAAATAGTGTCTGAGAAGAGACACTATGAGGAGAGACACTAGTTTAAATAGCCTTGATTTACAACAGTTACTTTGCAACCCTTTGAAGTTATTACAGGCTCAGAAAATGGGATTTATGATCCAGATTTGAAATTCTGAGGTCCGGATTTCACCTGTACAGTCATGTGACTACATGTTGGGCATTCAGCAACCAGCCTGCATTGGCAGTCATGTGCAGTGCCCTGTAGTCATGTTACCATGTTTTACAATGTTTTGTGGCAAAAACTGGCATTTACTTTTAATTTTTTGCCAAAACCACCTCATAGCCAACTTTGGGTTTGCTTAACAACTGCAATGTTCATTTAATGATCACAGCATTCAATTTACAATGGACACATTCACTTTACAACAACTGCAAAAAAAAATCATAAAATTGGCATGGATACATGCTGACCTTCTTCATGACCATGGCAATTTACGATCAAAATTGTGGGCTCAATTATGGTTGTAAGTCAAGGGCCAACTGTACTTTTCTGCTGCATATCTTCTTCTCCATCTTCTTTACAATTTCTGGAGAAATACACAAAGCTCCATTTTCCTTAAACATTATTCAGGACACAAGTTAAGGCCAAAAATGAAGCAAGTATATTACTTAGTATGATATTTACATCATGATTGGCATAATTATTATCACAAAAAGTGTTCTTTCCTGTCATCAAATGATGGGATAGGCCACAAGTTTAGTGTAGTTACTCAAATGTTGTCAAGAAATATAATAGAACAACCTGAGGTGTATCTCATGAATTTTAGTGAAAAAACATGTTCTCATGGAGAAAACTGAATATTAAATTATAAAGAACATAACATACAGTACATCTTTAAGACATATTGTGTGGAGAACAGAAAAACCCAGACATCCATAACCAAAACATAATTCTCCTATTTCAAATTGAAGTGTTATTTCCTTCTTTAGATGCACATAAATGAGATGCTCATTTTCAAACAAATTGCTAACAAAATAATAACAAAGTCTGAGTGAGTCAGATAAATGTAACCTTACACTTGAAAACAATCATGCTTAACTCAAGCAGACCTGTTTTACCACCACAGTACAGTCTTTTGATTGTTTCAATTTCTCACATACTTCAGTACAGATAACCTATTGCAGCAATGTACTTCTCTGACACAGAGAAGTAATTCATCCACACAAAGATAATATTAATTTTCAGACAACTGCTACTCATTGGATGTTTGAGAGTATGCATCTTGAAGAAAATGAAACTTCCAGGACCCTATTAGAGCTTAAAGGTCAAGCACTGATGAATCAAATCCTCAGGCAGCCACCCCACTTGTCCATAACTTTATGTTTGAAATATGTTTTTTTTTCCAGCCAAAAATATTTTATGAACTGTAAGACCCCTTTCACCCATGTTTCCTTTCAAGTGTTGCATTTCAGCTGAGAATTGAGAATGACATGAAAAGAGATGGGGAGGGAGACCCTGCTACTTTTGGTACACATTACTTTCTCTTTGAAGTTATCATTCAGGATAAAGAAATAAAGCAGAGCTCCAGCCACCTGTCATTTTGATCTGCTGGGACTATGGATTTTTCTTCCCAACACCCATTCTGTATACAACATCTTTCTTACAAAAGTTGATGAAATGATCTCCATTTTATGGTTACATGTTCAAGCAGCCACACTAACCTTATTGAGAAACCTATTTTACAATACCATTTCATTGTAGGCTCGGTCCCACCTATTTCTTGGTTTTAGTTCCAAAGCCAAATCTAACAGAGTAATGCAGAATAGATGCCTCACTTGATAAAACATGGTTACCCATCCTTATCTTAAAGAACTTGACAACAGCATCACAGGTAATGTTTCTAAACCAACAACCAACTTATGTAATTGCAAAACTTGTCTGAATTATACCAAAATGGCTCTCACACCATTTAAATGAAACAGGTGTTGTTCTAAGACATAGGCACATTAAACATACAATATAGGTGTTCTATAAGGTATGCACCTCCATTTCAAAATTCATGCCAGTCCTTACAGTTTGAACATGCAAAGTTCCAGTTCCTTTTTATATCTTTTATACCATTCCAATTCAACATGTATCTACTGTTTGATCCTCATCTGTATTCAATCACAGTTACAAGTCTACAAGTAAGCCTGAACAATTTACTTGGGTGTTGATGTGACACTCTGCAGTTTCCACTTATAAGCTGTAGAAACAGAAGCAGAATATTAATGTGACCAGTTTATATATGAACACAAAGACAGATAAATTTTTATCAGACATTCTAATGGATCTTTCCTCTACTGAAGCCTCATTTCTAGAATCAAGTTCTGAACCATTAGATAGCATAAGATATTTGGGCTGTTCCTGGTTACTCTAAACAGGTTTTCATAAAGAGAGAGAGAGATCAATACTCTTAATTACAAGAATCTAGTACACTCTACCTTTATACATTCAAAATAGGTCAGTGTGGAGTACTGCAGGATTCAGTAAATCTGCTAAGACAAAATTCCTGGTTGGTTCCCACAACAGGTTCAGCCATAAACTGTCCAACCCTACTGTGTAACTCTACCTGTAGTATATTAGCTTCTAGTTCCATTTATTTGATTTTACTGTTTTGATCCAGTTTTCTCCACCTGAATTGACCATACAATTCAGGGCCCTGGCTTAGAGTTCCATGTGGTCTACATGAAGCTACCCTCCATGAATAAAGGGGAACTATAGCTTTGGTCTCCCACATTAGGCACTCCTCCCCCCAGCCGTCATGTGACATTTCAAGCGTTGGCATCGGGCTTGTTTTTATGACTGGATGTAGCATCCCGTAGCCATGTGACCATAATTTACAATATTCTTACCACTTTTGAGTACAAAAACACCCATTCAGAAGAAGGTATTTGCTTAATGAGCACCACAAAATACAGGTAGTCCTTGACTTACAACAGGCCATTTAGTGACCATTTGAAGTTACAACGGTACTGAAAAAAGTGACATGACCGTTTTTCAGACTTATGACTACTGAAGCATCTCATGGTTATGTGATTTACACTCAGATGATTGGCAACTGGTTCATATTTATGACGGTTGTAGAATATCAGGATGATGTGATCATCTTTTAAAACTTTCTAACAAACAAAGTCAGTGGGGAAACCAGATTCACTTAACAACTGTGTTTGGGCAAAACCTATTTAACAAATTTGTCACTTCGCAACATAAATTCTGGGCTCAATTGTGGTCATAAGTTGAGGACTATCTGTATTGGAAAAAAACCTGTCCAGTCA
This sequence comes from Laticauda colubrina, assembly GCA_015471245.1. Lineage (NCBI taxonomy): Eukaryota > Metazoa > Chordata > Lepidosauria > Squamata > Elapidae > Laticauda > Laticauda colubrina. The sequence goes on from BLBF01000046.1 coordinate 7,567,687, forward strand.
TATGGGTACCTTTACTTATGACTGCAATGATTTATGACTGAATTCCTGGCCCTAGAAAGTCAGAATTACCTGTACTGTATTACCAATCTCTGTCACATGAGGATGTGTAAAGGCTTTTAGTAAAAAAAATAAATAAAGATGCAATGAAAGAAAAAGCTGGGAACTACATTCAACCTGACTCTTCAATCCAATAAAGGATAGAGATTGGGAAGGCTCTTTCCCCATATTTCCACTTTTAGTTTTCATAGGAATAAGTTGAATACATGTGTAGGGCTGAGAGTTGAATACACTGGGAGAGGAATGCGTCGGAGTCATACCCAGCTACCAATCTACAAGTATTGTATAGCATCACAGAGAGGAAAAACCTGCATGGGATAAAATACATAGCAAACTAAAATTGTTCCAGACCTTCTTTGTAGGTTGTACAAATTTGCAAATCTTAAAACTAGGTGAGCATTCTTAAATACAGAGGAGGCAGATGTTATTTTTCTCCAATAGGTGACCCTTTAGACCAGTGATGGCAAACCTTTTCGGCACTGAGTGCCCAAACTGAAACATGTGTGCAGCCACATGCATGTGCAAGTACTGAAGTGCTGGAAAACTGAAGATCAGCTGGCCGGTGCGTACATGTCTGTTTTTTGGCCATTGTTGGGGCCATTTTCAGGCTGTTTTTCAAACCAAAAATAGAATAAAAAACAGCCTGAAAACAGCCTGGGTTCTTTGGCCATTTTCAGGCCATTTTGGGGCTCATTTTTGCACCAAAAACTCCCCCCAAAAGTTCTAAAAATGGCCCGGACAAATGACCTGGAAACCGGCCTGGGTTTTGGCCATTTTCCAGGCCATTTTCCAGTGCTCTGGCACCCTTGAAGACCAGCTGGCTGACACACTAGAAACCCGAAGAGAAGTTGGAGATGGTGCATGTGCCCACTGAGAGGGCTCTGTGTGCCACCTCTGGCATGCGTGTCATAGGTTCACCGTCATAGCTTTAGCCCAAGCAATCGCACCATGGCTGCAGATGACACTTTGATGTGAGAAGCATTCAGACAGAAGCAAGACTGTCCCTGCTGAGAATCAGGAAGCTCCCCAGAAGCAGTGCAGATAAAAAGAGAATACTTATCTCTCTTGCCTATTATACTGTACCTTTGCATTTTTTTTAAACTTAGTGATAATTGCCCTCTTGCATCAGAATGGGGATGAAAGGAGCCAATTAACCACTAAATGGAAAATATGACAAGCAGAAATAGATAGTTTATTGAGAGAGGGAGGCAGGCAGGCAGGCAGGCAGGCAGCCAGCCAGCTTTTTGTCTGGATTCTCAGATTATTCTTTGAGGTCTTGCCTGCTGGCTATCTTGAGCATCCATCAGACAGACATGGGTTCTGGATTACTTTATTTCCTTAGTGCTCTCTCACCTAAGAAGGACTTCTTAAATAATTTTAGAAGGGATTTTCCACCAGTTATTTCAGTCTATAATCCATCCATGAGTGTGTTTTTAAGATGGTTTTAGTCACTGAAACTCAAAGTATTCTTTGTAGTTTAGAATTTGGAAAAGGATCAAATTGGGTTTAGTCAAGGTCTACAATTGTTCTTATTTTCTTTCCTGGGCTACTATAGGAAGAAGGGCATTATAGAAATAAAATTAGTTGAGGAAGTTACCTCTTAAACCCCGGAACAGAGTATCTCTTAATTACTAAACCTATCTGATGGAGAATGTGGGAGCTTTGGAGGAAAGGTCCAACGAATGGTAGCTACTTCTGAAGATCAGTAGCTTTTGGACTGTCAGCGATCTCTCTGCTTGCCAACTACAGCTGGATGAATGAGCTTGTAACCAGAGCCTCCCCAATCAAGTAGCTGGTACTTCCTTTTCTATGTCTGAATTTAAGTTAATCCTTGGAATCACAAGATCCTTCCAAACCATCTATAAGTGTTCAAAGCTATCCTGGTTATGGAACTGCTAGGTTTGGTTTACTTTTCTTCCCATCTCCATTGCACCCAACATGTCAAATTGTTCATTTGATAGCTTCTGACACATCCCTTGTTAAATGGGAAAGAACATTCTTTCCCTCTGACTTACAAATACAGACTGGTTTCTGAGAAGACCACTGGCTACTTTTTTGACAAGTGATTATTTTCTGCCCCTTCAGTTCAAATGCAGGCTGGCATTCAAATGTCAACGAGTCTCCATGGCGAAATGTTGACCCTTCTCTCTTGCCATATGCTAGCAATCCGGGATCTCCACAGCTTCCCTGGTCAATTTCTAGAAGAAACACAAATAAAGATATGAAAGTAGGGAACATAAAGGAAATCTCTGCATGCAATTTTTTATCTGGCATTTTACTCTTGCTATCATAGCAATTCTTTCCATAAGTGCGCGCACACACACACACACACACACACTCATCATAAAATATAGGTCAGACTTGTTTGCTTTCATAATGCTTTGGGAAAACTTCAAATGTCATGGTAGAAGAAGTCAGAAGGACCAGTGTATGACCCTCCCAGCTCCTGGGCACATTCTCTACTGAGACTATATTCTTCCTTTGCTCTTACAGACAATTCCTGGGAAATTAGTCCATAAATGGAGTTAGAAATAGAAGAAACAGATTTTTAAAAAATCAGGATTGAAGTAGATGTCACAAAAGACTCTGTACCTGTCATTCTTCTTCTTTTTAAGTTTATAGACTTCAAGATGTTGAAGGAAAAAAAAGAAGAAAGACAAATGTACCAAATCTCCCCTAAAGAAAAAGTTGTTCAAAAGTATCATGTGAATCACTGAAATGATATGAATATTTTCCTTCTGTTCTTCTTTGATTGCCAGGTTGAGGAGTTAATCCATTGCACTGATAAAATGCAATTTGCTTGGATTTTATTCTAGGGTGTGGCTCAAAGCTAAACATTTTGGCTTTGCCCAACATTGAATTATGTCTTAGAATGTTGTGTTCTTGGGGTTCATTCAGCCAAGTAATGAATATCAGCATCAAAAGCGGGAGAAGTGCTACTGACCTGGTACAGGTGCACCTGCTGTACCTGTCAACACCATCTTCAAGGAGGCATTCCTTTTCCTGATCTTACATGGTAACTACAAAATTCCCAAACAATGTATGCTTCAATTCAGGGAATGTCAAGGGCATAGAGACAGGTAGAATAAAGGTGTATATGTTGGTCCTGAAGCACTTTTCCCATTTCAGATCCAAATACTGCAGATGCAGTATGAGGGATGATGCAGCATGAGGGGTGTCTGCTGGGTATGGTCAAAAAGTCAAGGCTGTGGCCCAAAAAATGCCATCACAGTTCCACCTGTGGTTTTTTAAATAAAAGTTTGCAGTACACATAAAAATTGATGGTGTTTCTATTGCATTATTGTGACAGTTATCTTGACATTTTTTTTAACCATGCCCTGTGAAGACCCACACCTACCTTTAATCATGATAAACATGGGCAAGAAGGAAATGTGAGCACTGCTACGGTATATAGGATAGGTTGAAGAGACAAATAGAGCAGCGATTCCCTCAAGGGTTTCTCTCAGAGGATGCATCCAAAGCTCTCCTTGTGTCACATATAAAACATTGCCTTTAAAAAAATCATACTCTGCAGTCACTCTGGTCATTTTTCATTATCCAGTTTGCTTTTTGTAATTTAAGAAAACTAGTGTGAACAATCTTAACCAGGGGTGGGATTCTACCAGTTCTGACCAGTTCTATTGAATCGGTTGTTACGATTTTGCACAGTTCAGAGAACTGGCAAATTGCACCACTGGCTGGCCCCTCCTTTCCCCACCCACCCCACCCAGGAGGCTTCCCAGAGGCCCAGTCAGGGGTGGTATTCAGGGGGTTGGGGTGGGAAGAAGCGGCCTGAGAGCAGAGCTGAACCTGCCTTAGGATTGAAGCTTCTATTTTTCAGTGCAGACTCAGGCAGCAGATTGCAGAAAGGTAGATCTGGGAGTGAAGCTGTGATTCTGCAAGCAGCGCAATCTGCCTGCCTGCTTTGCCTGATTTTGGGTAAAGGTTGTTCTTTTTTAAAAATAAAAAATTCAACCTTTATATATATATATATATTTACAATATTTATATACAAGCCACACCCAGCCAGTCACATGACCACCAAGCCACACCTACAAATTAGGCCATGCCCACAGAACCGGTTGTTCAGAAATTTGAATCCCACCCTAATCTTTACTCTCTCTTCTTAAAATTTATTTTGAAAGATCTTTAAAGAGAAATGTTCAGTTCTTGAAGATTTGCAGTGATCCATTACTTATTTGTATGCAAGCTGGCTGGGAATAGGCCTTTCCCCCCTTTTCCCTTAAATAATATTTAACTGAATCCAGAAAAGAGAAAATGCTTTTGCCAAAGAAGCTAGGCACAGAGATGGCAATGACAAAAATGACCGGGGTGGGGTGGGATGGGGGCGGTGGAGTGTGAGAAATCCTTTATTTTGCTAAAATAGCCTTATTCTGACAGAAGACTATTATTGAGCATATTGTGATCTAGTTGCTTCTAATGTAACATGTTATATGAAAATATTACTATGATTAAAAGTCATAGTTAAAATGCCCCAGGTGGTATTATGGAAGAAATACAGCCCTTTTGGATGCTCACCCACAACTTTATTTTAGTGCCTACCTGTAGATTAAACTAGAAATAAAGTTAATACTTGGGTAATTGGTGTATGGGAACTTCCCTGCCTGAGCGTCTTGATTGCATAACCAGACTGGTGGTGGAGTTGCCAAGGTTTACGACTCTAGGAGCCTTCAAGTTGTCTTTTCTGAGAGTGGCATTTGAGCTAATTCAGGAGTTCATGGCTACATGACAGCCATCGACCACAGATGTGATAATACACTGGAACTGGACTTCATTCAGATCTGGAATTGGGTGAGTTTTCTGTTACTCCTTTGTCACAGCCAGTTAACTCCCTGGCAGCCATTGAGGTTTTATGTTGCCATTTCTCACCACAAAAAGATGGGACCTAATTCAGTCAGAACCTCCCAAGGAACAAGTAACCCTGACAGGTTCCGGAAGGATTTTGGAGTTGTTCTTGATGGTCTGCTCCATGGTCTGATTGAGGCTCTAACTGCTGCCTGGAATGAGGGAGTGGCAGGGGCTTTGGATTAGATCACAACCATGTGAATTCTATCCATCCATAGATCCCACCAGGTGAAAATAAACATTGATGCCAGTTTTCCAAGGCAGGCCAAACTTGGAAACCAAAGACAAGTAAGATTCTACCACTTTTTCAGCTCATAACAATAGAATCCTGCAAATCTTAATATGCTTTCCCTCTGCTCCCTTTGTCTTCATGAGAACTAGTCATGTCTGAGAGGATTTCTCAGATTACATTTCTGCCCAAAACTCTAATTTCTTTCATATGATATTGTTGATTGGTTGAGATTCATGAGTCACAACTTCTGTTCAAAGAGCGGGTGGCAGCTCGAGTCTGGAGGGCCTTTGGTTAAGCTTCATATTGTGCACCATTTGTACCTCTTCTCAATCATTTCCACCACAGATTCATTACAAGTGGATTGCTGTAATATAGTTTACATGGAGCTGCCCTTGAAGAGCTGGTGGAAGCTGCAGCTCGTGCAAAATACAGTAGCACAGGGAGCCATGCCTTCTCCTCAATCAGCACACTTTACATTTCTGGTTTGTCAGTTGCACTGGCTACTAGTATAGTTCTAGGTTCAATTCAAGTTGCTGGTAAGGAACTGAAAGCCCTACATAGCATGGGATCAGGATATTTGAGAGATCGCTTCTCCCTTATTACAATCTCATCATGTCTGGCAGGGGAGACATGTTGAGGGAAGAAGAGAACCTTTTCTGCCATGGAATCGGCCCTTTGGAACATCAAACCAACCAGCTTTTGGGAAAGCTTTAAAAACATGGAAATGACATGCTTGGAGGTCAGCTGATAGTGGAGAGCTGCTTCAATGCCTGTGAGGATGAGGCACTGACTGAACACTGAGGTTGATTTTTCTGTTTTTAATGTGTTATTGATGGTTTGTAGGCTTTTTAAATTAATTTGTGGTGTTTTTTTGTTTTTTGATTTGGCTATTACTTTAATTGTTGTGAGCTACCCAGTCACTGAGATGCAATTGACAGCTATATAGAATGAATGAATGAATAAATGAAACAGGCAGATAGAGAATGTATGGCATGGTATTGTGTGATTTTCAAAGTAGGACTGGAAAGAAATTAATCTCTACTTACAGTTATTCTCTTGGGATGTACCAATTGTACATACTGCATTATTTTTTTCCTACAATTTCTTGTGAAAGGAGGCAGAACATGAACTCCCCATGCCTGTTTTCTAATTAACTGTCCTCACAGAAAGCTAATTTTGAAGCTTCGGACAAGAAAAGACTCAGAAAAGTTTCTCTTAGCTTGGGGAGGAACAAAATAAATGGAATGCAGAATGTCTGCTTCGTGCTTGTCAAATATTCTGGTTCACTACCTGAAGGATAATAGTAATAATAGCTGGGGAAAAAATGGCAAATCCAGTCTAAACATCTGGCTGTCTATGCAGTGACTCATAATAAAAATAACAATGATGCATTGAAATATCTGCAAGAAATATAGTTTGCCTGCAAGCAAGAACTGGTGGGACCAAAAAATAGACAAAGTAATAGATAACAAAGAAGCTAAAATGCTCTGGGATTTCAGAATTTAAACAGAGAAGCACCTGTCACAAAACATGCTAGATTTAACAACTGTCAACAGCAAAAGCAAAAGAAGTCTGGAGAATGGGCATGGTAGTACCTGGAGACAACAATAAAAGAGAAAGAACTAGAGAAAAATAGGAAGACCTGCAAATAGAATAGAATGACTGTGACAAAAGAAAGCAAAGATAGTACCAACAGTGATAGCTGCCTTAGGTGCAATCTAAAACATCTGCAGCTTTGCTAGAAGACCATCAACATTGACAAAGATCACCAGTCAGTTGCCAAAGGCAGCTTTACTTGGGGCAGCATATCCTTTAACACCATGAAACAACATCTGCCTATCTCAGGTCCTGAGAAGGACTTGATAGGTAGATTTTTAAAAAAATGCCAAATCCAGATTAAACATCTGGCTGAGTATAACCAATCATCATAATAATAGAAAATATGTGCATTGGCAAAATGTCCACCTGTCAATGACCAAAGGCCACACTTCTTGGATCTGCACACATACTGGAATGATATATCACAGCATCCTAGTGCCTAGGGAAGAACTCAGTTTGAACAAAGGTCAATGCCATGTAAAGAACCAGAAGCTGTGGTTTCATGTTGTTGTGTATAACAATAAAAATACTTTTAATCAATAATAATTAATTTTTAATTATGATATAAAATGCTATTGATAAAATGTTTTGGTTTATATTTTATTTTTATATTTGTAATGATAGTATAATTACATGATAATATACATATAAAATTGTAATAATTTTATTAATAAAATTTAATTAAAACAACTATATGACATACTAAATAATTAAATAATTAAAATAGTTAACATTAACATTTAATAATATGTCATCCTGTGATGATACTTTTTCACAGGTAAACATGATAATATATCTGCCTGACTGTGCATCTATCATCTTCTTCCTCCTCATCAATCAACATCATCAACATACAAGGAAGAGAAGCTGATAATACTTATTTATGGGACTATATCCCAAACTGTTCTGGCAAGAAGGTCATGCTCTGTTTGCAGTCGGCTAAAGAGTGTTAGCAAGCTGGACCCAGGTGCTTTTCTGATGCAGCTGTGAGAGTGTCATACACTCTTTGGAGTTTCATTCCCTCTGAGATAAAATTACTCCCAAGACCTTTTGCAAGGCCTTGAAAATTTAGTTTTTTTGTCCACAGATGTGGCATACAGCATTTCTCTTAACTTTGATGATGATCATGTCATGAAATTCAGGTATTATGAGTTTTTATATTGTGCATTTCATCCATTTTATCTAAGACATTTGCAGGCAAGCATGTGAAATTGGCAGCTAGTTTGTGAATGCAATTCTATACATTTCCCCTTCTGTTAGAAGAGAGGAGGATGAGGAGAACAGAACAAGGAAGAGAGGTATAAAAAAGGCAACTGTTACTAATATTATAGGAAGATGCCCTACAATGAAAAACAGTAATGTCCAATGGACACAACAAGTTCATTCTGGTTCTGGTTCTGCTAAAATGGGGAGCTAGGAACTTTTTGAATGTTTGCATAAATTGCTCCAACATTTTTTATCCCAGCTTAGTGGGATAATCATAATCTTGAACTGGGTCTTATAACACATCCAGCATTCCATATAACTGCAACCTGCAGCGAATGAGGTAGGCACAAATTTGTTTCATGTCTCTGCCTTTTACCAATACAATCTAAGAACTTCAACAATTTTTCAATGGCTTCAGCTTTCTCTGGAGTTTTTTCTGAAGACAAAAACAAAAACAAGTCTAGTCATGTATGTTTTCCTTTCAACAGAAATGTGAAATTTCTGAGGAAGAACAAACATGCACTGAAAATCAATGACCAAAAAAAGCTCTTGAAACATTGTCCAAACAAATTAAGTGCAAAAGAAAGAAAAATAAGTGTTCTTTATTTTGTAGATAACTAAATGCAGAGCAGGACATGAGACATCCTGTCTGTCAGCTGCTATTAACTGTTGCTGCCTGAGAATAGATTGGGTGAATTTCTCACTGCAAACAGCCACTGGAAAATCAACACAACTGTTATAGGTATTTGCATCATCTTCTGGAATCTGTGCCCAAAATATAAAACGGAAGGGAGGGTATGTTAGAAGCTGAAAAAACTTTTCAGTTCAGTTTATGTTGTTTGTCTTAAATGGAAGCAGCCAAGGTTTAGAAGAAGAAAGAGAAATTAATGTGTTTCACCATAATTATCATCCTTAAAATATTAGGATTTACCACTAATTTTACATGACCACTAACATTGTACTAGTTGGAAAGGGAGAATTCTACCCTAAAGCAATGGCAGTTTATCAAAATATTTCCATTGGAACCTGAAACTCAAGATGCAAATGATACAAAAAACTATTGTTCTCAGTAGAAAACAGAAGGGCAGGAAGTAACCTGAGACATATTACTTTATTACTTATGAATATGTATGCATGCATAATTTCCCCTCCTTTCTTTACATTACTGTCCCTTGAAAAGTCTAAATATCAGTGCATCTTTCCCTTTAAAGGGTGACTGACTAATCTTTTGTGGGGTCCCCTGCAGAACGTACTGTTTAATAAACACAACAGTGAGACTTGAATATTTGCTTTAGGTCCTGCATCTGGATTCCACCCCTGCAGACTCCTGTTTCAGATCCTTGAAGAATAAAAGGAAGGAGTGAAAATCCTCAGTCCTCCATTTTCACCTTTAAGACTCTCTTCTTTAAATGAAGATATAAGCTCAGAGTTCAAATTGGGTCTTATGCTTTCCAGCTCCACATCTCAAGGTTCTGTTTCTAAAGCATCCAATTTCTTGGTTCCAGGTTATTGTCTCTAGCTGTGTTACATGGATAAACAACATTTTCCCATTGGAATTGGGGGAATTTAAGTATTTAAGTATTCTCCCATTAAAAAAGGGTGAATTTAAGAATTTGAAGATCACAGAAAGAGATAAGAAGTCAATTTATCACTGAAATTTAGTGCATGCCAGAAATAGTTTTTCACTTGTGGGAAAAGAGTTTTTCACTATGGATGTAAATTTTTCTCATTGAGAAATAATGGGAACAATTGATCTAAAAAAACACTGACAAGCTTTACATCTTTAAGATGAAACAATTCTAACACAAACTTGGAAGGGATGAAGTTAAACACATTTCTGGTTAGAAGAAAAGCAGAACATTTTATTGTAGGATGAGCAAGGCTGCAGGTCATCTTGAGCCACATCTTCATGTTTCAGTTTTATAAAGGAAGCTTCATAAAGTCAAGGAGAAAAGGGTGTGTGTGTGAGGTGGAAGTAAACCAACTTCAGCTCCAGATGGCTGGAGCAAAATGTCAAGCTAACAATGTGAATTGTTGCTCCCCTTTTAATCTTCACTCCATTAAGTTTTAAAATCATTAAGAGTTGAATAGCATTCAGTCTGGAAGAGTGACAGAAAGCAAGAGAAGAAGTCTGGGGAAAGGACAGTAAAATAATTATCCTGGGCTTACTTGACAAATGTTCATCTCAAAAGTTGAGAAACTTAGAATGCTTTTCATGCAAGGAGCCATATTATCTGTCTATCTGTCTATCTCAGCAGAAACTATTCTCATCTTTTTCTTTTGAAAACTAGATGAAGAAAGTGTCTGATATAGGAGGAATGTCTGCAAGGTAATGAATAAAATTGTTTGAGAAAAGTCTGCTTGTTGTGCTTGTAAAGCAAGACTTAGCTAGGTGCCCAATGTGTCCCCAACAGATTTACAGGACTTATCTGGGCCAACTTGATTGCCATCAAACCACATTCTTCCAGCAATACTACTTTACTTGAGGCATTTATCTCATGGCATTCGTTCAAACTTCATCCCATGGACCACTCTTGATTAAAGCAGGACATGGACAACTACTTTTTGCCATGATCTTGAATGATAGCTGCTTCTTCTTGGAGTCCCACCAATATTTAGTGGATAATCTAGTGCTGAGGTTGTGTGTTATGCAAACATCAAAAACTAGATAGAGTATTCTGAAAATTAACTCAAAGAGATTCATTTTATCTGAAACCAAACCAGCTCAGGTTGGGACTAAACTAGCTCAATTAACTTTTTCATCAGATTTATCAAAAAATACCTAACCACTGAACACACTATAGCATAACAAATGCAATCTATGAAAAGGAACTGAAGACCAGCAGAGCACATCCATGAACACTAACTAGCAGTCATGACAAAACTCCTTAATCTCAGAATAACCTAGGCAGACTCAATTATACTGTAGTTTCAACTGGAAAACTGTGAGCATCCTAGACTAAGCTAAATACAAAAATGCTATGCAATTCCTGGAAGTTTACAATTCAGAGAAATCTTCTCCCACAAGACACACAGAGGTAAACTCCATGGTCACATCATTCAAAACAGATTATTTTAAAAAGTTAAAAAGAAAACAGACGAGAATACAATCTCTCTAGCAGTCTATGCCTAGGTAAATAGGGATTAACAAACAATCCAGCAGAAAACAATACCTTAATCAAGGATTACTCAGGAAAAATAACACATGCCATACATATCCCCACCCCAATACTAGCCAGGCAGGGAATAGGGTACAAACCTTACACTCACTAGGACTGATAGTGTTACCTAGTCTAGCAATGAAATTATCTTCTTTTAGAAGTTTAGTTAGCCCAGTTCATAGATGTGTCTATGAGATGCCTAACTAGGCTGCAGCAGTGACTTTGGTTAATCTCAGAAAGCTAGCCAAAGTCAAATTTAGTTGACCTGTTGGTGGAAGTTTTCAGAAAAGCCTGGGACTGGTGATTTGATTAAGACATTGAAGAAACACCCAAGTAGGTGTTACAATTAAACTCTACACTATCATTGCCAAGAAAACAGCATAAACATGCCTGAGTAATCATGGACTTTATTTGAACGTAGAAATTTTACTACCTTTCCCATCCTATAAAAATTTAGGATGTTCACTTTGGTCAGATGTTTTTCTTCTGTAATTTTAGGAAAAAAATATCTTCAGTCCAGACTTTATTAAATCACTGCAGCCCATCTTTGACATTGCTTACAAAATGTGGGAGTTATCAGGAAATAGAGCCACAAAACAACCAATCAGCTAAAAACTTAACATCCTTTTTTCATTGTTTGCTCCCCAGTAGTACTTCTGAAAGTACTGTTTTGCTGCAAGAAATTACAAAAAGGCAGTGGCAAACTGCTTCCATAATGCTGCCATATCCAGAATATCATCAGAAGTACAACTCAACTCAAAGGATACTTGATTTTTGAAAACTTTTATTAGTGGTTTCAACAAACTAGACCTTATATTAATGTTTGTGTTTGTGCATAAGTATATCAATCTTGGTTGTATTTGAAAAGCTTACTAGAACCTCGATGGTTCATGGATGGGAAATCTGGAGGTAACACTAGAGCTTTTGGTAGAAGGGAAGTTGAAAAAACATTGAGAAAGAAGACACTGGCAATCTATTTCCTAATTGAAATTGCCATGAAATTGCATGAATGCATCCATGAGATGCCCAGATAAATGGCCAAAGTTCAGTAGGTCTGGAGAGGACAATATTCTAAAATATTTAGGTTGGCTTCTTGCCATCATGATCTTTGATTCTCATAACCTCCAGCAAATTTTAAGGATAATCAAATCGAGCTTGTAGAAAATCTCACTGATCTGGTTCAAATGATAGGAAATTTGCCTCAGGGAAAAACAGGTTGCATGGTTTGCAAACAGAAAAAAAAATATGTAGAAGGAGTGCTGATGCATGCTTGTATCACAAGATAAAAGGCTGCCCTTAAATACATGAAAATTCAGCCTTTTGAATAATCCACAAGCCGAGCTACAGATGACCTTAATTGTACAGTTCTCTTCTTCAGTGTCATGTTTTCTCTCTGGAAACTGACAATGGGATATTAAGACTTGGATTGTGAACAGCAGGCAATGGGAAGGCATTAACTACTTGCTTCAGTCCTCATTCCAATTATTTAATTGTATTGGCTGCACCTCTTCAGTTTTAACTGGGTTCAAATGCTAAACAGAGTTGAGCTTAAGAGTTTTCTCCCTGGAAACTGACAACCCTTGTGTGAGGGGCCAGCAGAAAATCCCAAAGTTTCATAAGGAAGTCCCTCCACCCAAAAATAAAAATGCTACTGCAAAGATAACATTGGTATGTTAATAAAATCACCAAGATTCAACCTTAATTTGAAGGATAATTTAAGAAAAAAGTATTAAGCTTTAAACTTTCAATCCACACTGAAGAACTGCCCATCCCTCCCTTCCCTCTCCCTCCCACCAAGAGAGAGAAATATACAGCTATCTCAACAATGCTGAATGAAAACCCTTCTCCTGTTTGAGAGCATCTTTGTTTTAGGGACAGAATATTTCTTACTTTGTTTTTAAGATGAGCAATTTCATCTCCCTTTGAGATGTTACTCTGCTGGTCTAATACATAGCAAATCATATAACTATTTTAATTTCAATGTTAATATAATAGAGTTATGCAATGCTTTAGATTTGATTTCAGAACTTAAACATGCATGTAATTATTTTATTAAATGTCTTAGTCTGTTTAATTCTACAAAGACTCTGGGCAATGTACTATAAACCAATCCTAAATTACATTGAAATCCCCAAGCATCTAGATGATAAAACATTCTAAAGCAATAAAATATACATGATCATCATTTTTTCTGGTTTTTCTAGTTTTCAGGACTCTTTTATTTACACTAAGGAGGAAGTAGGAAATCTCAAGAGGATGTCCCTAGTGCTACAACAGAGAAGGTGTGTACATCATCAACCATATTTTATGTGAGCAAATGTTTGCAGAGCAAAATTAAAGTCCTGAAGTTGTTTAATATTTCAAAGCATACAGCATGTTTTTCAAAGTCCAGACAGAATGACTGCATAGTACTCTGAATTTGAAGGCAAAACAAATGGGGATGTGACTTTCTGAAAGTTATTTGGGAACCGTGGTAATTACATTAAAAAAGGGAGTTTGCATCACAGAAATTAACATTTTTAAAGTTTTCATCCCTGTCACAATCTGTGTTTCGGAAATCAAAATCAAGATGATACGTTTTGGAAGAAATTATTGGGCAATTCAATTAAGAACACAGTAGATTGAGATATTACCAAACTTTCATTTGTTGGACGTGTCAATGTTTGGTTACATTTTCTATAATTGTTTTAAATCCATAGAAAAATGGAGGATTAGTATATTATACTGCTAAAGAAGACTTGAAAGTAGGCAAGATTAACAAGCTGCATAGCCCTGAATGGAATTAATTAGGCTTTGAACTGAACTGTTTCTTTAAAGGACACCTACAATTTTACTGGGGGGACAAACAGCTATGTTTATATGTCATTAACTACATAAGAGCTACAATTTAATGGTCAAGGGCAAAATTTTCAGGGAAGTACTAACATAAAATTCTGTCTTTTTCAGTTAAAATATTTTGTATAGACAAGATCTTATGTTGATAAAAAATATGATTGCAGAAATTTTATGATCGTCTCCAGAACCTCAATTAGTTGACAAATTCTAGGAGGTGAGATTATATAATTAAAGGGAAAAAAGTAAACAAAGTTGTATTTCTTTGTAACAAGCCTGTATAAAACATCCCACAAGAGATCTTGCATTGTTCTCTCTAGTCTTCAGCAGGAGAGGCATCTTAATAAGTTATCTTTCACTGTTTAATTATTTCACTTGTAAGTTTATTGTATGTCAGCCTTCAAGATCTTCTACTATTGCTTTGCATCTTTCGACTGCCATAAATAACGGGGGGAGGAAGGGAAAGTCTGGGAAGTGAGCTGGAGGTGTTAAATTCTTCTGTTGTGTAAATGGGGGGGGGATCATACTATAGAGTTAGGTTTCTATTTCTCGCTTAGCTTTCTTTTCTCTGCGCAACTGCAACCCGTTATCAAACTATGCCAAGGTCAACGGACAGAGGCCTCATCATCACCTGAAGATGCCCACATGATCATATTCACAACTTCTAATTGGAAGTGTCATCTGAACTTTTGGGGGTGGGAACATTTCCATCACTTTGTATATGTGATTTACGTGCCTAATTTCTCAGATTCAGAATTCTTTGGTTGCTACCACTTCACTTTCAGTAAAAGATGTCTTTTCTCTAAACTAAAGAGTCTTAAGTATTTCTTTCCTGGATTTTGAATGGAGCTCCGCCTGACATTATTCTGAATCTCCACCACCAGCCCACCCGGAGAGAATACCCAATTTTCTTCTGAGGGGGCCTGGACATCATGTCATCTTCAAATAGTGACCAAGAGGATCCAGGAGCCATTGGAGGGCAAGATTCTGTGCTGGTGCAGGAGGCCCAATCGCTAGCAGAGCTCAGTTTGGAAGAGGATCCAGTGGTGAAGCCCAGATGGTCGGTGGGAGTTGGTTGGAAAGATCCGGAGGAGGACCCCCCCGGGGTCACAACTACCCGCCGGCATGGAAAAGAGGAGCCTTGGCAAGAGAAGGAAAAGAGGGGAACTCTTGCTGGATCAAGCCAGGAGACTCCTTAATGAAGCCTTTGAACAACCTCAAGCTGCACAAAGGTATGAAGGGGGAGGGGAAGTAGCCCCAGCCAGAAGAAGCAGAGCAACTCCCTCTCCCATAAATCAACCCGATCCAGCAGCAGCCCCGGGGCCTTCAGCGGGAGATGTGATTCTTAGAGGGCGTAGAGCTCCTAGGCTGCCTCCGTTAGAAGTAAAATATGGGGGGGGGGATCCCAAAACCTTGGGATTTTTCCTAGCTCAAGTTTGGAGCCATATGGAAGAATATGGGGAGGATTTTCCCTCAGAAGCAGCCAAAGTGAGGTGTGTTACCAGGGCTCTGGAGGGAATAGCGGCGGAGTGGATGGTGACCTTGCATAATGATAATGCTCCTCAGCTGCTGAATTATAACCTATTCATGGCTGCACTGCGGGCTAGGTTTGAGGACCCATTGGCAGAGCGCAAGGCCCGAATTAGGATGAAAGCCATAAAACAGGGGCAGAGGTCTGTGGCTGACTACACCCAAGAATTTAGACAGTTAGCCGGCCATTTCCGAGGCTGGCCCCAAGAAGCCCTGATAGAACTGTTTAAAGATGGTTTAAATGAAGATGTGTACCAGAGATGCGCTGCTAGAAGAGACCCCAGTGACTTGCAGATGTGGAACTTGCTGGCAGAAGAAGTGGAGATTGATTTAATCCGAAGTAAATGGCGGGGAGGTTATGGGTGGAGCAAGTTTTCCCCCCCATGTCCTCAAGAGGCTCCGAAACCCCAGAAGGGAGGAGTGGCGGCAAGACCCAACCCCTCGGTCTGCTTTCGATGTGGAAAAGAAGGTCACCGGGCTGTGAACTGCAGAGTCAAATTGGAGCCAAAGGGTGCGCCAAAGGAAGGAAAGAAACCTGAAAAGTCCCCAGCGAAGCCTCGCGAAACAGCACTAAAGTTGAAAGAGATAGCAGAGGTCGCCCCTCCTGCAGGAGAGGAATCAGAAGCCCCAGTGACCCCTGAGGAGGAGGATTCTGACTCAGAAGACGACTTTCTAGTAAGTCCAAGCGTGGGCCCTATGACCATTCTGGTGAAGTTGAGGGTACCCAATTCAGGGGTCGAAGGGGAAATGCTAGCTCTGTTAGATTCTGGGTGCACAAGGTGTATAATCAACACGGAAGTAGTGAAAAAAATGGGCCTAAAGCTAAAACATTTGAAGATGCCCATTTCCTTTTGCCAACTAGATGGATCAGTGGCTGGAGGTTGCCCCGCCCATTTTGTCATGGAACCTATAGAAATGATCATGGGAGAGCATGATGAGACATTGCATTTTATTGTGGTCCCTGGGATGGAGCAACCATTAATACTGGGATTGCCCTGGCTCCGGAAATGGAACCCCCAGGTTAACTGGAGAAAGGGGTTGTTGCGCATACGCACAAAGCAACGACCGAGAGGAGGGGCCAGATCCCAGCAGAAGCCTGAGGACCTAATTGAAATAGCTTCCACAGGTACTGAGCCCGTGAAAGATGAGGAGAAAATTCCCAAAGAGTATTGGGATTTAAAAGAAGTGTTCAGTGAGAAGACCTCGGATAAGCTTCCACCTCATCGGCCAACAGACTGTGCTATTGAGATTTTGCCTGGGGTGAAGCTCCCGAAACCAAAGTTGTACTCAATGACCCCACGGGAATTGGAAGAGCTAAGATTGTTTACAGATAAAAATCTGGAACATGGTTTCATTCAACCTGCTAGACCCCGAGTAGCGGCCCCAGTGTTGTTCCGGGAAAAGATGGTTCCAAATGCTTGGTGGTGGATTACAGAAATTTGAACACTATTTCTGTGGAAAACGTGTACCCCCTTCCTTTGATGAAGGACATGTTGGCCCATTTAGCGAAGGGAAAGATTTTCACGAAGTTGGATTTGAGAGAAGCATACTACCGAATTCGAATTAAGGAAGGGGATGAGTGGAAGACCGCTTTCAACTGCCCGATGGGTTGCTTCCAATTCAATGTTCTTCCTTTTGGTTTACAAGGGGCCCCAGCTGTATTCATGCAAATGATCAATCAAGTGTTACATGAACATTTATACAGGGGGGTTCTGGTTTATCTTGATGATATCCTTATCTACACGGGAACTCTGGATGAACGTGTGAAGTTAGTGCGGTCGGTTCTACAAAAACTGTGTGCCGCTAAGTTGTATGCTAAACTGTCAAAGTGTGAATTCCACCAAGACAAAATTGACTATTTCGGATATCGCATTTCATCTGAAGGCATAGAGATGGATCCAGAGAAGGTGCTTGCCGTTCTGAAATGGGCTCCACCACGCACCAGAAAACAACTTCAAAGCTTTTTGGGATTTGCAAATTTTTACCGGCAATTCATCCCGACGTTTGCTAAGATAGCAATGCCCATCACAAATCTCTTGAAAACAAAAGTGGAGGTGAAGCCAAGGCCAGGAAAGCCACAGGAGTGGTCCATGCCAAGCCTCTTTTGAAAAGCTAAAACGACTGTTTGCTGCAGAACCAGTGCTGAAGCACCCGGATATGGACACTCCTTTCGTGATTCAAGCCGATGCAAGTGATGTAGCTATTGGAGCGGTATTAGTTCAAGCCAACGAGAAAGGGGCCTTACAGCCTTGTGCGTATACCTCCCGTAAGCTGTCTGAAACAGAGAGAAGATGGGCCGTCTGGGAGAAAGAAGCTTTTGTAGTTTGTTGGGCCTTGCTGACCTGGAGGCATTTCCTGGAAGGAGCAAAACACCCATTTGAGGTATGGACTGATCATAAGAATTTGGAAGCCTTAAAAACGCCCTGGAAAATGTCCCCTAAACAAGTTCACTGGGCCCAGTACTTCAAGCGATTCAATTTCTCCTTGAAGTACATTCCAGGCGGGAAGAACTTCATGGCGGATGCTCTCTCTAGACTACCCCAATATAATAGTATGTGCCAGGAGGTGATAAGCCCAATTGTCTCAGCAAAACATCTAGCCACCCCAGTGATCACCAGAGCCCAAAGGAAGAACCAAGAAGTGGTTTTAGCGAATGACCTAACTGAACAATTAAAAGAAGCTTTAAAACTGGACGAATGGTTCCTGGCTCATTCAAGTGACTATACAATTAGAGATGGCTTGGCTTGGGTGGGGGCCAAGTTGTATGTGCCACAGGTGCTGAGGGGCCAAATACTACAACAGGCTCATGATTCTAAAGCAGCTGGCCACTTCGGATTTGTGAAGACCTTACATCTGGTTAAGCGGCAATTCTGGTGGCCTACTTTAAAGAAGGACATTGAAGCTTATGTAGCTAGCTGTCCAATTTGTGCTTCGGCAGAGAGACCTCCTGGTAAGCCAGTAGGATTGTTACAAAATGTAGCTAGACCAACGACTCTCTGGAAAGAAATCTCTATGGATTTTATAGTAGAATTACCCGAAAGTGGTGGAAACACGGTCATCTGGGTAGTGACTGATTTGTTTTCCAAACAAGTACATTGCATACCTTGTTCCAAGATTCCCTCTGCTAAGACGCTGGCTAAACTGTTTATTTCACATATCTATAGGTTACATGGCGTTCCGGAATGCATAATCTCTGACAGAGGGGTCCAGTTTACCTCAAATTTTTGGAAAGAGTTCCTGAAGTTAATAGGCTCCGCCCAGGGGTTAAGCTCTGCCCACCACCCCCAAACTAATGGGGCCTGTGAGAGGACTAACGCAGTGTTAGAACAATATCTTAGATGTTACATAAATTATCAACAAGATAACTGGTCCGAATTACTACTGTTTGCCAAAGTGGCATATAACAACTCCGTACACAGTAGTACTGGGTTTACTCCATTTAAAGTGGCTTTGGGACAAGATTTCGTTCCCATACCTGAACTTCCTCGTGAAAAACCTAACATCCATTTGTTGGATGAATGGATAACTCAACTCCAACTTAACTGGCCAGTGACACGCAAAGCATTAGATGAGGCCCATCAAGCTCATAAGAAATTTGCAGACAAGAAAAGATCCCCACAGAAAGGATATAAAGTGGGCGACAAGGTTTTCCTGTCCACCAGATACGTGCAGACCACTCAAAAGTCAAAGAAGCTTGGTCCTAAGTATGTTGGTCCTTTCACGATTGAACGGATTATAAATCCTGTAACAGTCCAGCTGAACTTACCCAAAACTCTTCGACGAATTCATCCGGTATTCCATGTTAGTTTGCTAAAACCTGAATGTACTTCTGATCTAAGACCCATCCAAGCTGACCCTCCCATACCAATACTGATTGAAGGCGAACAGTATTTTGAAATTAAAGAAATTCTGGACTCTCGCTAATGGAGGGGTCGACTCCAGTGTCTTGTAGCCTGGAAACATTTCCCTTCTTCGTTGATCAAAGCATTTCATTCCAAGTATCCTGATAAGCCTTAGGAGTGTATTGTTGTGTAATTGCTGAATGATTAATAATTGTCTTTATATTTTCTCCTCTCTTTCCTCTAGGACTGATGGTTTTCCTTTTTCTAGGAGGGCCGAATGTCAGCCTTCAAGATCTTCTACTATTGCTTTGCATCTTTCGACTGCCATAAGTAACGGGGAGAGGAAGGGAAAGTCTGGGAAGTGAGCTGGAGGTGTTCAATTTTTCTGTTGTGTAAATGGGGGGGGGGGAAGCATACAATAGAGTTAGGTTTCTATTTCTTGCTTAGCTTTCTTTTCTCTGCGCAACTGCAACCCGTTATCAAAATATGCCAAGGTCAACAGACAGAGGCCTCATCATCACCTGAAGATGCCCACATGATCATATTCACAACTTCTAATTGGAAGTGTCATCTGAACTATTGGGGGTGGAAACATTCCATCACTTTGTATATGTGAATTGCACGCCTAATTTCTCAGATTCAGAATTCTTTGGTTGCTACCACTTCACTTTCAGTAAAAGATGTCTTTTCTCTAAACTAAAGAGTGTAAGTATTTCTTTCCTGGATTTTGAATGGAGCTCTGCCTGACATTGTGCCTTGCTTTCTTTTTTTTAAATAAATTTTATTAAGTTTCCAAATTTTAAAAAACATAAAATAAAATTTTTACATTGTTATCAACATTGTGCCTTGCTTTCATTCTAGTAAACAAATATAGTAGTGGAAGCAAACAAAAAAGCTACTCTGTTTATATTTAAAGATATAGTCAATTTAAAAAAAAAACTCTCACTTTTTAGATGCCTTTGAACACTCCTCAAAAATGACATGTGCTAGCAATATACTTTCTTTTCTTGTTCTTATCATCTACCCATCCATGAAAGTAATTTTCTTGTAATGATAAGTAGAAACTGGCATCCCTCTGAAACAGGCACAGCTTTGTGGAAACTGAGTCACTCATGTGAAATGTGCCTTTATAACATTGGAGAGTTTAGCTTTAGTAATTACAATTATATTCTGCCTTTCTTCCAATATAACACTTGTCATCTTTTTCCTCTTTCTCTTTTATGATGCTATATGTACTATAGGTTGTACTCTTAATTCTCACACCAGGTGTTTCCCTAACAAAGCAGAAAGTAGCATGGGAAATATGGAACCTACTAGTATAAGAAAAGATGCTGCAATCTTCAAATGTGTTGGATTCCAGCTCTCAGCATCCACGAATCCTTTTAGCCATGGGACTAATGGGACAGGTAATCTAACATATTTAGAAGTGCAATCTAGATAAATAGTGCAATCTACTGCAATGAACCCATCTTTCTTAAAGATACTCCTTGTCTTACAACCATTCATTTAGTGACCATTCTAAGATATGACACTGCTGAAAAAAGTGACTTATGACAGGCCCTTGCATGTATGGTTGTTGCAATATCCTTGTAGTCAGATGATTAAAATTTAAGCCCTTGGCAACTAGCACACATTTATGATGGTTGCAGTGTCCCAGAGTCACATGATCACCATTTGCAACTCCCACCAGCTTGTGACAAGCAAAATTAATGGGGGAAGCCAAATTCAGTGAATGAGCACATGCTTTACTTAACAATCATGGCAAAAATTTCATAAAATCAACTGAGACTCACTTAACTTGCTTAAGCAATGGAAGTTCCAGTCCCAAGTGTGGACATAAGTTGAGAACTTCTCATATTGTCCTTCATCATTACAAAGAGCTATAACTTTTTCTTGTCAAGAGATTTCTGGGTAAATATTTGTGAGTTGTGTTTGTCTAATAAGGAATCAATGCAGAAATTTTATTTACCTTCATAGGTTGCTTTGAATCCTAGTAGATTCCTCACACTATCAGTCTGGAAGAGGAGCCACATCTGATGTTCAGTGCTGACAATCAAATCAGGGACAGTTGTACCTGTTAAACTGTCAAGAAAGAAAAGAAACTAAAGCAGCAGCAGCAGGTATCTGAAGATGGAAGAAACAGCTCTTCTCAAAGAGAACATATTAAGAGAAGTAAATGCAACATTACTAAAATGATTAAGAAAGAGAGGGAAGGCTTTTGCTGGGTTCACTTCTTTGCCAAATGCTTGGAACAAAAATTAGTATTGATTTCTCTAAGGCTATCTCTACTATTAGGTAGATAGTGGTGGCCATTTTACATAGCAGATGCTGAGTTCCTGGGGAATGGATTTTGGAGGACTGAATTTTGCATGTTCCTCTCACATCATTAATTTGCAAGTCTCCAGACATGGCAGAAAATGCTATTGTATCACCTTAAATTGACTTACATGATAGATATGGAATAGAGGAACACAATTGTGTACTCAACACAGCCCTGACACTTCATCTCAAGTCAAGCAATACAATAACCATCATGATAACACAATAAAACCTGTTGCATTTTTGTTACATCTTCTTGCTTTCTCTCATGCTGTCCCATACTTTGATAAATGGATGCATATTTCTAATGTACTTAGATTTCCAAAATGAAGTAACAATTTAGGTCTTCCTACACCCATAATCCAATGCAATAGTTTCAATGTTACACAATAGAATATAAGAACCAAAGATGAACATTGTAGATCTTTGGATGAACATAGATGAACACGGTGATGCAAACAAGTCCCACAAGTAAAATTAAAAAGCAAACACAAAGTATATCAAATAAGATTATCTGCAGAAACTTTCACCTTGCCTGGTCAACAGTGCACACCAACTATAGAAATTCCAACACATATACAACACACTGATATCAACACTAGAAATAACAACCTGATGCCTGGGAATTCCTTGATCAGTGTCATTCTATATTTTGTACTTATAACTCAAGAATGATCTGATATGACCATATTTGACAGTAAGGAAACAGTAATGAAAGTGTCAAAGCCTTAATTGAAAATCCCAGATCAAAGGATCATCATTTAATCCATTGCTCTGAGGCTGATTTTGTTATAGACCAATTCATTCCAAAATAACTCAGCAACATTTCTATCAGAATGAGCAAATTTGAGGTTTGTGGGATTGTTTTTTCCTCTTTTGTTTTTATAACAGCATCACATTAGATGCCCAGTTGTGGCTTTAGTAGGTCTCTCTGTATATACTTCAGCACGTTTCTTGTTTTCTATGGTAAAGTATTCTCAAAATGTGCTTCTTGTGTTGTGTATGACAAAGAGGGATGCTTTAATTCTTGCTTTTGCTAAATAGATTACCCTTACATATCTACTATAATCTCTAGCAATCTACCATTAGATTCTGTCCTATTGGCCCAATTTTTTTAAAAAAATAATTTTTATTAAAATATTTTACATGTTTAATAAGACACACCCTGAAAGAAAAAGATATAGTAAATAAAAAAGGAAGGGAAAAAAGAAAGAAAAAGATGATACAGAGAAAAAGGAGACAGAAAAAAGGAAAAGAAAAAAATAGAAAACATGAAAGGAAAATAAAAGCAATGGCTATGATGGAAGACAATATTTGCAGCTCAGGGCTTAATTGTCGGGTCCTTGGTGCTCTCTGAACTTGGTTGTTTTCTTACACACATTTCATTGCTTGATTAGGTAACATCATCAGTATTAAAAGGAAGTGGGGTTTGCACTCATTTTACATGTTAATGGCTTGCCTTGTCTATACTGGAGGGAATGTGGTTGTTGGTTCTTTGATTTAGGCTGTGGTTACTGTTAGCTTGTTTGCCTGAGCTGGTAGCTCCTGGACTAGTATTATACCAATTGTTGGTCTAGTATTAGTCTTGGCATTAATCTTTGCTTATCTGGTTACTGATTGCTGGTGGGGAAGTATTTTGATCTTTTTGTTTCCTTTTTGGCTTTTTTTCATTACTTAGTTTGTTAATGAAACAACTACAAGAAAACAAGTAAGCTCAAACAGCACCACAGAGCCCACAAAAGGAATGGCTTCTGGCTTTCCTCTTAGTAGCCATACCTACAATTTTAAGCAGTCCTCTCTTTAAAATTACATTATAATTTTCTTCTTTCTGTAACCAATTCTTTCTAATCATCGAACCATAAATCACAAGGTCTCTCAGTTTCCAGTAAGCAGCAAAAGATAAAGTTCACTGCCCTAGAAAGATTCCCAAAGAAAGTTCATCTGCCCAATCAATATTCATTATAGATGAACACAGAGATAAACAGATATGCGTTCATGAGCATACACACAAACACACACACACACATACCAGATTTATATGGAACCAGATCTGAACATCTCATCTCATAAAATTTTCTTTTTTGTTCTACTGCATGTTTTATATGAATCTAATTTCTATTCCTATTTTAACATTTAAATAAATCATTTTGTTAATATAAGATTGCACTTTAGTTATCTTATTGATTACAATTTTTCAACTGTTGTTTTTTAGAACTGGTTAATGTACAGTGAATTGCAAGTCCCATCCTGTTCAGAATGAGGATAAAAAAACAAAGCCCATGTAACTTAATCAGAAAATTTGTAGCAGATGTATCTCAAACCCAAGATTATGATAAATATTTACATATCGTTTTTGAACACCCTTGCTGAAATCTCCAGACAAAAAAATTTAAGTGGCTTGAAATCTGTTATTCTGTCCAGTGAAAAAGAAGGACTAGGGGCAACAGTGTCCCAATATTTAAGGGGCTGCCACAAAGAAGAAGAGTCAATCTATTTTCCAAAGCACCAGAAGGCAAAATAAGAAACAATGGGCTGAAACTCATCAAAGAGAGAAGTAACCTTAAGAAGTTGTGAATGCCTCATTGCTGGAGGCTTTTAAGAAGAGACTGGACAACCACTTGTCTGAAATGGCATCAGGCAGTGGTGGGATTCAAATTTTTTTACTATTGGTTCTGTGGCCATGGCTTGGTAGGCGTGGCAGGGGAGGGATACTGTAAAATCTCTAGTCAGAGGTGGGATTTGCAGGTTCTCTGAACAACTCAAAATTTCCTCTACCAGTTCTCCAGAACTGGTCAGAACCTGCTGAATACCACCTCTGGTATTGGGTATCTTGTTTGAGCAGGAGGTTGGACTAGAAGACCTCCAAGGCCCCTTCCAATTTGATTATTCTGTTAAATCAGTCACTATCAGTCATTATAAACATAATTGCTCATCCTGAATTTTTCTGTCTGGTTCTGTCTGTTGGAAACTTTTAGGGATGTTGTTTGGAAGTTGTTTGGCTACTAATCATTTGCACTTTCCCAAATATCTCTTTAAAGCATAGACTAATGGAATATTTTAAAAAGTATTTGAATATTGCACTTGAAAATCCTTAATCTGATTTATACAGATCAGCTCTCATAACTGCTTTTTTTTTTTCTGTTGCAAGAATGGAATTGAAAGCTAGAAGTTAGTTCTATCTTTATTCTATTGTTCTCCAATGAAACACAAAAGGGGTACAATCCTCTATAATCCAGATATGGGAACTTTGCTCCAGCCTGTGTAATAGATAGTCCTTGCAACAGAAAAGGTCATTTGTGAGATTACCACTTTTTTTGCAAGGACCAGTCTCCACAAAGACCAGTGCAACTTGGTCTTCTCTCTTCACAGGATTTGGTACTTGTTGATCATAAGTGTGGAAGGGACAGCTTCCTTATCGATTTCAGCTACATCAAAATGGCTTTGGAGAGAAGTCATATGCTTCCATACAACCTGATGAGAATCACTGTGAATTTTTATGGATTAATAGAAATAAATGATTCTCAGAACAATCTTGGATAAGTGAAGAGCATCAGGTTTTGATAGGCAGCTTTTCTCACTTAGATCAAATAATATTATGACACTTTTAAAAATTGGGTCCAAAATACAATCTGTGAACTCAAAGTGAAGGCCAGATCTTTACTGGACCTTTCCACTGCATCCTTGTTTTTTATTTTGATTGGAAACTGCCATTTATTTATTTAATTATTTTTTTATTAAACAAAAAGAAAATATTTTAAAGCATAAACTGCCATTTCTTAACTCTGTATAATTGTCCCCATTTCTTTGGCAATTTAGAACATTCTCTACCAAAGAGGAATGGCCAAATGTTTTTAGAGATAAACATTTAGGTACACAAGAACTTGATATTTCAGAATCCAAGTGTACAATACTGGGATTTAGAATCACATTTTTAATGCTTCCTCCAATAGAAAAAACTCAAAACAAAATGAAAAATGAAACAAAAACAACAAATCTCCCCCCCCCCTCAAAACAATAACAGCAGCAGAGCAGGAATAAAATATTACTGTCAAAAATATTGACTGTGATATGATTCTTGATTTGCAGGGAAATATGTATGGATGGATGGATGGATAGATAGATAGATAGATAGATAGATAGATAGATAGATAGATAGATAGATAGATAGATAGATAGATAGATAGACAGACAGACAGACAGACAGACAGACAGACAGACAGACAGACAGATTCTATAATATTGGAGCACATTTGAATTTCAGCAACCTTTTTTCATATTAAAATGTATCAAATTCCAGTATATATCAAATATCATCAAAAAGTTGTAAAGGAGTTTACAAGTAAATTGTAAACAAGGATAAGACATTAAATAAAATTAAAAATAACATTAAATAAAATAAATAACACAATGGGGCAACAGAATAATTCTACAACAAAAATACTGCCAAAATACAATGAAAATGGAAGATTTCCACTAACTATTGTAGATTAAAAATAAAATAAAGCACACCACCCTCTGGTTGATGGAAGTTTTAAATTCAGGTCATTGCTACTGAAATATTTTTTAGAAATCTAGGAGATATATGAGTCCAAAAAAAGAAAAGAAAATAAATCTCAGAATAATATCTATTGTACAAACAGGGCTTCAGACACATATCCTCTTTTTTATTTTCTATCAATCTTCATGTTATGCTTTTTTGTCTCTCTCCTCCA
The DNA here is from genome assembly GCA_015471245.1 of Laticauda colubrina. Classification (NCBI taxonomy): domain Eukaryota; kingdom Metazoa; phylum Chordata; class Lepidosauria; order Squamata; family Elapidae; genus Laticauda; species Laticauda colubrina. The sequence goes on from BLBF01000046.1 coordinate 7,594,043, forward strand.
CAATTTCCCTCAATTGCAGATGTAAATCAAAACTTTTTTCCATTTGGGAACTAAACTATATTGTTCTGCAATTAGAAACATCAGCATGTCAAGTACCATAGAGAGCTGAATAATTAATCATCAGAGACCCATATGAGAGTTTAGGGAACTATTCACTGTGAGTTATTTCCTGGGTAGTCTCTTGTGTTATTTTTCAGCTACAGCTGACTTTTCTTCTATTTCTTCACTACTTTCCATTTTAGTTTTATGGAAAACTGCATCATTCCCTAGCCTGCAATACATTCACTCTATAGCAATCAGTCCAACCAGCAAATTGTTCAGGGCTGATAGGGTGACATACAGAAGACTGTATCTTGGACCCTTTCTGACTTTCCAATCTTATCATTCTTCTCACCATTGGAGATATTGGTTGATAGGGGCTGGAGTCAAAAAACATTTGGAGAAGCATGTGTTTTGCGTATCCCTGTTTTAGCACAGGATAACAATTCAGATAAAATTTCTGACTTTTCCTAACTGAACCAAAAACCTGTTGAAGCACAGAAAAGATGCAACCAGAAAATTCTTGTCCAGAATCTTTTAGACCTCAATCTAATTCCATCCTATTTTTCACCAAAGACTCATGACAAAGCATGTTTTGCTCAGTACTGTATATTCTTTTTTAGTTTTTTGCAGTGTTGCTCTGCCCAACATCTGATTTAATGGACAAATTGGTTAGAATGAATGCTGCAATTAGATCATCTATATGATCTTCAATTTTTCCCTCTTAAATTATTGAACAAATATGAATGAAGAAGGGAAGTGTGATAGAAATTGGTCTGGATTCCCAGGAGAGTGGGGCTGAATTCCAGGAGGACTATGACACAGTGAATTTTATACAGTTTGGTTGAAAGAAAAAGGCTCAAGATATCTCCTCCCCAGAAGTTCTCAGAGTATATCCTTAATTATGCAAGTAGTTGTTTTAGTTTAGGCAAGGTTTCTGTCTGTAGGTGAGGAACTGTAAAAGAAACTGCTTAGAAGTAACTCAGTGTCTGTCTTGGTTGAGTATGTGTGTGCTAAGACAACAAAAAGGTTAGCCATCACTGATCTATAGTATGAAAACAATTTGATATGAATCTGCATGTTGATATGTATTTTTTCACCTATGCACAGAAGCTCATGAGTAGAGTAGAGTAGAGTAGAATAGAATAGGAATAGAACACAACAGAACAGTCTTTATTGGCCTAGTGTGATTGGACACACAAGGAATTTGTCTCCAGTGCATAAGCTCTCAGTGTACATACTGAGATTGCAAAATGATTGGTTGCAAAATGATTAAAAAAAAAAACCCTCTGATGCAAGAAAACATCCAATTTGCTTTTTTTTAGTGTTGGGCCTAAACATGAGTAATGCCAAAACAAATGAAATATAAGGACATTTCAACTGGTTGCAAAACTTGTTTGAGCAAGGTCTTATTCAACTGTTAGAAATTAAAACAAACAACTCTAAATGCCATCAAAGAGAATTTTAGTTGAGAAAGTTTTCTTATGTTCATTCTACAGAAAACTGAGAGACCATCTCATTTCAGAGAGGATGTTAACATAAATATAGAATTTGTTGTTTATCCTTCTTTCTCTTCTTCCTCAGTGGTCTTTGCTATATGAGCACAAGAAGAAACTGTTTGATTTAGGCTAGGTCACACTGGCCGACGGATGCAAAACGTATGCAAAAAGGACACAGCAGACAAGCAAATTTTCGGGGGTGGCTCCATCCGTTGTCATCAGCTCCCAAAAGTGGCAAAAATTTGCATAAACAGAACGGAAAAGAAAGGAAAAGAACGGACATGGGTAGTACATAGCAGGGATGTTAAACGGATGTTCATAGGAAGCCTAGCGGATCTATATAGGATGCAAACTATTCACTGCTCATCCTTTCTATTTCCGTGCTACTAACGCTGTGTAGACGTTCCGTGTACCTTTTCTTTCCTCCCTCTTTCCGTTTTCAGCTGCAGCGGATGTGAGTTGAGGGGATGCCCAGAGGATGCAGAGAGGATACAGCGGACGTTTAACGGATGATAAACGGACATAGAACATTTGTTGCTCGGATGTCACAGATTTACATTGTACACAGCAGAAAGTTCATCCGCTCAAAAAGTTTTGTGCAGCTCAAAACTTCTTGAGCAGATGAAATCTCAGTGGATGGATGCTCAAAGGATAGAGCGTATGAAACACGTATGCAGTGAGTACACAACGGATGCATAGCATTTTCCAACATTTTTTTTATGTTTTACATCCTCTTTGCATCCATTGGTGCAGTGTGACATGGGCTTAAGGAACAGTTTAACAAAGAGATACATTTTCTAATGGCCTGCTGGGCTCTCTTTTGTTGGAAACTTTCAAGAAGAGGCAAACAACACCTGTTAGAAACTTTTCTGTTTTAAAAAGGAGGTGGTTTCCCCAAAGAGCTTTTATAAAAGGAGCTATAGTTGCCATGAAAGACATGAAAGAACCTGGACAACAGCCACATAAAACATGGAACTACCTAATTACTTCAATCATTGTAACAGTATGTGAGGAAATCATTGTGTGTATATTTGGAAGTCTTTAATATTTTCTGTTTTATTACACTTTTCTGAAAAAACGTCTTACTTTGCAGTTAGTGACTACTTTCATCTTTAAAAAAATCAAACTGGAAAAGATGAATTTTAACCATTATTCAATAAAGATGAAACATTTTTAGGAAACTGCTACTCCTACAGATTAAGAGTGTAGTCCTGCTCAGAAATAAGAGCCATTACTTCTTACTAGAAAGTAAGCAAGTACATTTGCTGGGAAGTGCAGCCTTAGTCAGTTCTACTTGCCTGCCTCCAGTCATTCTAGAGTCAAGAAGGCCATGATACAGAGTTGCAGTCCATTAAATAATATAAGAACTGACTTGGTAGATCAGATCAAGAGGCCATCTATGCATCTCTCCATATGTGTCATCTATACATCCCTCCATATGCCCCCAGGAAATTCAGAAAAAAGATGTAAGAAGAATCTTCTTATATTAGGGATCTCTCATTTAATATAAGCCATTTAAGACTAGATGTCCCTGATAGTCTTATCTTTCATAATTCATGCTGCCTTTTCTTAATGTCATCTACATTTGTGATGGCCACCATCACAACTGCAAGTAGTGTAACTATGAACATTGCTACCCATTCACTGGTCTCTCTTCAGCAATTTTATTAATATCCTTGTTCCTGCTCTCTAGAGCTAGGAATGATGAAAATGAAGAAAAAAAGAGTATTTAAGTTCATCAATGTGTTTCAGCTTGCAAACCATTCTCCTTCTCTGCTTGTATAACCTAAAATCATGTGTATGTAGTGAAAAAAAAATCATTAATCAAAGAGGACCTTAAAAATGGAGGTGAGGACATTTTAGTGGGGTAGGGAAATCCCATCACAAAATAGGAATTACCACCAATGGTACCTGATCCAAAGCTTTATTGCAACTTTCCTCCAAAACAAAAGCTGAACTAATGATTGGCCCAGTTTCTGGAGAACTATACAAGCTTCAAGACAGTTTGGAAATATGGAGTGGCCATATCTATCTCAGGTTAGTGCAGCCTTTGCAGATGGAAGAGAGCATAATGGTATGTAAGAAACTCTTCCTTCTATTAATTTAGAATATCCCCATATTTTATTTCAACTGATGATTCTGAATTCTTTTTTTTTAATTTCAGCATGATTTTAGACATCATGTCCCACTTATCCTGGATTTTTTTTTTCAAGTTTTAAAAACCCCAAGCATAGTATTCCTCTAAAAATTCTAGATGTGCCCAAGGTTACTTATCTCTGACTAGAAAATACAACAAAACATTATGCAAAACTCCGAGAGAAGATTGAACAAGAATTATTTCATTTCTCTGAAGTTTGCATTAAAAAAAAAGACAGCTTCTCCTCTGTGTGATTGGATACCTCCAGTTTTCCCTCACACAAAAAGCATTTATGATGTAAAAAGATTGACATGAATTATGGAACACTTTGTGTAGACTAAGTTCAGTGGAAAGATGTCTCTCTATTTCAATTCTATCTTCCCTTGAGGTTTTCATTACTCCATTTGTAAGGCACCAAGCAGGTATAGTGCTTTCTAATTGTTCAAAGCAAACACAAATGAACAAAAAGTAAACAAGCATTTTAAAGTAGCATTTGCATTCTCTGATCAAATGCACAGGAAATGTAGGGATTTATTTATTCATTTTCCCCTATTATAGTGCAGAAAATTCAGTTGATTAGTTTTGAAATTTAAACTCAGCTGATTATTTCAGTATGTCACATTTTTCATCCAGTTTTAACTGTCTATAAACTACTTCAGAAACAATCTAGGTAGATATTGTGTGTTCTTTGCAATACCAGAAATTAGAGGATGCTAAGACTTCTCACCCCATAGATGGTGAGAGAGGCATGGATCTGAAGATAAATTTTCTTTGTGCTGGCTCCAACACTTTGGAACATCTAGTCCACAGGCCTTCCATAGAATACTAAAACTCTATAATGACAAATTTTAAATTTTAGCAATTATCTTGCACTGTTTTAATTTTTTTTTAAATAAATTTTGAAAGTACATGGTTTTTTATATGTATATCTTACCAGTTTATGCAGTTTTGTGTTTACATTGGTCAGAATCTTGGGAAGTGATAGACACAGATATAAAAATAAATACAGAATGCTCTAACAATACCTCCCCCATTATCATTCTTTCTCTCCCTTGCTCTACCAAGAACTAAGGAGAATTTTCCTGACAGTTAGAACAATTAATCAGTACAACAATTTCCCTTCAGAGGTCATAGGCGCTCCAATATTGGAGATTTTAAAGAAGAGATTGGATAACCATTTGTCTGAAATAGTATAGGGTTTCTTGCTTGAGCAGAGGGTTGGACAAGAAGACCTCCAAGGTCCCTTACAACTCTGTTATTCTGTTATTCCTTCTCTTCCCCCACCAAAAATTAAGAAGCACTGTGCCTTCCCTTCCAAGCAGAAATTGTCACCAATCAATCACTTCTTTGTCTCACTTTGTCCCCCACCCCACCCCCCACCCCAAATTTATGGGACATTTCAGCAGAGGGGATTTCTCATTTCCTCTCAAGTCATAACCCTAGCTTTAGCATAGTAAACTAAAACATTTCCGTTCCGTCTTGCACCCATTCACAGACTCTGTTTGGTTTATTTGTTTGGAATACATTCCCATAGGTGGAACAGAAAAACTGATGGCATGGGAATATCTTAACGAGAACTTTTTTGACTTGTCTCTTTGAAAGAGCAAATTTCTCTTTTCTCCAGACACACTGAGTGCTTCATACTCAATCATCTCTCTATGCATAATTCATCCATCTATCCATCCATCTTTAAGTAAAGTAGCTGAACACAGCTACTTTATGTTGAGAGGGGAACTGGTAATGGCATTAGCTTTTTCCATAATTCAGTCTTGGCACAATCTCATGTACTTGTTTTTCCAGGCAGTTAGCCTGATGTAGTTTGAGTGATTGCTCAGTCAATGTGTTTCTAGCCTTCAGTTACCCTGAATAAGAGAGACCTAAGAGCACAACGGGGTCACCTCCAATCCAGGCTAATTGCTCAGAAGTCTCTTGAAGCAGCAGCAGAAACATTGTGGGATTTGGAAAAACTGTTCAGTCTATAGCAACTCTTGATTTTTAACCTGGTCTGGAAATCTCTTTAAATTGTATAGTTTTGCAGTATTTACAATTCATTTTTTATTTTATTTTATTTGGTTTGACAATTGCTTGCAAGATAATAGATATAAGTAAAAACATAGTTTTGAACACATGGATACATATAAGAAAAATAAAAGAAAACAGTTGTGTATACATGATGACTGGTTTTGCTTTGATGATGATGATGATGATTTTTAAGTCATGCAAAGCAAGGGATGCTAGAAACAGAAAACCAAAGTTTAATGAAAATAAGTTAAATTAGTTTAATGAAAAGAAGGACTAGGGCAGTGGTGGGATTCTACTGGTTCTGCCAAACTGGTAGCAGCGATAAGCAGCAGGGACCAAACTGGTTCTCTCCACTGCTCTGACGTTGGACCCACCTGCCCGCCCGTGCTCACATACTTACCTTTTTCCTCTGAATTTGAAGCGCAGCTGCTTTACGCGGCACAGAAGAGTGCCACGTGGCAGCTGCTGAAGTGACCAGGATCATGCAGGCTTGCAGGAGGCAAGTTAGAACACCTCTGTGCCTGCGCAAAGTGCGCGTTTGGTTCATGTGCACATGCAAAGTGTGTGCAAGCACACAAAGCACACCCACCAAGCTATGACCACCGAACCAGCAGTAAAAATATTTGAATCCCACCTCTGGACAAGGGGTGACATCATAGCAGTGTTTCAATATCTAAGAGCCTTCCACAAAGAAGAGGGAAGTGAAGCTATTCTCCAAAGCATCTGGAGGCAGGACAAGGAGCAATCGATGGAAATTAACCAAAGAGAGAGCCAACCTAGAACTAGGGAGGATTTTTCTCACTATTATAACAATTAATCAGTGGAACAACTTGCCTCCAGAAGTTGTGGGCTCACCAACACTGGAAGTTTTTAAGAAGAGATTGGACAGTAGTTTATCTGAAATAGTATAGGGCTTCCTGCTTAAGCAAGGGGTTGGACTACAAGACCTCCATGGTCCCTTCCTACTCTATTATTCTGTATCCTAAATTGTTTGATCTGAGAAATCTTTTTACCCAAAGATGGCAAAAGTATCACATGGACTCTAATAATCTGAAGCTTTTCAGTTCTAGATGATCAGGGAGAGCTGTGACTCTCTCCCTACTTATAGTAACCTAGAGCTAATAAGAACACACACTATCTCTTTCTCCTTCTCTTCTTTTCTTTTGCCAGCTCTTCTCTGATCTTGCTTCTTGCATCATACTTTCTCTAGCCCTGCTGATTGTCAGCCAGCTAGATAGCAAGCTGGATGTATGCTACGGCCTAGCAATAGAAAGGTTCTTTTGGAATAATCTTTTGCAAGAAGAAAAATCCTTTTTAGCAGTATCTTGGGACAGCATGACTTGGCATAGTTAAAACCAGGAATCCTGTAATCAAGCAATAAATCCAAAAGAGACCAAGCAGGGTATGGCAAGGTGAGGTAAACACAATAGAACTGACGGCTTCTAAGGTTGTTCTCAGTATTTTGTTCCAAAGAGTGAAGCCAATGAAGTAGCTAGCCCAGACTCCACCCAATTAAGCTGTGTTACTGCTTAGAGCAATGGTGGTTAACTTTTTCAGCACTGTGTGCCAAAACACGCATGCATGCATTTGCGCACTTGTACTGGAAACTGGAAGAGTAGTTCCAGCACATGTATGCATGCTGACCACCTGGTCTTCCAGCTTCTAACACGTATGCATGCACAAAGACCACCTGGTCTTCTGTTTTCCCTTGCACCAGCTGTTCTACTCTTGTGCATGCAAAAGACCAGGTGCCCTGCTGGTTTCTAATGTGCATGAGTGCACTAGCCAGCTGGTCTTCACATGTGCATGCATGTTAGAAACTGAAAGACCAGCTGGCTAGCACGCATGTCTGTGCCAGAACCCTGAAGAGCAACAGGCCACAGCTGGTGTACCCAGAGAAATGGCTCTGCGTGCCACTTCTGGCACGCATGCCATAGGTTCACCATCATGGGCTTAAGAGTCTGTGGTTCTGCTGGCCTACTTCTTGGAAGACTCTCTGGCCTGTGGATTCAACCATCTGTTCTTAGATCTTTAAAACATGCCTCTGCTTGGGACTGGGTGGCTGAACCTCACAGATTGAGAGATTATCCGTGAATGCCAGCAGAGTCCTGAAGTTTGCTGGATCTACCTCTGCCAGAGTAGAATTACTGACTCTCATCTTGCTGGAGTCACCCCACCCCAGACCCCACACCCCACACTAGATCTATAGTCACTAGATGCCCCTAGCTCTACTCCCTCCACCCTCAAAAAAACCTTAAAGTTGTTCTTAGTTGTTCTGATGTTATGAATTGCACTTCCTGCCTTCAGGAGATAACAAATAATGTCAATTTCACCATGGATGCAATGTAAAGTCATTCAACCATTTGATCAGTGTTGCAATCAAGTGACCCTTATGGAGCCCAAAAGCAGCTTTGCCTCCACTGCTTCCTCATGCAGTATTTTTTACACTGGTTGTTCAGGCTGCTTTTCAATACAACATCCCTTTCTCCAATTTTTCCTTTTGGGGGAAAGTACTCAGGTGGTCACTTTGATAAAGTGGAAGAAGTGGGTTATCTAGACCCATTTAAGTTAGGTTTCAGGCCAGGATTTAGCATGGAAATAGTCTGTGCTTGTAGATAACCTGGGGCAAGGCCATGGATCCCCAAAGCTCGTCTTCTTTGTCATAGCACCTTCTCCATGGAATAAGATTCACCCTGATATTTGTATGACTCCCATTGTGCTGGCATGCTGGAAAGCCTTAAGGACTTGGCTGTTCTCCCATTAGCCAGATTTAGGGTGGTTGGGGAACAGCTGGATTATGAGTGGATATGATTGATTGCATCAATCTTCAGTTGTTTATTCTTTTATAATTATTGTATTCTTATTTTTATGCTGCTGCTTTTATTATATACTCCCTCCCAGAGTCAATTGGAGCTGAACAGTGCCTAAACAGAATAAATTCTGCATTTGCACAAAACTCCTTTTAGCTCTTTTTGAGCATATATTTAGTGAACTTCTAGAATGTGCCTGTGAATGACAGTTGTGCCAAATCAAAACAAGTTTTGACAAATGCTTACCCCCCACCAGTCTAGCCATTTGTCAATCCTTGCCTCTTCTTCTGCCCAATTCTTAGACCATGTTAAGTGACTGATGGATGATATGATGGGTTCCTCTAATTCTGAAGCTAACATTGACAACTTAGTAGACTCTCAGCCTGTAGTTTAGGAAGCAGTTGGCTATCAGCCATCTGAGTGAGTCAAACTCAACAGAACTGTCTGCTAAATTCAAACAGCAAAAATTATACTCTGGCAGCAAAACAGGAGTGAGCAGCAGCCATCAGCACAGCTCCATTGATTAGGCAAAGCCTTGTCTTCGCACGCTCTTAGTGTGCTTCAGATTGTCCCTTCTTGAAAACAACTTTTTTCACTATGGACTACTGTTTCTTTATTTTTGGTTTTTTCTATTCCTTCTCCTGCAAATGGATTCTTAACTTATGACCCATGGATTGGCTATTTTATCTTAGCTCTGGACTATTAGATTGAAATAGATCTCTTCTTCATGGCTGAATTTAAGCCTGAGATATGAATTACAGGCAACAGCTTCTTTCTATGCAGATGTTTATAGATAATGTACAGATCCTCAGCTCTAATGTTATCTGCTTATTTATGGTCAAGTTAATTGACATATTGGAAACATGCTAATTGACTCCTGTTTATTTGCCACCCTACCTAGAATAGGATGGCTGCTGACATTTGCTGGAAGAGAAGCAGCTGGGAAAATCCACTACTTTTTGTTCTTAATATGCCCAATACAATGTAAATAAAGATCACTCTCATTTGCCAGCACCAAGCCAACAAATATACTAGGATAGTAGTTGCCAGTGGGGACAGCCAACTTCATGTTGATATAACTTTTTAAAACTGGGTCAAAAACTGTGCACAGCAGTTAAACTGAGTTGCAAATAAAAATCCAATATCAAGGCATTTCTCTCTTATAAGCAACAGTTAAACTAAAAAGTACTTGAAAACAAAAATATAGTGGCCATTTTTCTGCAACTACCATACTGGGTAGTATCCCCATTCAACATGCTGTTTGGACATAATATTGGGAAACTAAATTGTGGCCCATCAGCTGAGCTTTTTGGAAAAATACATTACTGAACACATATTCAGCATTCAAACTGAAGCATGACATGTTTTTCCCCCAGAAAATAAATTTCTAAATAATGCACATGGAATATCTGCTATCGGGAGATGGGAGCTAACAGACAGTTATAATGTTCATAGCCAGAAAATTCTGAATTGATGGTAGGAATCAAATACTGAACTGAATATGAGGACAGATACAGGCAGAAGGAGGAATTTGAATAAAGACAAACAGCTCTTACTCCCTGAAAAACTACAAAAAGGGAAATCTGCAGAAGAATAGTACTGAGCTAGGAGCATGATTCTGCCCAAGCCTGTCACCTATTCTATTAGTAGGTAGGAATGACATGGAAACAAATAGTTGAGAAGACCACAAATATCTTGACAGCAGTGATGAAAACCCTTCCATCTTCAATTCTATTGAAGTATATGTCAAATGGAAAGCCTTCATCACATGTAGCACACAATCATAACATATGAATAAGTTAATAGAAGAAGCTTATTGTCATCAGCCTTCCTCACAGGGAAGTCATATTTACTTACAGTAATGGTTTCATTATTGGATCTGCATTATCTTGTATGTGTGCTGTCAGAGTTAATAGCAGTCATTTATTTTGACCATTTCCTTTGGTGCCATAGGAAGAAAGAAAGGAAATGTAGATTTTCCATCTTTAAATAAATAAATACATTTTCTTTCAGCTGCTCAGAAATGATGGCACAAACAGTGGCAGTCTCAGTTTCCTAGCTCTTATTTCTTCCCACCAAAGTAAAATGCCTGGTAGCCATTTAAAACCATATTAGATGACTGATATTCATTAACCAACAAGCTCAATATATGGGAAGACAAAGTGTGATGCTGGGCCTACAATCACTCAAATTCACAAAATCTACAATAGATCTAAAATGGTGCTTCAATATCTCCAAGAGCATTCCAGAAAAACAGACCAAGGCCACAGATCCAAACTTGTAGAATTAGCAGCTGCAAACTATAAAGAATGGCCTTTCTCATTTGAGGATCAGGGAGGCTTTCCTTGGTTTATGTTTAGATATAAATTTATTCATTGTGCAGTTGATCAATTTCTAGTCAGGACATAATTTTCCTTTATTGCTAAATTCTTAAAAATAAATCTAATGGAATTTGCCCCAAACCATACTCACAAGTTCATCTATTGTGGGGTGTATACATTAAATGACTTGCAAAGCTTATTTCTGTTAGGTAGAAATACATACTAAATTCATATGTGAAAGAAATATCTTTTATGCACAAATGGACAGGAATGAATAACCCATTTGAAGGCTGGGGATTTAATTTAATGTAAACATTTTTTGAAATCCATGGACCATAATGGATCAATAGATGAAATCCTTTGGGGTTTTTTGAAAGGCATGGAAGTTTTTCAAAAAGTGTATTGTATGTGTTTCCTGTCTCTGTTACTGATTTTCAGCAATAGTGATCAGAGGCATTATATAGGTCTGTAAAGCATGTGTAATTGACTAGGGAATTCTGGGAGTTGAAATCCACACATCTTAATGTTGTCGAAGTGGAGAAATACTGTTCTAGATAGTTCATCCTTGAACAAAGAACTGATAAATAATATGCCTGAAAGCCATGAAAAATGGCTGATTCCACCAGAATGAAAATTTCAACAATGCTCTGTATCTTCAGAAACCAAGACCATGTCAGAAACATATTCTGCAAACAGAAATAACTGTGAAAACCTCTTAAGGAATCCCAGGTTTGCACACTAATGAAACCCGAACAGAAAGATAAAAATAAATGTCTACTTACACATAAAGCACACTTTTCTGGTCTCCAACCTGGCCTCCATCTCCCACAGTTAATGTATCATATCCTCTCTCCAAGTCAAATTCTTCAAAATTGAGTTTGATTACCTATCAAAGATATAAAGTATTAGGCTGGTTGATTTAATTGTTAAGGCAGAATCAGTCCATTCAACAGACATCACAAATAGACAACATTCTTTTATAGTGACAGGATTTTTAGTCCTGACTGAAAGATTCTCAGGTTCATATCTCTCCAGATCACAACAATAATAGACCTTGAGCAAACTATATCTTATGGTATGATTCAGTGCGTAAAACTGTTCTAAAATTGAACATATGAGAAAATGTGTTATGTAAGTGCCTAGAAAGGTCACAACAGGAACCAACTCAAGTGAACTTCCCAAATATAGATGCCTGGAATCTAAATCACATTGTTTTCATGGATTTCAGTTGACTCAATATGTACAATGATTTAGAGTAAGAATGAAGAATTTCTGATCCACTAAGGTTTCCCACCAAGCGCATAGAGTGGCAACCAAAGCTTTATTCCACTAGTCTTCATTGGATAAACAGATTAACAACAAGAGTTTACTGAAAGATTCCAGTGTTTGAAAACTAATAAATGAAGGCAATTTCAGATGAGAACAGTTTACTTATCATTTGCTTTGTCCAGCCCATCTATTTAATAAAAAGAGAAGCTACACAGGATACAAAGCTGGAATGAAGATGCTATCATTTGCCACATGAATAAGAGTTTGATGTAAAACCAATCTGATCTAGGATCCATAGTTTTGATACTGTGCATGGAAATAACTGAGTATAGTTCTCTTTAAATAATTTGATTATGGTCTCCAAATTAAATAAGGATGAGATGAGATGGAAGGGTTCAGGATCGATTATATTTATTCATTCATGTTTTGATTCAGTTATTATGCTGGGTCTGTAATGGACTCTTTCCTATTGAAAAGCTCTAATACAAGAGCAACCTAATGCTGGTAGAAATGACATAAGCCAGGATTGGCAAGTTTTTGTTTTATTTTCAAAACTGAATTCTGCATTTCCACGAGGTTTTCTGGCTTTTTATGTTTGTCAATAAGTAGTTGAAGTTGAAATGCTGGCTAAGCAACAGCAAGAATGGAATGCATTTTCTTGGACTTTCACCTTCCATTTCTTTCTTTTTGATACCCTCCTGTTTCTGACAGCCTTTTGTTCCTTCCACCTGTAGACTGTGGGGCAGATCACTTTTGTCAAAGTTGATCTTTTGCAGGCTGTTTCTAAAACTGGACTGTGAGTTGCATTAAATTAATTCCCAGCTACAATTTAAAATACATATTGTTCCTCTGTTTTATAGTTCATCACTCAGTCAATTGTTATGAATTTCCATGTGATTGAAACATCAAATTAACCTTGGTGTCACAGTGATATCCTGCTTAAAGGTACCATAAAGAAATGTTGAGTTTGTTAAGAAATCAATGTGTTAACTAAACAATAGATCTGATTCTATCTTTATATTAAAGGAGACATATTTTCTAAAGTGTTGATTTAGAAACCCTGGAAGAATTCTCTTATGGCCTGAAAGAGAAGATGGCGAATGGAAATGATAAATATTCATAGCCAATTTCATAACTGTCCTATCACAATTGAATAAACTTGTTCTGTTGATACACTTTTAATCTGCACAGTCATGTTGAACTGTGACAGTTCTGATCTAATGTTTGCATTGGAAATTGAATAGGCAGTGGTACATTTTTTTATAATTGAAAAAGGAGGGGGCTGGATGAACTTAAACCAGCCTTAGAATTAAGTTACAAACATATACATTTCTATATTAAATTAATAGGAATAGTTAAAGATGATATTAAATAAAACCCTGATATTTTGAATAAAAACAAATGATGTTGATAAAAAAAAAACAGTCAACCCCTGATCTCATTTTTTCATTGGTGTATATGAATATACATTATTGGCCTAGGAGACCAAAAAGCAGAACATGGAAAAGCAAAATATCAGGACATAAATGAACCTTACCCTAATCCTGAATGAATTGGTTCTGACTGTTTTCAGAAACTGTGATTACACAAAGGACAGAGAAACAAAAATTAAATTTAAGTGAGGGATAGAAGAAGATGGATGAATATGGATGCTTAAAACATTTGTTAAAGTAAGACAATGCTGAGGCAAAATTAAGAATTTGATCGAACATTTAGCAAACCATAGATTGAGTACAGGAGATAGTTTTCCTTTTCCCATTTTACCTTTTTTTCCAGACGCAGTTGATACCATCTTTATATCAAACAAAGCCAATCTAGATTTAAGCTCTAGATATTAATAAGTAACTACATTTGTCTGGTCTTCATCTTTTAGTGACTATGGTATAGGTAGCAGATTTTCTGACATTTAGCAAGCAACTGTAGCTGGTATTTTCAGCACACCTATACACACCCGATAACTACACTCCTTGTAGGTCTACTTCGTATCTAGCCTGGGCATTTGTGCCAGTAAGAATGATCAGTGATCACTATTTCGTGCTGAAGCTGAAAATAAAGATACTGCCAAGAGCCACATCAACATTCAACACTCAAATAAACTGATACTATGATCAATAGCTGAAATAAATGTTTGTCACATTATTTTCATTATTTGTTTCCTCCAAAAGTGTCTCTAATCTGAAGGATTCACCTTTGCCAAGTACCAACCCGGGGTTAAAAATATTAAAATCCACATAATGATGAAATAATGCAATTAATACAAAGAACAAAGGGTTGTCAAGTGACATGCTTCATTAATTAAAGCACCCATTCATGTAAATTGCATTTTAACAAGTTTGACCCTAATTAAATAGCTGCTTAGATTTTAATACCACAGAACATAACAAGGTTTGGGAGTCTGAGAATTATTTATGTATTTCTCCTGCCCTCTTTCCTCCCTCTTCTGCTGTGTTCTTTGCCCCAGTTTTGTTTTTACTTTTAGTTAAAGTTTGAAAATTATTTAATGACTTTATATTACAAGAAACCTCCTGGCCAAATGGATGATGAAAGGCTTGTTTTTAAAAATCATGGATCCCTATTACACAGAAATAAGAAATTGGCCATAAGGTTTTAAATGGAACAACTTATTAATTTGTGGCAGGTTTTTGAACATTGACTTGAATATTGTAATCCTATTTTATATTTGGAAGGGGTGCAACAGCTCAGTGGTTAAAGATGCTGAGCTTGTCAACTGGAAGGCTGACAGTCTGGGTTAAAGACCCAAGCACTATGGAAACAAGGTGAGCTCCCGTTCCTGCTTACCTAGCAGTTCAAAAGCATACAAATGTGAGGAAATAAAAATGCACCACTTGGTGGGAACATAACAGTGTTCTGTGTGTACAGTCATGCTGGCCAGATGACAACAGAAAATGTCTTCAGACAATGTTGGCTCTCAGCCAAAAATGGAGATTAGTACCACACTGTGGAATTGGATATGATTGGAGAGAGAAACTTTTACATTTCTTATTTTATTTTTGGTGTACATTCAAGTCACTAAGTTGATTCCTGTGACTGCCTGAACAAGTCCCTGCACATTTTTTGGCAGGATTTCAGAAGTGGTTTTCCTGCTACCTAAGGCTGAGAGATGGCAACTTGTTTTGGGCCTAAACAAGAGTATCACTAATGGTCTCCCAATTTCTAATCTGGGGCCTTAATCAGTACACTAGACCAGCTTTCTGCACTGCAATATATAATATTATGCATTTGAATATTCATTCAGCTGATTGACTAGTTATTGACAACCGGCTTTCATTTATAGGATTGCACTTTGTAGAGATTTTTCTCCCATAGTCTCTGCAAACTAATTACTGAATCTGGGCTGTAAAATTCTGGATTTTACCACTAGACCACTAGCAAAATATTTCCTGTCTGCTGTCATTTAGTGGTTTTCTGGATTTTTGAACTCACATCTGGAAGCTCTAAGATAGGAACTATGGGATCTACATGTCCCACACATCTCAAGAATATCAAGTTGGAGGAAGGCTGTTTTAGAGTCTGTCTACCAGCATGGAATTTATGTTACATGGAATCAGATCATTGACCTATTTAATTCACTATAATAGGCTTTCACATTTGGCGTTCAACAAAGTGGTCATGAGCTTTCAGGTTGAGTGGCCACAGACTAGTTTTCTTTTGATCTGATGATGGGTATGAGAACTTGAGAGATACGCTACAGAGAAGGTCACTCTGCTTCTGAAGATGCCAGACAACAGATCCTGGTGAAATATTAGAAAACTAGAATGTGGAATTCAGCCTGAAAAGGCATCATTGTTTAGTTGAGTGTTTCTCTAATAGCCAGTCAGCATACTGGGAACTTAAGCCAACCCATTTTATGTTACTTGTATGGGGAGATCTTAAGTAGAAGAGGCATTGGTTAGTATGAGTTTTGGGGTGTCTTTCAATGGATAAGTTGACATCAAGAGCCTTCGGCTTGTATTTCAAATAAATTTAGCCACTGGTGCTTGTAAGATATTGTTTATGGCTAAGTGAGGTCTGTGAATCCAGTCCATCAGTCTGTTTAATAAGCTACACTGAAGCAAACCAAGATTCAGCTAAAGCAAAACTAATTTTCTACTGAATTTGCAACAAGTGCACCTGTTGTGTTTGCTATGTGACAATGGATATTTTTAGCCTGTGACATTTTTGTCTGGTAGAAACAGCCACCCATGGAAAAAAATCAGGACACTAAATTATTCTAATAGGAGCGATTTCAGCACATGATTTGCATTCTTTATTCAGCCTTGGTTTTCAGCTACACACATTTCTGCAACCCCAGCAGAATCTGGGAACACCAATAAAATGTTAAAAGGAATTGATTTGTTTCTCTCCTCCTCCCTACTTTCTCTATTTCCTCTCTGCCTTGTCTGGCTGAAAGAAAAAAAAAACCCACAAGACTTTGAGGAATATCCCAAGCCATTTAAATACTGGGAAATGCTACAGACATCAGACTTGAAACAACTCTTTGCACTAATAGCAACAAGCAGAATGCTGCCAAAAGGATGTTTTTGGCCTTTTTAAAAAACCTTCAAAGCAGATTTGAACCAATCATCTAATTCCCAGAAACAAGCATTAAGAAAGTAGAGGGAGTGGAAGTAGAAAAAATGAAACACACCAAGAACAATTTTGCTAGGGCATCAGCTGGTGTAGTTGGATTAGCAAAGAAAGCAACTCCTATATTTGCTCCTTATCTTCCTCTATTTTTGTGAAGGAACATTTTCACTCGACACAACTAAGTTGTCATGTGTCAGAAATAGATAGAAGAAATGTTTTATCCCTGTGGGTTGCCCAACTGCCCCTTCCAGAGGGAGAACTTCACTTTATGAGAAAGAGAAGGAGAAAAAATTCCTGTATTTGGAAGTCATGTAAAATGTGATGAGGACTAGTAGTCTGAGTTCCCAAGAAGGAAAGGGTGCATTCCCATGGAATAAGAGGCACTCAGTTCATATCTTTTGTGTGAGAGAAAGCGGGTAAAGACACTAATAGTTCACAGAGTATGTGGTAGACCACTACAACTGAGTATGAAAACTTGAGGATGAAAGGATAAGGACATGGAGCTGAGCTATTTGGTCATGATATATGAGAATGATCATAGGGGACAGGAGGAAGAGACCCAGGCTAAGCAACCAAAGAATCTCAGTCTATGGATGCAGAAGAGGCATGGGAAGTATTTATTTATTTATTTATTTGTTTGTTTGTTTGTTTGTTTGTTTGACTGATTTGTCAATCGCTTACAAGATAATAGGTATAAGTATAAACATGAGTAAGAATATAGAAAATAATACAATTAAATGGTACATTAGGACAGGGACAGGAGGCATTATGGTGCACTTATGCACGTCCCTTACATACCTCTTAGGAATGGGGTGAGGTCAATAGTGGATAGTTTGAGGTTAGAGGAGTGGGGGGTTACAGAAAGTAACAACAGAGTCAGGTAGTGCATTCCAGGCATTGACTGCTCTGTTGCAGAAATCGTACTTCCTGCAATCAAGTTTGGAGTGGTTAACATTGAGTTTGTATCTGTTGTGTGCTCTTGTACTGTTGCAGTTGAAGCTGAAGTAGTCATTGACTGGTAGCACATTGTAGCAGATAATTTTGTGTATTATGCTTAAATCCAACTGTAAGCGGTGTAATTCAAGATTGTCCAAGTCCAAAATTTCAAGTCTGGTGATATAGAGTATTCTATTGCGAGCAGAGGAGTGTAGTACTTTTCTCGTGAAATACTTCTGGACTCGCTCAGTTGTATTAATGTCCAATATACAGTGCGGATTCCAGACAGATGAGCTGTATTCGAGTACTGGTCTAGCAAAAGTTATGTATGCCCCAGTTAGCAATTCAATATTTCCAGAAAAGCTTCGTAAGATTAGATTTACAACTCTTAATGCCTTTTTGGCAATGCTGTTACAATGAGCTCTGGCGCTTAGATCATTAGATATGAGTACTCCTAGGTCCTTGACAGAGTAAGGATCATCAAAAAGGTCATATCCGCCTAGTTTGTATTTGGTGTACTGATTTTTTTACCAATGTGTTGGACAGAGTATCTGTTGGTCGAGATTTGGAGTTGCCAAATGTTTGACATAATCAAGGTCATTTTGAAGAACAGTAGCATTATCGGTAGTGCTGAATAGTTTTACATCATCTGCAAAGAGGATGCAGTTGCTTATAAGGTGATCGCAAAGGTCATTTATATAGAGTATAAAGAGTTTGGGTCCTAAAACACTGCCTTGGGGGACACCGCTATTAACTGGAGCAGGGTTTGATATAACACTCCTTATTTTTATTAACTGCTGTCTGTTTGATAGGAATGCAGTAATCCACTTATGAAGGGATCCAGAAATGCCGTAAGAGTTTAGTTTTAACAGAAGTTTATCATGTACCACTGAATCAAAAGCTTTTCAGAAGTCTATGTAAATTGTGTCTATTGCTTTACCCTGGTCGAGTAGAGTAATCCCTATGTGTTTGCAGTGTAGGAGTTGTAGGTTGCAGGACAATTTTTTTCCTGAAACCAAATTGTTTTTTTGAGAGTAGGTTGTTTGACTCTAAGTGGAGGGTGATGAATTGGTTAATGATTGATTCCATGACTTTGCACGTGACACAACATAGTGAAATTGGTCTGTAGGTTTCAACCAGGCTGGGGTCACCTTTTTTGAAGATAAGGATGACTGTAGCTAAAGACCATAGGTTTGGTAAGGAGATGGTACTGAATGATGTATCACATATAATGCTTAGGGGTTCCACTATGGCAGAGGAAAGCTTTTTTAAGAAGTATGCACATAATCCATTGGGGACAATAGATAGGGATGGTTTTTGGATTACATAGTGCCTTTTCTATGTTATCTTACTTAAAGTCAATATGTAGTAGAACATTGCAGTTAATTGTGGTACGACTAGGAAATACGTGACATGAGCCATTGCTGTTTACAAAGACTCAGTTGAAGAATGTGTTGAAGAAAAAATGTTTTGAAGATTTCAGAAGAAATCTTCCCTAGTTTTCTGAAGAGTAAAAAACAACAACAGTGAGGAATACTTTTACACTTGCAAGATTAACTTTAGCTCTTTAAAGTAGCTCAGATAAGAAAGGATGATAATAAAGGGAAAGCAATAGGGAGGTTTCTGGAAGAAGAGGACAAAGCAAGAGAACAGAAAAGCTATGGAAGCGAGAAAGTAAAAATACCTTCATCAAGTGAACCTATTATGAATTTATTTTAAGGATTTTAGGATGTGAAAGAAACCAACCTGGCATTAGTTATAAAGAATCCCTTTCCACAAACACTCTAAAATGTGTGGGGTTTTTTGTGCTAAATAGTTGTGAAGTTGATGCAGCTGCTACTTTTAAATAGGTTGCCAGTAAACTACTTGAAATAGATGAAGAGGCCCAGTTATGAGCAGGTCTTGTCAGGCACAAGTAATGAGGCCTACATGTGTAAGGTTTAAACATATTCTGACTATTACATAGGAATCTTCCAAGACCATCAGCTTTAGCCTGCAAACAGATTGATAAGGTTCTATAGAGCATAAGAGGAATCAATTTTTGACCTCTTGTAGTTGCACAAGGACTCAAGGATAATTCCACGCTTAAGGCCTCTTCCTGTCTGGCTGGGTGTTTCCTCAACTGGGTATGATCCTGTCCTATTCCTTAAATCATGTCCTTCTTCAAATGTTTTGCTTCTGTATATTAACTACTGGAAAAAGAGATAAGTTTATTCTGGAAATGAGGGTGTATGTTAAGGAGTGAAAAGCAGAAAGCAACCTGGAAAATACAGCATCTTTTTAGACTAAAGAAATAAGCAGTTGTGATGCAAATGTTTATTTTCTCTCAGAGGAAGTTATGATCAGACAAATGATACCAGCAACAAAATAAATACAATGATATAATTAATGAATGTAAAGATTTTAAGCATGAACAAGTGTTAAAACCATTTTATTTGTAAATTAATATTTCCAGATACCTGACAGGAAATGCAAGGGCATTTCAATTAGAAATAGCAAAATGAATTGAATTAAGAAAATAATGTTAGATTATTGCTTAAACTGCTCAAAAACTTTTTAAAAAAAATCTGAGTAAGCAGAGTGCTACATATCTGTCTGACAATAAGATGTTGCTTAAATGCTGCTAGACTGAACAGATGGTCAATAATCAAATATAGTTCAATATACAGTTACATTTACTTTCTTTGCTACAATCCCCATTCTACCTCTCAAATCCCAATTATGGATTGACTTGTTGGTCTGTATCAGTGTTTCTCAACCTTGGCAACCGTAATAACTCCTAGAAGGCTTAGCCCTCCTCCCCAGGCTTAGCCCATGAATGATGTAGAACAGGGATGTCACTCAATTTCATTGAGGGCCGCATCAGGGTTGTGTTCAACCTCGGCTTGGCCAGGGTGGGTATGGCCACCTCAACATCACTTGTGTTGGGGCACCTGTGGTGGCCAAGTGCTAAGGCAGGACTTCTTTCAGACCCTCCCCCACTCTCATTATAATTTCCTTCTTTCCTTCCTTCCTTCCTTTTCTTCTTTTTCCTTCCCTCTTCATTCTCCTTTCTTCTTCCTTTCCCTCTTTCCTTATTTTTCCTTCCTTCCTCTCTTCCCATCTTTTCTTCTTTTGGTCTTTCCTCTTTCCCTTTCTCCTTTCCTGTCCCTTCTTGGATGCTCAAATGCAAAAGGGCAAAGGTTTCTCCCCTTGTTTTATTTGCCTTTAGTTTGTTTTGCTAGCCCTCTGCCAGTGAAAATGGAATTCAGGGGGCTGTGCGTGCTCCCCCAGGCCCCGTTTTCAGCTGTGATGGCCTCCTGCATAGCCCCCGAGCTCAATTTTTGCTGACAGATGGCTGCAAGAGGCTGTCACAGCCAAAAACAGAGATTGGGGTGGTGGTCGTGTGCGGCCCTCCTGAATTCTGTTTTCACTGGCAGAGGCTTTATGGGCCAGTCCCTTGCTGTTTCCAAGACGGCCTTGTGGGCCAGATCTAAGCACCTGTGGGCCTTGAGTTTGACACTCTTGATGTAGATTAATAAAGTCAGTTCTTTATTTGCTTATGCACTATAGACAGAATCTTGCCAGACTAAATCCTTACTACTCACACCCAACAAATATAATAACCTCTGTGATTCTAGCTATCTTAACTCTCTTCCACTGTGTCCCATCCAGTTCTGAACTGTGCTGCTTCTTGTCTCAGCTCCCTCCTTGGAATATGCTCCCTCCCTCCAAAAAAAAAGCCTTGCTCCTTCCGAATGCTTCCCTCTCCATAGCCACCATATCTCACAGGCTTGAAAATTCTGGGAATTGACATCCGTACATCTTAAAATTTTCAAGCTTAAGAAACATTGGTTTACATTGTGTTGTATAATATTAAAAACCCTTCTGAACAGAATTCAGTGCAAAGGCCTATTGTTTTGGAAGATGATCCTCTGTCCCCAAGATTAATTTCCTTTTCAGACAAAAGCCAGTTTAGTTGCCCAATAATATATCCAGAAGACCTACCTTGGCTGGGTTGAGTGCTGTGATCACCCACACACAATATGCGTTGTTATCATACTGGACAGGATAGTTAGGAGATGTGATAACACCACTGGGCCCTCGGAGGTATGTATCACACATTCTAGCTGTGGAATTGGGAAAAAAAGAAGAAACAGGAAATCTATTTGTGGATGAAAATTTGGTTTGCAATGTTCCTTTTCTTAAGGGCCTAGAAAATGAGTCAGTATAGAAGGAGGTACATTTTTTTGTTTTACCATTTTTATCAGTAAAGTTGTAGGATAGTAGGTCTCTCTTGGTGTACAAGAGAAAGATATTTTGCACAAAATATATGATCATGAAGCCAAATGCATCTATTAATCACATTGATGGAGCCCTCAAGGATTCTAATCTCTGAATCCTCCCCATACCACCTACTTTCTGCTCAAGATCTTGTAGTTTCTTTTTAAACTATGAAGAGAATAGTCACAAAATTAGAGATAGTTGGGTAATGAAGCTCTGATCAATCCAAAGAATGTCTTTAAAAATAGAAAACAAAATGGTCAAAATAAAACTTATTTAATGAAAGCAATTTTTATAAATGGGGAAAAGTAGCTTATAGAGATGTGGATGCTTTTATTTTGCTTCTCTCTGGTATACTAACTCAGTCCTACATCTAGGTTCCCAGAAGTAAGCCTCGCTGGACAGATACTCGAGTAATTCATAAAGGATTACATTTTAACTGTTGGGCATGAAAAAGATTAAAAAAAAATAGTTGAAGCTCTACAAATGTTTTACAAATTGAATCCAAAAATTAACATCATGTCTTGAGTCTGAATTGTAAGGCTATTTTCGAACAATTCTCTATGAGGTCATTGCCAGGATACATCTTAGAGAAAAAGACAATTCATCAAGTTTTTCTACTTAGGTCAGATATAAGGAACATTAACAGAATAACTCATAAGCTACTGTGGTTGCATTAGTTGCATGAATTAGAGCTCAGATGTCACTATTTCTTGGAAGAAGCAATGACTCTGAGGAGGCCTGTTTACAACCTGGAACTCCTATATGCTTCCTAAGAGAAGGCAAAAGTATCTAGGAGAAGAACATATTTCTGAAACTGTTAAAGGTAAACACCTTCTCCGAAGTACCTATTTTTGCTATATCTGCATACAGATCTTCCTAATCAAAATTGTATCAATCAAAATAAGGATAGAAATAATTTATGTGCAGGTACACACACATGCATGGCCTCTCCCCCTCCTGGTACACAAAAAAGATGCACATGCAGAAATCTCATACTTTCTTCTCCTCAAATCCCATGGCTGTGCTCATCCAGGTAAGACTTAGATGCATAATGATACAAGATTAGACTTTAAAGATTTAGGATAGTATGCAATATTAAATATTTCTTATGGACTATGTTGTATCAATATTTTACTTTTGGGGGATTATTTTTCACCTTTTTTTGTTAAATTATTCCCCAACAAGAAAAAATCTATGCTTCTTTCAAGGGAGTTCTTTTTCCTGAACTCTTTTCCTAGGGAAAAATCCTAGGGATGCTAAATATTCCCCAAACTCAAATCAGTAGTGATTCAGCTCACAAGACCTCATAATAAGCTTTTCACATTAAGTCAGTTGTCCTGCTGTGAGACTAACCCACAGAATCACCTGAGCCTTAAGAAGATCCTATCAAACAGCCGCTTGGAGTAGTATGTTGTTGATCTTTTACCCATATACCATGGGGTAGAAATCTGACACCATTTCTTCTTCTTACAAAATAAAATGAAACCTGTTTAACAAGCCTTGAATGCAGAGATTTAGGTCTAGTTGCAAAATAGGTTCAAGTGTTCCACTATTTTAGAGTACCCTTACATTGCACAAAATGGCTACAACTTTTTTTTTGAAGATTTTAACATAATAAATATTTATGAGAGGCAGATAAATTAAGCTGAGACTGTAGAGCCTTTGTCTGAGACATTTTGACTAAAACAGAGAAAATGAGATTTTAGAAGAAAACAGGATGAATAGGAACAGAAAACTGCTTTGTATTCTGTCAGAACAAAAGACTAGCTAGCCAGAACTGTATGGAGTAGCTTTCCTGATTAAGTGTAATGGGCTGTGAGAACAACCTTTTCACAGGAGGAAGAGCCCCAGACCAGACAATGGTCAGACAAGAGACATCACTGTTCACAGAACAAATGGGCATGGGAAGCACTTCAGAAGAGACTCTCCCTAGTTTTCTGAAAAGTATAAATAAAGGAGGGGAGAAATGCTTTCAGATTTGTAAGATTTGCAAAATATAAATTTTTGAAAGCTGCCCTATGAATTTAATGAATGAAATAATGACATAATTAAAACAAACAAATGGATAAAATCTTGTTATGCAGCATTACAATAAAAGTGCTATTAGTACTCATGGTTTTGTTTTTCTGTCTGGATTATCTCAAAAGAGTGAAAACAATGTTGAAAGTCTGAAAACACTTTTCCTCTCCCCTGTCTTTACCTAATAACTAGCAGTCAGCATGGGTTTGTTAAAAACAGATCATGCCAAACCAATCCTATTTCATTCTTCAACACAGTGACTAAATTAGTAGACCAGCAAAATACTGTGGACATAATATATTTAGATTTCAGCAAGGCATTCGATAAAGTAGACCGCAACCTACTTCTTAGTAAGTTAGAAAAAAGTGGAATAGATAGCACCACCACTAGATGGACTTGCAACTGGCTGGCAAACCGTACTCAACAACGTAATCCTTCATGGGTCTCAGTCTACATGGAGGGAAGTAAGCAGTGGGGCACCACAAGGTTCCATCTTAGGTCCAGTATTCTTCAATATCTTCATTAACGACTTAGATGAGGGAATAGAAGGGGAACTTACCAAATTTGCAGATGATACTAAGCTGGCAGGAATAGCTAACACCCAAGAAGATAGGCTCAAGATCCAGATGGATCTAGACAGACAAGAACACTGGGCCATATCTAATAAAATGAAATTCAATATAGAGAAAAATAAAGTCCTATACTTAGTCAAGAAAAACCAAAAGTACACATATAGGCAGGCTCAGTAGCAGTAATTGTGAGAGGGATTCTTGGACTCTTAGTGGACAACCAGTTAAATATGAGCCAGCAGTGTGCAGCAGCCGCCAAAAAAGCTAATGCAATCCTAAATTGTATTAACAGAGCGATACAGTCAAGATCAAGGGAAGTACTAATGCCACTTTATAAAGCCTTAGTAAGATCACACCTAGAATACTGCATTCAGTTTTGGTCACCACATTATAAAAAAGATGTTGAAACTACAGAGAAGAGCAACCAAGATGATTAGGGGACTGGAGGCTAAAACATATGAAGAACGGTTGCAGGAACTGGGCTTGGCTAATCTAGTAAAGAGAAGGACCAGGGGAGACATGATAGCGGTCTTCCAATATTTGAGGGGCTGCCACAGAGAGGAGGAAGGGGTCAAGCTATTTTCTAAAGCCCTTGTCAGCCAGACAAGGAATAATGGATGGAAACTGAACAAGGAGAGATTTAACCTGGAAATAAGGAGAAACTTTCTCACAGTGAGAACAATCAACCAATGGAACAGAAGTTGCCCTCGGAAGTTATGGGAGCACCATCACTTGAGACTTTCAAGAAGAGATTGGACTGCCATTTGTCAGAAATGGTGTTGGGTCACCTGCTTGGACAGGGGGTTGGACGAGATGACCTACAAGGTTCCTTCCAACTCTGATTATCTGTATTATCCCTGATTATCTGTATTATCTGTTCTAGAGCAGGGGTGTCAAACTCAAGACTCTTGGGCTGGATCCAGCCCAAGGGGTACTTAAATCTGGCCCATGGGGCCACCCTGGAAACAGCAAAGGACCGACCCGTGGTGCCACTACCCCCAACATGAGTGATGTTGAGCTGGCCATGCCTACCCTTTCCTCGCCCACCCCCAAGATTAAACACAACTCTGATTCAGCCCTCAATGAAATCAAATTTGTCACCCCTGTTTTAGAGGATTAGGGATGGTCCCTTCCTCTGCGATGGAATGCAACAAGGATGGAATGCAGCAAGGATAGCTAGGAGAGGCCTGGTGATTCCAGAGGAGTAAGAGATAATGTAGCCCAGATATTTTTGAGAGAAAGAGAGTGAAGACAACCCTTTCTTAATAATTCACAGGATATATGATGGGTGAGCATAGCAGAATCCTCAGTCTGCCAAGATTTTGCCTTTACATGGTAAAAAACAAAGAACTTAGCTTGGAAAATTCACCACATGTCTTTCTTGGTTTTGGCCTGGATAGAAGATATATAACACACTACAATCCCATCATCTCCCAAATGACTATGATTGTACTTCTTAAGGAATGATAAGTTTATATAGGCTACCAATTCTCACAGTTCCTTAATTTGGCTTTCTGCACTGAGCAGAGAGCTGCATTCAACAGTCGAAATGTCCCTTCCAATTGTATGATTCTCTCTGTGGAGAACCTTCAATTGGAGAAGACTGACAAAAAGCAAGGACTGAATATGTGGAAATAGAATCCAAGAAATATACATTACAAAACATCAAAGATCAAAGCCATGTTGGACAACTGATGTGACTACCTGTCTCCGTATTCACTGTTATTCCAAGACAATAACTGTGGAGATTAAGAGTTGTCAGATTCATCTCCTGCTGGTAAAAGGATCACATAATATTTACTGAAAAACTTAAATATGGGTTTATGGACTGCATAAGGCAGAATCAAGAGCACACTAATTGGGCACTCCCAAAATAGCAGTGTGTTTACTTCCAGCGACTGATGGTGACTGAGTCTGACTTTTTCATATATAAATGTCCAAGTGAGATCCTTATAAACTCAGAATTTGTCCTGCCATGCAGAAACATCATAGACCACAGCAAATAACTCTCTCCAATGTTTAATTAGTAGCATAAAAATGTATTTCTGCATTGCAGACCCAGAAGGTAAATTCTTTTATTTTCATGCAAGTGCATATGAATGCATTAGAGTTTATGGATTAAAGTCCATTTGTACATTCTCAGTGGACAGCTCTCTGACATGTTTAGTTGCTAGTATTGAAAAAGATTTAATCTATTATTTGAACACGCTATGGAAGTAGAAGACATGCAAACAAAGAACAAATGTGCTAATGAATTTCATCTTAAACTCTTAAAACTCATATTTCTTTTCTTTTTAAATAGATTTTATTGTACACAATTGTACACATTAAAACACTGAATGTGGTGGTCTTCTTTGACATACATTTTTGTCAGTGCATATTATATTCAGAAAGAAATTATGTACATTTATATATATGTATGTATATATATATATATATATATATATATATATATTTATAATTTTTAATTTTTTCTCATTACTCCTCAAATAAATGATCCCTCACATCCTCCCTATTTCATCTTTAGTGCTTATACCAATTTTATGAACTCCCTTTCATATCCCTCCAATAATAAAATTTATTTTATGGTATTCTGAGTCGTCTTTATCCTTCAGTTCTAATGTCAACCTATCCATTTCAGTGCATGGTAGTATTTTATCAATCATATAATCCTCCCTAAGAATTTCTCTTGCCTTCCAATTTTGGACAAATATCATTCTTGCTGCCGTGATCACATGTATTATTAGATAAGTATCAGCTTTGTTAAACTTATCCAGTAAGAACATCTCAGGTTTATAACAAATTTTTAACCCCATCATTTCCTCTAGCCCTAACCAAATTCTGTACCAGAACTCCTGAGCCTTTTTTACAGGACCACCATACATGGTAATATGTGCCCCATTCTTTCAGACATTTCCAACAGTAGGGTGATTGGTTAAAACTCATATTTCCATGTGCTACTGAAGACATCATTCCACTCCAACAACCAACTTCTCAACTTTCCAACTGTGTGGCTCATTGAGCAACATTCATGCCAGAAGCCTTTCATTGGTTACTTGGAATTCAAATTATGGTCTAATCTTTAAGAGAAATCTTCCTTGGGCAAACTGTTCTTGAAGAAAAAATGCTTGATCTCTCAGTGGTACAACTAGGTACAACGAAAAAGGATATCCAGCATGATCAAGAAACTTCAGACCACAGAGGAATGGCATTGCAAGGATAGTCATTCCAACATACAGTGCCGATATTTGTGAGATCATAAACTTTCTCTTTGACTTGCTGCTTTTTTTAAACTGGAGGACCTTCTTTTATATAAAGGAAAATTCTGCCAACAGAACCCCTGCCTAGCCATTGTCTGTTTAAGTCAGATATTGTTGATCATAGTCTTATAAGAATGTATGTAAAAGCTCACTGAAATTTCTGGATCATGTACTTGATAATGGAATTTAGAAAAATAGGTTGAGGATGACATATATTTTTATATATGCAGACCATACAATAATTTAGAGAAAGTTTTGGAGAACTGGGGAATGCAGGCTTGCATCCAGCTCTGCTTCCTTGACAGCCACACAAATAGGGCTGAGTTGCACGGACATCACATAGACTTAGGAGGAGAAATTTAGATGTAAATTTAAATTTACATGTCTTTAGAAGAATAAACAGGGTTATATTATTAGAACCAACTTATAACAAGCCTGTTGTAAGCATCCTACTTTATGACTCACCAAGCTACTAAATCATGGATGATATCCAGATAAAAGAATCACTATTAGATAAGTTTTATTTATCTTACCTCGACATACTGGTCTC
This sequence comes from Laticauda colubrina, assembly GCA_015471245.1. Lineage (NCBI taxonomy): Eukaryota > Metazoa > Chordata > Lepidosauria > Squamata > Elapidae > Laticauda > Laticauda colubrina. Next base: position 7,622,327 of record BLBF01000046.1, read on the forward strand.
TGGTCACTCCAGGCAGTTATCATACCACTTAGCTTCTTACAGGTGATGCTTTTAGAGCCTTGCAAGTCATAACCTTCACTGCAGGTGAATTGGACACTGGATCCTAACCTGGAATACAGGAAGCCAGTTACTGACCTGCATTCTAGTTTCAGGCAAAGATTTTGGATGCTCTGTTTTGTTTCTAATTTGTTTTCTTTCATTGGGAATTCCTGAATTATAACAATGAAAATAAATGTTAGATTTCCAAATGCAAATTGATAAAGTCTTGGCCCATAACACACCAGATTTAATGATAGCTGAAAAGAAGGAAATGTGAGTCACTAATGTAACAATATCAGGGGATACTAGAATAGAAGAAATGGAGAAAATCATAAAGTATCTAAGATTTGAAAACCAAAGTTGAAAGACTATGACATGAACCAGGCTTGGTGTCCCAGTGGTTATCAACACATAGGATACCATACTGGAAAAAATCTTGGACGGCCCTTAGTAAATTCTGTGCATTAACAAAATTTCCATCTGTCAATTACAAAAGGCCACATTGCTTGGATCTGCACAAATACTATGCTGATATACTGTGACAAATCATACTTGGGAAGAACTCAATGCAACAAAAGGTCAACATCAGATGAAGAACTGGTAGATAACAATAATTTATTAAGCTTGTATACTGTCTGAATGTCAGACTTTGGGTGGAATTTATATTGATTCCCTTCTGCTGGTGGGAAGAATAATTTTATAAACGATAAGAAAAGTGGTTGCTAGATCAGGTTCAAAATAGCTCACTGTGAATTATTTTGTTGATGGTGGTTTTAACTTTGTTTTTAAAATTACATTACTTTTTTAGTTATTTCAGGTACTACTGACACCTGGAACAAAAATGCAGTACATATATGTGGACATGCATATATATTGTACATACATTCAATCACTATGATAGATATCTAGACATTTTAGCATCTTACACCTTCATGGCATTACAGTGTTCAAGGTGTGTAACAATAGATATTTGATCAACAATGTAGAATATTCCACAGATAAGTTACATTTTTTCCAACTGAATCTTGAATTTAAAAATGTACCAAATGAGTAGATCTTATAAGGTTTCTAGAATAGGTAGAGGATGGAAGAGGCTTGGAAACACTGCTATTTAAACTAATAAAACATTTATGACTTAAGAAATCTACATGGAGTTTACATACCATTGTTGATGTTAAAGTGATGCTCTAGAGTTGTGTATTTCAAACTTGACAACTTTAAGATATGTAGATTTAGCTTCTAGAATTCCTCAATCAGCATATTCACCCATCTTAAAATTGCCATGTTTGAAAAATACTGTTCGAGACAATGCATACACTGAGATCAATTTCCTCACAAAACAGGCAATTTAGACTCCAGTTGTAAAATTTAGAGTGCAGGGACTATGAAGAAACAAGTAACTTATCCTATACTGACAAATTGCATTTTTCTGGATATTCAGACTTCATCCAATTATGTGAATAATGATCCATTTAAGCATCTTCTATGATTAATCATATTCACAGATACATTCACTGTTGTCCCATAATGTTTTAGAATATACCGGAAATGTCACTGCAAGATTTATTAGGTTCATAAAGATACATTTTTGAGGTTTCAAAAACTCATTTTTTTTTACTGAACTCACATATTGGCATGACTAAATATGAAAGAAACATTAGTTTAATATCTGTGGACATGATGACTTGGTGGTTCAGCTTACTAAATCCCTTTTTTTTGGGGGGGGGACTTTTCTTCAAATTATTCAAGGGACTATTTTCTCTTTCTTGTGCCATTCCATCTCACACTAGGCAAGAATATTCCTTTAGTTCCAGCCCTTGTTTCATGGAGAGTGGGAAAGACATGACTATGTGCTCCTGGCAAAAAAAAAAAGAGTCATCTATAGCGATATAAAATTAAATGTTGATATGCACTCTGACTCACACACACCCATCCCTGCTTGCTGACATGCATAACATGAAGAGACTGATCTGCTTCTTATGCACAAAAGCAAGAGGTGACAAAGTGATGGTGAAGGCAGCTGGCATGGTTGGAGGGAAACACATCCAGGACTGGTTCACACATACAGAATGGTTATGGTTTCTGAGCAGTAATGTGTGACTTTATTCCACCAAAGGCAATACATTAGAAGTGATACATATGCTCTGACTGGATGAGCAGTTGTTCAGTTCCCAGGAGCAAAGTAGACATGTTACAAAGCCATCATCAACTGATAAACCTGAATATGTCAGCCATCCAACCTAAAATGCTTTCCCCACAAGAGTGGTGAATAAAGCTTTAATCACAAAAGCTTTTGACACCCTAAAGTTTAACAGATTTATCAACACATAAGCATTTGGGGACCTCGGTTCACTTCATCAAATCCAAAATGTGGGTTTTGTATAATTTGTGCAGTAATATATCGACTAGTGTTCAGGGGCAATATCACAGCTACAAACCTTAAAAATAATGTACAGGGTTATCGATTATGTGAGATATGTGGATTCAAATCCACTTTCAGTCCTTCACTGAATGAGCAATAAGACAAAGAAGTTCCTCAAAAGGTCCATGTGATATGTAAAATCTTTGTGCAAATAACACATTTGCTAGCGACCTCCATTCAATAGAATGTCTTAGCCCCCAGTTGGTCCTCCTTTTTTTTCCTTAAAAAAAATCCTAATTATTTTTGAAAGAGCAGATTTTTTTAAAAAATTTTTGCTGGCCAGAGACCATGCACCTTTGCCCAGTACTGAAAGAATTACTGGATATGTAAGGCTATCCCACTTGCATAGGGGGTATCAGCCAAATAAGCAAATGTGTGTTAAATCTAAGTAGGGTACACATTACAATTTTCATATATCTCGCATCCTAAATTGTTGAGAGGCTGTGCCACAGATTTTTGGCAATCCTTTTGATTAAATTTGTTAGCCTACTTCAGGAAGCTCCTGGGTCTGCAAAGCATAAAAATGAGGGTTCTTGCACATCTTCCCTTTTTCTAGTACAATGGTTTAAAAATTGGGGTTGAAGAAAAGCATAACAAAACAAGCACCTTTTTTATTGCATGCAGAAGCTTCTGAAAGCCATACACGAAGCTACATTTCCAACAATTTGGCAAGATGGGACCTTCCTTGGAAAGCACAGGTGATGCTAAGACATAACACAATGACTTTCCTGCCTGGGCTGTTTTGTGAGAGCCTATGGGAATATCTATCTATCTATCTATCTATCTATCTATCTATCTATCTATCTATCTATCTATCTATCTATCT
>BLBF01000046.1:7625623-7669766 GCA_015471245.1 Laticauda colubrina
TCTATCTATCTATCTATCTATCTATCTATCTATCTATCTATCTATCTGTTATTTATCTAAGTTTGTGTGTATAGCTGTGTGTGTGTGTGTGTGTGTGTGTGTGTGTGTGTGTGTATCAGGGATGAAATTCAACCACCTTGGCCCAGCTCAGGAGAGGTGGTAGGAACAATTTGAATCAGTAAAAATTGTACCTGGTTGCTATTACTATTATACCAAGCCATGCCCACAGCCACGCCCACAACGTGGCCCACAGTCACACTCAATTTTCCCAGTAAGGACATTTTTTGAATTTCAACCCTGCTGTGTATATATATTGGAGATGGGGGCTTCATCAGTGAGAAATTCAACAAAAATAAACAATATTCCACATAGTTAACAGTTGATTAACATGCACAATGGACTTCCTTTCATGAGGAAATGAAAATCGCATTTTAGGGTGCATAGTTAATCAGAAGTAGAGCACTGTACATGAAATGCAATAACAGAACATAGAAATACTGGTTATGACAAGTATAAAAATCTTCTACAAATTGTAGACACATTAGGAAAACAAATCAGTGTGAAAGATTCCTCAAGAGTTGTCACATTATTACTATAATTAAAAGAAGTGAAATAGAAATAATGACCAGTCTCCTATGTCACCATTTTATAATTACGTTAAGAGTAGGCAACTTGCTTGTGACTGAAGACTCAGTTTCTTTCTGGCTTTCAGCAGAAGTCATGACATCAATCATCTTGTGTAGCCAATTGTTTTAGGCCATTTCAATGGATAGAAAATTACAATAATGAAATGTACACAAGACATAAGATATAAATTTTGCTCCCTAAACCCACCCCAATGGTGAAAAATGACCCTATTTGTAGTGCTGGGATTTTTTTAAAAAAGGATGAAATTGGTATTTTATGAGTCCACAAGTCTTGAGGCAATTATTTTGTCCCTTAATCTTCTCAATATAATAAATAATAAAGATTTTGACTCCCAACAATCCAGAGCACTCAAAAAAAAAATCACAAATAATTCAGCCCAGAATCACATGTAAATTAGCAGTAGATGGGACATGCCACAGAGCTGATGGAAGGCCAACACTCCTTTAACAAATCTGTGTTCTTATCTTCTGATGTTCTTGCAAGATTAATGGACTCCAGCAGCTCACTGATCATATCATACCAAAGCTAATATAGACCTAACGATGTTACACCAGAAAATGTTCATATTGACACAGCAAGTGATGAATGTTCGAGTCATACTTTAGTTGGACTCCTGCCAATATGAACCCAGGTTTAAGCTGTTATCTTAAACATGCTACCTTGGAAGTTAAATGCTCAAATGATCAACCAATTTTTCTTTCCAATAAACAGAACTGAAATGGGTAAAATGGATTAAGATCCATCTATTTTAATTGTCATGAAATATGTGCCAAATAAAAAAGAATCCTGGTTGAAAATACTGAGAAGTAATTTGAAAAAGCATTTTCAAACCATTGTCGCCTTCCTTTTCTCCTCTTTCCTCTTCTCTTTCCTGAACAGATAACAGATAATCAGAGTTGGAAGGGACCTTGTAGGTCATCTAGTCCAACCCCCTGCCCAAGGGGGAGATCCTAGACCATTTCTGACAAATGGCAATCCAATCTCTTCTTGAAAGTCTCAAGTGATGACACTCCCACAACTTCCGAGGGCAACTTCTGTTCCATTGGTTGATTGTTCTCACTGTCAGAAAGTTTCTCCTTATTTCCAGGTTGAATCTCTCCTTGTTCAGTTTCCATCCATTATTCCTTGTCTGGCCTACAGGCACTTTAAAAAATAGCTTGACCTCTGCCTCCTTTCTGTGGCAACCCCTTAAATATTGGAAGTCTGCTTGGTCCTTCTCCTTACTAGAACCAGCCAAACTCAGTTCCTGTAACCTTCTTTTTTTTCCCCTCCCTTCCTCTTCCCTTCACCTTCCCTTCCCTTCCCTTCCCTTCCCTTTTTCCTTTTTCCTTTCTCCTTCCCTTCCCTTCCCTTCCCTTCCCCTCCCCTCCCCTTTCCTTATCTCCATGTACCAATTCATTTTTGTCCATGGGACTGCTCTTAAAAAATCACCCCAGAGAGAACAAACAGAGACACAAAAGGATATTATGACATCAGAATTGTGCATCATAGGCAGGCTGTTTGTTTCTTAAGAACATAAAAGCCTTGCTGATTAAATCAAAGCTTCAGGATGCCAGCATCCTGTTTTTGACAATGGACAGCCAGCTGCTTCTGTGAAAAAGCTTGGAACAGGGCACTGTGTCTGTATCCTTCATTAATCATTCCCTCGTCTTCACCAATTGTTATCTGACGGAATAATCAACTGTCTATAATAATATAGATAATAGATGGATTTGTCCAACACCCCATTCCTTCTAAAATTTACTGCCAACCTTCACACCTGTGTTGGCTGAAATGTGTGAGGGCTGTAGCTCAACATGTAAGCATGTATCATGAAAAGAAGGAATAAAGGATGCTTACCTGAAATCATTGCCTATTCTTTTGCCCCGATCTGGAATCCCAGGGTCCGGACACATGTTATGTCCCTGGGATGCACCAACCTGTGTTACTACAAAGCAAAAAAACAGCATATACAGAGGTAGAATAGAAGACAAAAAATGCATATCATCTCAGTGTTGGTGGTGCAAATAAAATGGAAAATTTACAAGTTGGAATGCACTGAGTTAATGTTATCTGTTCCCATTTTCCCTCCCCTCAAAACATTTGCTGAAGAGTGTTCCTTAACCTGGTGCATTGCAAATGCATCAGACTGCACCTTGGGATTACGGGAATTATAGCTCACCTCAAAGTGCAAATTGTGGAAGGCTAAATTATAGACTATGTGAACTATCAAAGGCATACAGCTCAGAAATAGAACTATGACATCTGATGAAAACTCAAATCCCATTTACTCCCCTCCCCCCAGTTCGCAGTTGTAAGCCACTGAAGCAGACACCTCAAAATATTCTTCCATCTCCCAGGAAGTTGGCCAAGCCATCTTATAAAAATAATACTCGAATGCAGAATTGCATGAAAATTCCACTTTTCACCATCTGGCTGATGATAATGAAAGGCAGTAAGTTAAATAAAAAGCAGTGGAAGATGACAATCAGGATATGTAGGGGAGGATGACAGGAGAAGAGGACAGAAGCCAGTTGGGTTCACAGTTGGTGATTTATTTTCATTGTGCAGGACTTGAAAAGGAGCAACCTTTTCCATTAGAAGAGGGAAAAGAAGCATCAGACAGTGCCAAGAGTATAGCATGCCACCCATCAAACATAAGGAATTCCAGAACTATTCTAAAATGGCATGTACCCAATTAAGGTGAGGTCAAATCTGAATAAAAATGGATTGATTTCAATTGCACATTCAGTTTTTACAATATCCGAGCCCCCCCACCCAAAGTTGGTAAAAGTGGGCTTTTAAAAATTTCATTCTGTTTTTTCCCTGCCCTTTGTGCCACAGCCTGCTTGAAACATACATGGCACAATTGTCTGGGTGAGCAGACTGACAAAGGGAAATGTGGAAGTGCATAGCACAGAATTGGGGGCAAGGAGAACTTACTGTAGAAAGATCAATGAACATGATTGATCATCCTCCCCCCATATGCCCGTGATTAGTCTGCATCAATACTGCATTTTTTAAGACTGGAGGTGTCAACAGCAACAATCAAGTAGAGAAAAAAAGAAACTTCTTCAGAGGACTATTCTATTGCACAAGTGACTTGAAGGGGTATTTAAGGAAGCAGTAATATACTTGCTTATAGGTGCCCTTATGTCAAAATCAGGCAGGATCTCTTTAGAAGAGGATTCCACCACAGTCAGTCACACGACATAATAATTGAAAGGATGGAATCAGGACCTCCATAAGAAAAACTGAGGCTGCAAAGCTTGTGAACTACTGCCTGGATTTAAACTCTAGTGGACTCTGGGATGGCTCTCTTATTGTCAGTCTTGCACAATTCTACAGACTTTAGTACTTCCTTTTTCTCCCTAGCCAAAAAGGATCAGGAACACAACCATTTGTTGCTTTGTACATTGAGGGATATGTGTAATAAAATAATATATATTGCCTACGAAACAAGTGTGGAGTGAATCAAGCAACATCATAGTGTTTATCCCTGTTTTTGTGTAAAGCCTTTTTCCCCCCTGGACAAATTAGATACACTGCTAACTATATGACTATAAACAAAACCATGCATATTCAAATAATAGTCATTGTAGCACAATATTGCTGCTTCATCACAATATATTTGCTCCATATCCATTCATAGCCAGTTTGGGAAACTAACCCTGTGGGTCACCCACCCACCCATCTTGTGATTTTTTTTTCTTGAAATGGAGATAGAAATTCTATTCTTTCAACATGAATGATTACAGGATGGTGCTCAAAACAATTCTCCACGTAACATTTCCACACTGAATTTGTCAACTACCACAACAAATTCAACACAACTTTTTGAACCACATTTGTGATAAGTACAGCACCTTCTCTCTTAAAAAAAAAAAAAAAAAAGCCCAGAAAGACAACTAAGCCCTCTAAATATTTTCTGGAAGAGCTGCCATGCAGATACCCCACCACTTATACAGGAATGGGGTCTCCCCAAAATGAAGAGTCACCTTTATTAAGGTTTGATTAACAAAGATATTCCTCCTAGTTGTTCCCATTAACTGCACATTATGAGGAATCTAAATTATGAAGCAAAAAGTACAGAACAAAACATTATTGACAAACTAAACCTGGGGACCCAGAAATGGGATACAGGAGCAAGATATGATAGATACTGATTATTTTTCAAGCATATTTTTACATTTATTTACTCAAAAGTTAAAAAATACTAGGTTACCAAATGTAATATTATTGATATTTGCTTATTATAATCATGCATAACTAGAATCTGGGAATAAAAGCATATCTAAGAATAATACATCGGTATAAGCAGTTCAGAAGTTTTAGAGAACTCCACTTCACCTTGATTATCATCTTTTTCTCTGATCATTATGAGACATGGGCATTTAACCAACCTGGCCACTTGAAGGGCCAATTCCAAATAGTTTGCTGTCCACTTCCAGGAGCCATGGGTGAATTAAATAAACAGAGCTCATTGTTATTGTAATTTTGCTATGAAGCATCTGCAAGAAAACAGCTAAGCTCAATGAGCACCAAGGATTATTCCTGTTCTCTACCTATCAATACCATTGTGACTCCTTCATATTCAAGTAGGCTCTATTTTTCATTCAATAAGGATAGAGATATAACAATCTTGGTCTCCTGAGGCTCAAGATCAAGAGACAGTATTTGAATCCTCTTTGCTAACAACTGCAAATGCAGTGTTGCTGTCACTAAAATCAACTCAAAGGAGGAAAACAGATGGAAACTTAATAATTAGCAGTTAGAAGCTTGCTGCAAAGGAAAAACAAATTAATGTATCGTAACTTTTTAAATCTTTAAAATGTAGACTTTAATCATTGCTAAGTTGTCAATCCCATGGGAATAGAGTTTCACCTATTGCTGCAGAATTAAGACACCCCCTCCCCAATTTTCTGAAGCTAACTTATGCAGATGAAATGAAATTAATTCATGTCCCTTGAACTTCCATATTTTAGACATTTCCTCCAAATGCATATGCAAATTTCAGAGGACAAATAGAGAAGCAAAGGGATACATCTTCACTGAAACTTGTTGCTGTCATCATAGTTATCAGTCCTTCTCTAGGCTGATTTTTTTGTATTTTATTTTAAAGCATGTTAAATGCAGCTGCAACAAGAACAATCCACCTTCTTTGGAGAAATCTCATATTAGGAAGAAGTTCTAGAGTTTATCATTATGAAGCAAAATAATAGTGATATTTCTCTCTAATAGCAGAGAGCAAATACAGAATAAGAGTCACAAAACAGCTTGAATTCAGGTCCAGGTAGGTTTTAAAGGCATATTTTGTTGAAGCCCAGGTGGTGTTTGATTTGCAAAGCTAAAACAAACTCCTATTGGTAGATAGATATCAGAATTTTTCACAACATATCAGACGACAGATTGTCACTAAGTCAAATCCTACCCAAAAAAAGTAATTTTATTATATTTGATTCCCTCCCACTCCTTCAAGGTAGATATAATTTGAAAATTCCTGCTGGCAGCCCTCACAATGATGTAATGGCACAATGAATGACATATATCATACAAGAAACAAGTTGACTCTCCCTACTAGTGGTGGGATTCAAATATTTTTACTACCAGTTCAATTGGCATGGCTTGGTGGGCATGTCAGGGGAAGGAGACTGTAAAACCCCCAGTCAGAGGTGGCATTTGCCGGTTCTCTGAACTACTCAAAATTTCCACTATCAGTTCTCCAGAACTGGTCAGAACCTGCTGAATGCCACCTCTGATCCCTATTCATTAAAGAGAAAGAACAGAGAAAACAGTTGCTCAATACGGCAGAGTATCAAATGAATGAAGAGGTATTGGAGAACATGTCTGTTAAGTTGGCCCTCCTGATAAGGTCATGTGGATGTCAAGGATGTCTTTAGAAGCAAGAGTGTTTTTATTTAGTTATTCATTTATTTCTCTTAAAAAATATGCAATATAAATGTGTACTTGCCTTTAAATGCAACTAATTAAGGTTTAATTGTCTGATGCAATAGTTTATTTCAGATACCATACAAATCTTTGCCAATTATCTTCCCATAAAATCTACGCTTGATAAAAGAATTTTCATTGATCTGTTTTTTTACTGCAACTAGTTCAGATTTCTTTTTTAAAAATCAACTGAAAGATAAATAATTTCCTTATTGTTTGGAGATGCAGCATTTTTATGTAAAAGAAAATAAACCTCATTGTAAACAGATTGCCTTTGATCCATTATTATTACTGACATTGTTACTTTTAAAAAAATGTCTGGCAAAAATACAGCAAAACACTTTGAAAAGTCAAAGGGGCAAGTTACTAACAAACAGAATATTTCTTCCCAGAAACAAGATAGTTTCTTTAATGAAGTGTACCAAAACTTTTTATTTACCACTTTAAAAAAAATGTACGATTTACAGAATTAATCCTATCAAGAATGCAGAATCAGATATTCATATAAAAACACAATTAATGCAACCAAATGAAGCAAAATCAGGCTAAATGTAGCATTATTATAATAGGCATTGTCACTTTGTCTGTGAAACATGTGGGGGAATATAGAAAATATGGAAACATTCCAAAGTATTTTACTTTCTTAAGGAAAAGTTTCTTTTGTTAAAAAAAACCCAAAGCAAAACAAAAATCAACATAGAGTCCTACCCTTTCCTATATTTCAATATGCCCCTTTCTGAAAGAACTTGAAAATTATTCATAGCACTCTAAATGAATTCATGCATGCATCCATAGGATAACAAATCCCACCAAATCACTTTGGCATTATCTGCCCAGAATGCATTAGATTCTATGGAACTGTTTTTTTCTAAGAAAAAAAATGAAAAAGGGGAGGAAATTAAAAAAAAAAAAAAGAACTGATTTATCCACTATCCAAGATTTGAACAAATCCTATCTAATGAAAGCAGACAGCATAACCAAGGTAATTCAATAGCTTTGAAAAAAAATGTCATTCCTTTACAGAAAGGGGTCCCACTGAATACAGAATGGTATTAAGAAGCACTTGTCATCTTAAGAAATTCTTCCAGTTACCACAACAGGCTAATCAGTCACATCCTACCTTAAAAAGTTGCTTCCAGCTTCCATTTGGAAACTTTATGCTAATGCTCAGGTAGCTTTATTACAACTCAGAGTCAATTTCAGCCAACCACTGTTGGAAGAACTGTAATATATTAACCTGCATGAACATTGAGTTTCCAGGATCATATTAGAGTGATTCTTAGAGGTAGTGTTTGACTTATAACCAATAGTTTAGTGACCATTTGAAGTTACAGCAGCACTGAGAGAAGTGACTTATGATCCTCGCTTTTATAACCACTGCAATATCCCCAAAGTCACATGATCAAAATTTGGGTATTTGGCAACTGGCACAGATTAATAACGGTTGCAGGGTCCCCATCACATGATTATCATTTGTTGGCTTTCCTAGTTGACTTTCAACAAGAAAAGTGAAAAGGAGATGCCAAATTTGCTAAGAACTGTATGGTACACTTAACAATTGCATCAAAAAAGGATGTAAAATCAGGCATCATTTAACAACAGCCTTACTCAGTGATGGAAGTTCTGGTCCCAATTGTCATCCTATGTCAAGGATTAGCTGTATTACAAATGTGACCAAATGTTTTACATTGCCTTAATTTTCTTATAAAGGAAAAAGGAAGAGAATTATACATCAATCCAGTTCCACTTTGTTGATTGTTATCCTGAACTTTTGCTCTGAAATTAATCCTCATGCAATATCATAGGAATGATAATATATTTAACAGGACTAATAATATGGAATTTAAAATACTCGTCTTTAGTAGCTGTCTATCCAGAAAGCCATATTTCTAAGCAATTTCTGCAGTTTTAACAATGATTTGCTGTGGAAAACTGGGGATATGCCATTCTTTTCCAGTAGTGACATATGAGGCACTGTATAATTATCTGGGCAAGCAAGCAACATATTTTATTTGTGATTGCTTGTGTGCATGCACGCATATATAGAAGAACTCGGGTGATAACCTGCAGTGCTCCAGTCTGGGTCATAAGAAGAGGTGGGAATTGGCTTGCAGTGGAGCACATCAACATTTTGAGCTGTGACCCAATAAAAATATATTGGAACGATGTTTCAAAATTCCTCTGCAGACCAGGGTGGGCAGCTGTGGCTCCTTTATGAGCAGTGCCTCAGGAATTCTGAGAGCTGAAATCTGCAGGTTATAAGATCAAAGCTGCCCACCCCTGATCAAGACCATTTTGAGATTTAATATTTCATTTCAGTCTGTTCCTGATTCAGATAATTATTATGATGAGGGACAGATAAATGAATGCTCAGAGTCCTTTTTCTTTTCAACAATCTGTTTGTTCGGGGGAAAAAAATAATTTGCTAGATGGCAAAAGGCAAAGTATGACATTTTCTAAAACACAAAAAACAAAGCCTAGTTACATATTTAGTCTTCACTTCTCAGCTTTTATTAATCTAATTTTTCAACTACTATGAAAACAACAATAAGCTTGCTAAGCATTTGTTTTGTTTTTTTCACTGTCATAAGACAGTATGCAAGAATGCTATAACTTAAACCAATCTGTTCTAGAAACCGTCCGCAAGAATTCAGAAGCAAATCATGTTCAGGATATGGCTAAGATGTCATCTCAGACAAATTTATCCTAATCTAAATATGTTGGGCAAGCATTTCAACTGGTTTTAAACTATTCTCAGCCAGTAAGCACATTCTGAAACAATTGATTAAAATTCTTCAGTCCTTGAGGTTTTTTTTTCCCAAATGATCTTTTTAAAGTTGCATTTCAAAAACAGTATCTAGGAAAACAAATCATAGCTGAACATCATTTTTTGTCCAGTTAGAAATGCATGTAAGTTTCTGTCAACCAAATATTGTACCATTTGCTAAGCTTGTGTTATTAACTTTCAGAAATTCAATAAGAGAAACAGTCACAGCCCTTCTCTATGGATTTAATGCAAACAAAAATAGCACGAGCATTACTTATCTTACTACAGGTCAAATCACAAGTATGAGGCTTCAAGACTTAATTTGCTTGTTTTATTTTCAACACCAATCTGGAAATATTGGTAGAAGTAATAACAAAATATGACCAGGAAAAAACTGCAGGTTGCCAGCTGGATCAGAGAAAACATTTCAACATTTCCTTTCTACACTAGTAATGGTGAGAATCAGGTGCCCACAATTTCTGTAGGGAGAGAAGGAATTGGTTTCAAGTCTCTAACATCCTTTATACATAACTGCTTCTCAAAGATCCTTTCTAGAAATTAGAGTTTCCCACACTTCCAGTAAACATTGGTTTGTTTGCTCAGTCTACTATTGACATAATGAAACAATGATTCCTTGCTTTCTTGCAAGTTCTACTCAAAGAGACTGGTGCATATTAAATATTTTGTGTATAATTAAAATAAACTCCCTTTGCTGCTGCAGTTGGAAAGATGACAATTGGAGAAGATGCTCTGCTGATTCAACAACTGGATTCAACAGTTCAGCCATACCAAGATGCAATAGAAACATGACAAGGTTGAACACAAAAGGAGCAGAGGAACATATCATTAGAGATGGAATAGAGATTTATTTGATATGAATCTGTATGCAAACTTGCTGAGGTTTTTGATGCTATGTAAGAACTAAAATGCACTTTATTTTATGAATAGTCATTTGCAAAAAGTATGCATGCAAGAAAAAGCACAGCACCCGCTTGCCTCCTCTCCATCCGAATTATAGCACAGAAATATCTACAATATTTTGTGTCAAAATATTGCCCTCCCCAAACAAACTGATACAGAAATAGAGTGCAAGAAATAAATCTATCACTGGGGAAAAATAATCTGACCAAAAATAAGATTGACAGATTCATTCATTTCCGTATGTTACACATGTCAGATATTCATTGCAAAATTCAGAGCTTAAATTCACTACAATATAATATATATAAATTCACTACAATAATACACACACATGCACACACACATGTTTATATATCAAACTTCTCAACCACCCATCTCCCTCAAAGAGGGCTCTAACATTCAACAGAAACTAATGGTGTCTAAATGTGAATAAAAATTGTCCCTCTCAATTAAAACCCGTTATGGGCCCCACAATTGGTTATAACAACTTTGTAAAAAGAAGTATCCCAGAAATGTTATCTGTTAATGTTAAAGCATGTTGAAGGAGAAGAATCTACCTTTATAGCTATATTTCTCTAAGAAGGAAGTGTTTGGTATTTGGGTAACTAGTACTAGAATATTAAGCACATATACATGAATACACCACAGCTAATTGGGAGGATTATTAACAATTATGATATTGTTTTTTTCAAATTTTAAAGAACCATAGAAATACCCATTTTGATACTACAGACATTGTTGTAAAACATGAAGAGTTATGGCACCATAACAAATACAGAACACATGAAGCTCATAGTTTGATTGGAAAGCTGTTTTATTGAAAATGTCCATTAATTTGTTCAGGCTGTCATATGAGTCTCTTTTATGAGATATGGGAATTCAAAGCACATAAAATCAAGTGGTAACCAACATGCTAAGAGGAACCTGCCCCTTTCTGAAATGCTACTAGAGAGGCATCTGAGTTAAAGGAAAGGAGATGCCAACTTTTCTCTCATATCAAGACTTAAATGTGGTTAAATGCATCTCAAACTCTCCTTTCCATTTCTCAAACTTGCAAGGTTTCTGACATAAGCTTCTGTTTGGAATAGTTTATACAGCAGTTTGTAATAGACTGGGTCGTCCATGGTAAGTTTGTCAATTAAAAAAAAACAGTCTAGATTCATTCATTCATTCATTCATTCATTCATTCATTCATTCATTCATTCAACTTCTATTGCTGCCCTTCTCAGTCAATGACTCTGGGTGGCTTGCAATTCAAAATATAACAATCTGAGCTGTGAAATATCTTAGTGTCTTGAGAAGATATTTTAAATGCTCTTCACAATAAGAACAGCTCTCAAGTTCTTTAAATGTTATCTACAATGAAAATACCAAGAGCTGAAAACTTCTCACTCCTTCTTAACACTTCCATTATCAGACCATCATCTATAGTTAATTTATACAACAGGTCAAAAATTAGAGCTGAGTAATAGAGCAGAAGGGATCACTTGGAAAAGCAACAAAGACACATTTTCTTTTTTTCTCCTGTCTCTTCATCTCTGAGAACAAGATGGAATAAAGAACCAGAATGTCTACATCAGGGGTGTTCAAACTTAGCAGCTTTAAGACTTATGGACTTCAACTTCCAGAATTCCTCCTCCAGTCTGTTAGTTCAGGAATTCTGGGAGTTGAAGTCCACAAGTCTTAAACTTGCCAAGTTTGAAGACCCTTGGTTTACATTCATTGAGCTTGTTGAATGGGAGTGAGTCTTCCATCCATACTTAAAAGAGGTAACTGTTTTCTACACCTAATGAAAAAATACAGCAGTAGCCAATGTTTGTGAGAAATGTGCCTCCAAAAATTACTAAAAATTACGAAAAATAAGCTACTTGGAGAGGTGTACAGGAAACAAGTGTCTTGAAGTTCCTTTCTATGTAAAAAATCAGTGCAAAAGCATTGAAGAACTAAGAAGGAAAGTGTTAACTCTATGTAAGAACATGACTTATAGACTTCTAGTTACTTCCTAAATGTCTCCATATTGCCTTTACAATTCATGCAAACAGAGGCTTTCCCTTTTACTTATTGTATCCTCAAAAAGAGTATACAGTTCTGCTCAATTTCTGTACCATTGTGACTTGCCCAATTCCATGGCGCAATTCCTCCTCTTATGACTGTCCCAGTTTGAAATCTGTTTTCTAAATCAAAATAGATCTCAGACACAAAACAACATACTACTACTACTACTACTACTACTACTACTACTACTACTATTACACCTCACATACACATACACAAACACATGTCTGGAATGCTTAAAAGCATTGGAGGAACACAGTGGACACAAACAACAGTTTCTCTCTTGCTTTCTCTTTCTCAAGTGCATAACATTGTTCTCAAGTACAGAATTTCCAATAAGGCAACCAATCCTAGAGGTGTGTTTGTCTGTCTCTCTCTGTTTGTATAAACACATAGATCTCCAAAATGTCTTTTTACTGAAGCTATTGCTTCTTTCCTGAGAAAATGTGCAGTAGATAGGTACAATGACATTTAATATACCAGGAAAGGAAAATAAAACTGACCATGTTTTAGATTATTGTTTTCCTTTGTTGTTTGTTTCTGAACAATTGACCCAAGCTTTCTGACATTTGTGTTTGTCAAACTTGTATTTGTTTCTGTCAGAATTACTTAGTAGAGTGCATGATACATAGATGAGAAATCAAGATCTCTGCAATCCTGCACAGGACTCCTAACAATATATACAGCATATGGTCCAGTCAACTGTACACATGTGTGGACATACACACACACACACACACACACATCCCTTACAGAGTTAGTATGTGTTTACAAACAGAGCACTAAACGGAGCAGGTGAGGCAATAATGAAGGGTAGGAGGGGAGAACAAGCATTACCATTTTGAAAAAGAGTTTCATCATTCTGGTGATTGCTGGAAAGTCATATGGGATGTTCAAAGTGCTGAGTCTCACTCAACATGCAATGGTGATTGAAACTTACACACAGATGTCTTCTGGTTCATATCTTTACTTGGCATCAATTTCACTCCCCGGGATTTAATCTCCATTTGCTTTTTGACTGTAAAGAGAATGAAAGAGAAGATTCAACAAAAGAGAACTATAAGAAAAGAAGCCATTTTACCTGACCAGTTACTTCTAAGATTATTTGGAAAGCCAAATTATGTTTCCAGAAGAAACAAAGAACTGGAAGACTTTTCTTATTCTTCTGTACTATTTATATATGTATTTGTTCAATTTCTATGGCCAACCATCTCAGTCAGTGACATGCCAATTAACAAGACAGTTGATTGATTGACCAGCTTTCCATTTCTCCAAACAATGCCAGCAAATCACTTTCATACAAATCAACCATGAAAGTTCCCCATTAAACACAAAAAGGTGCAGGGTGAAATGCTATAATTGATATACCATTTCAGAACATATAATATGTTTAAATATTAAAAATTCAAGTACAACATTGAATATTAAATATTAAAAATTCAAGCACAACAAATTATTTTACTCTCACATTATGCATGAATATGTAAACCAAAGGAAGATGGGCAGTTACTTGGAACTCTAATAATACATTTCCAATAGTTTTCTTTTACCATTGACATCATGGTGCCCCTCATTGTCCTAAACACATGTAATCCTCCATAAATTAAAATACAGAAAATCTTGAGATCTGATCAATGAAATATAAGAAGCTACCGACACTAATATTAGCTATGATGAGACTCTGACATTCTCATTTCATTTGCATTGGGTTCTTTCAATGAGCTCAATCAAATATTATGAAATTTAGCAAACTTAAGAACAAGAGCTAATTAGAGGAAAGTAATAAAAAATGGATCACAACATAGAAGCTAAGGACTGAAATGGTTACCAACTCTGGCTTTCTGAAAAAGTTTGGAAAGATGACTTGAGTAGAAACTGGAAGGATCAAGAGTAATCAATCCTCAAATACTTATAACTTCAACCTCTACTGTTAGCTTTTGAAATGTCAAACATTCTTTCTTAAGAATAAGTAATACCTTTGAAATAATCATAAGTCTTTAAAAATAACATTTGTTTAAAAAAAATACATTTGTTCTTAATCTCTTACATCTTCTGGTATTTCCACTCCTTGGAAACTTATATTTTATAGCAAACACTTAACTATTATGTCTGTGGGGGAAAAAGGCTGTTTACCAAAATCACTGGATTACAAACCTCTGACATTTGCCTTAATCAGAGAGGAAATTACAGCAAAAATCTTCACTTCACATCATTTTTTAAAACTTTGTTTTTAAAGGCATGATTCAAGCAGGTGTATTTTTAATAGCACAGCAGTAATCATGACTGATTTTCCTCTCCTTTTATTTTTAATTCTGCAACCTCCTATCTACAAAGCAATGCTCAACTGAAAGATTATGACTCAATAGATCAACATATTAAATGTGAAAAAAGATTCATAAAGCTCCGAACTTAATTGGCTTTACTATTATGAGAAGCGAGAGATGAAGACATTGACTGAATTAATACACATTGGTATTTAACACAACAAAGTAACATTGGTAGTCTGCCAAATGTCATCTTGTGCAATAACCACACTCATCCTTCTAAGACATACCACAGGAGCTGACTTCCGTAGAAAGGGCAGGGACATAAAAATAGTAGTATGAATAAAACCTAACTTTGATTTAGTTGTATATTCTTAATATGTTTCTCCAGGCTTTGGGGTCAGGTGTATGTGCAAAACAAAAACAAAAAAACACCCAACCCTATTAGTACATCAGGAGACTTTTAGGGGAGAGAGTGAACAGTGCCATAGATTGTGCAAATAGTGGGATCCTTTACAAGTATGATTCAGATATTGAAGTAAGGTGAAGCCAAGAGCATCAGTAGGATCTTGTTGCTTTCATTAGAAAGATAGAAGCATTATTATGGCATCATGCCAGAAGCTCTGCCCATTGTCAGCAAAATTGGAACACATGTACAAAGTAGTGAAGCTTGTGTCATGAGGCGGCAATGCTAATGTTAGTCATTACCCTCACACATAGATGAGGCTGGAGCTATATTTTTTCCTTCAAACCAATTTAGAAAATGAGATACATACATACATACATACATACATACATACATACATACATACATACACACACACATGGGAAGGTATTATTTGAGAGTTTTAGACTTCCTAACACACTACTGTTTACTGAATCATGGGCTTCAATGGCCAGTAAGGTAATGGAGGAAAAAAAAAGGATTAACATAGGATATAATAAGAATGGGGAATTTCAAATCATAGTCTGGAGAGTAAGGGACTTTGAGATCACCTAACATAGCATGGAGGACAAAAGCCTTTCTATAATCAGTGAAGTTGACATTAACTTATTTTTGGAATTCTTTGTCTTTTTCAATTATACAGCATACATCATAACTTTGTGGTTTATGTGTACACTGAGAGCTTATGCCCCAGAAACAAATTCTTTGTGTGTCCAATCACACTTGGCCGATAAAGAATTCTATTCCATCTTGTTCCTAAGCCCTTTTTGAAACCACCTTGAACATCTTCCTTTCCATGTTGGACTCCCATCTGCATTGGATGACCGAAGTATCAGTTTCTTAGCAGGTGAAAGTATTGTACACCACTCAAAAAAATAAAGGGAACACTTAAGCAACACAATGTAACTCCAAGTCAATCACACTTCTGTGAAATCAAACTGTCCACTTAGGGAGCAACACTGATTGACCATCAATTTCACATGCTGTTGTGCAAATGGAATAGACAACAGGTGGAAAGCATAGGCAGTTAGCAAGACATCCCCAATAAAGGAGCGGTTCTGCAGGTGGTGACCACAGACCACTTCTCAGTTCCTAGGCTTTCTGGCTGATGGTTCAGTCACTTTTGAATGCTGGCGGTGCTGTCACTCTAGTGGTAGCATGAGATGGAGTCTACAACCCACACAAGTGGCTCAGGTATTGCACCTCTTCCAGGATGGCACATTAATACGAGCTATGGCAAGAAGGTTTGCTGTGTCTGTCAGCATAATGTCCAGGGCATGGAAGCACAACCAGGAGACAGGCCAGTACATCAGGGGATGTGGAGGAGGCTGTAGGAGGGCAACAACCCAGCATCAGGACTGCTACCTCCACCTTTGTGCAAGGAGGAGCAGGAGGAGCATTGCCAGAGCCCTGCAATATGACCTCCAGCAGGCCACAAATGTTCATGTGACTGCTCAAACAGTCAGCAACAGACTCCATGAGGGTGGTATGAGGGCCCAACGTCCACAGGTGGGGGTTGTGCTTACAGCCCAATACCATGCACTGTGACAGGGTCTGGAGATGCCGTGGAGAATGTTCTGCTGCCTGCAACATCCTCCAGCATGACCAGTTTGGCAGTGGGTCAGTAATTTGTGTGGGGTGGCATTTCTTTAGGGGGCCACACAGCTCTCCATGTACTTGCCAGAGGTAACCTGACTGCCATTAGGTACCGAGATGAGATCCTCAGACCCCCTTGTGAGACCATATGCTGGTGCGGTTGGCCCTGGGTTCCTCCTAATGCAAAACAGTGTTAGACCTCATGTGGCTGGAGTGTGTCAGCAGTTCCTGCAAGACGGAGGCATTGATGCCATGGACTGGCCCTCCTGTTCCCCAGACCTGAATCCAATTGAACACATCTGGGACATCATGTCTCGCTCCATCCACCAACGCCATGTTGCACCACAGACTGTCCAGGAGTTGGGGGATGCTTTAGTCCAGATATGGGAGGGGATCCCTCAGGAGACCACCCACCCCCTCATCAGGAGCAGGCCCAGGCATTGTAGGGAGGTCATACAGGCACGTGGAGGCCACACACACTACTGAGCCTCATTTTGACTTGTTTTAAGGACATTACATCAAAGTTGGATCAGCCTGTAGTGTTTTTTTCCAGTTTAATTTTGAGTGTAACTCCAAATCCAGACCTCCATGGATTGCTAAATTTGATTTCCATTGATAATTTTTTTTGTGATTTTGTTGTCAGCACATTCAATTATGTCATGAACAAAATATTTAATAAGAATATTTCATTCATTCAGATCTAGGATGTCTTATTTTGGTGTTTCCTTTATTTTTTTGAGCAGTGTATAATAATTCAAACCTTCTATTAAGTCTCTTTTCTTTGCTACTGGTGTTTGATGCCTGTTGGCTGTTGTGACTTTCATTTTCTCCCAGAATGCCAGTATTATTTATTCTCTGACATAGAACTAGAAGTAAGTAAACTTGATGCAATTATATACTCACTGTATCAAAATTTCTTATGCGTGCATAAATGTCAAGCTGAATTAATCTCTTCAAAAATGCAACAGTGAAACACAGCATAGGAGGAATCCTGGTGTGGTATTAGAAATAGGCTAGTGAAAAAAGTGTGTTGGTTGAGTATTTTTAAAAAAACCAACAAAATTTTCAATATCCAAACTAATGGATCAGGATATGACTGTTATTTTTTAGCTGTATATTTCTCTAAGTGTTGAAATGCAGTTTTTATTCCCAAAATTACATATATAATGTGAATATTAGGAAGGATGTGTACAAATGATTATTATTTATATCCCATCTCTCAATTGTATGAGGGGAAAAGTGCACACGGTTTTTCTATATTATTAAGACACCAATAACACCTGCTGAATGAGAATACAGCTGCTGGAATAGTAATTTCTCATGCTGACATTTGTACAGTTTGTCCCAATATTTTAGTCAATGAGAAACATAGAGAAGGAAAATAAATAAAATAGAAAATTGCCATGTTCATCTGCAATCCATTTTAGGAATTATTGTAGTTGAAAGAATTTTGAAAAGGGTAGCGTTAGAAGCTTGTCAGAATCCTGCAACTTACCCTGATATTGTGCGTTGAAACCCTTCTGTCGGTGGTTCCCATCTGACATAAAGTGAAGACGAAGCCAGTTTTTGCTGCTGATTACAGGAGCAGGAAGGTTTGTTCCTGTAAACCTGCAAAAAGAAAAAAAGAAGAAGCTAACCGAAAGAGCTGGAAACATTTTTTAAAAAAGAGTCTCCTCTATGAAGATGCGTAAGGAACTTCTCCTGCAAATGTCCTTGAGATGCAAATAAAACTGGTTTGTACAACCCATTATTTATCCACATAGAAATCTTAGCCATACAAGTACAGACTCACTTACAGAATAAAAGAAACAAAAATTTAAATCCAATGCTGATTTTTATGCAGATCTAATTTCTGCAGCCAGATTAGTGCTCTATCAAGTGAAATTGCCTCCCCACTTCAAAGGCACAGAAATTAAACTGTTTATACTTCTTTGTCGCCACAGATAATTAGAATGCTGCCCCTGCTATCTTCTCATACAACCAAATGACATTCTGAAAAGAAATGATGGTTGACAACAGCAAAGGGAGAAATAAAAGCATGTATAATACTCCCAAAATGTCCACAGTGATCT
Source organism: Laticauda colubrina (assembly GCA_015471245.1). NCBI lineage: Eukaryota > Metazoa > Chordata > Lepidosauria > Squamata > Elapidae > Laticauda > Laticauda colubrina. The sequence goes on from BLBF01000046.1 coordinate 7,644,320, forward strand.
CCCTTCTTTTCAAAACTATCTGGAATGGAAGGTATATCCTACTCAGTTGAATTCTGGGCTTTTGTAAGCTAAGCTTAGATCATGTGTATCAGAGGTGAATTTAGCGGTTCTGACCAGTTCTGGAGAACCGGTAGTGGAAATTTTGAGTACTCTGGAGAACTAGCAAATACCATCTCTGACTGGAGATTTTTCAGTATCTCCTTCCTCTGCCACACCCACAAAGCCACACCCACAGAACCGTAGTAAAAAAATTTGAATCGCACCACTGATGTGTATATGAGTGAGTGGGTGTGAGTGTGAGTGTGTGGTGTGCCTTTGAGTCAGTCTTGACTGTTGGCGATTGCCTGCAGAAATGCCTGAAGTTTTGGGGACAAGGTTTTATTAGTGATTTGCCATTGCTGATTTCCTAGGGCTGAGAAAGAGTGACTGGCCAAGGATCACTCAGCTAGCTTTGTGCCTAAGGCAGGATAAAACTCAGGATCTCCTGGCTTGTTGTTTTTACCACGATGACAATGGCTCTCTATTCAATTAACATTAGAAACAGATACCTTAACTTGAGTGGTTAGACACTTTAACTTTAAAAGAGATGTCAGAAAAACATTAATGATATTTCCATAATTTATACTTCCTACATTAATTTTCAATAGTAGTTATCCATCCTTTCTACAAAGTTTAACTAAGGAAGGAGTTTGCCACTCTTTCTCAGAATCAAAAGCAGCCAATAACTCAGAAAACTGGAGAACAAACAATTTTGTAAATCTGTTCTTTTTATCACCACCTGAGTAAATATTTAATAGAATTTAATCTAATTAATCACTACAGTCCACTATTTTCTTGCAAATTATATTAAGTACATAGATAATTCTGTTTAGATATGCATAAATATGGATGCCACATAACAAGAACAACAGAAAACTAATTACTCGAATAAATAATTTTGTCTAGGGAGATTCTCAGTCATCCAGGTCATTCTTGTCCCAAATATGCTTTTTTAATAGGTAACTGGACTTAATTTTTCTTTAAAAATGTTCAGAACTGAAAAAGCTTCTTGAATGAGAAGTCCAGTTGTCTTGAAAAAGTATATTTGGGACAATCTATAACTTTAAAATTCTTAAAATGTCTACAGTAGTCACAGTATATAGGGAAAAAAGGATTATCAACACAGTCTTGTCAGCTTTCAAATCAAGAAGTGGCTTCTGGAATAAAGAATCCTTATTACTTTTTCAAAAATTGTGTTAAATTCTGACCTACATCTAAACCAATATAAACATTTTCATGTATTAGTATAACATGAATGCCAAAATGAACAGCTCAAGAGCAGCATTGCTTTTAAAGATGGTTATTCTGAGAACAGAGAACACATCTTTCTTGAGCAAGTGTGCAAATAAAAAACAATCTGATAAAATCTTATCAGTAAGGCCATAAAAACTCAGCCAAACATTTGTCATGGATCAATTTGGGTGCTCTGAAATGGCAGTGGGAATTTCTAAGCACTGTATGGTGTTAACTCCCTATTTATGAATCCAATTAAACAAGAAGCTCTTCTATTAACATATGTGATACTATTCTTTTTTCAAAAAAATTCAGGGAATAATTGGAAATGGGAATTAACAATAAAAGAAAAATATCTTGGAGAAATCACTATGGATGCTATTGGAAACAAATATTTACCTAATATTCACAGAAACCCTTGAAGAGGTGGATATATGAAAGCAAAATTAATGGCCTTAACTAGAGCAGTTGAAACAACATTAACATGATAAGAGCTATTATCGAATCCCATTACTTTTAACCAAAGTCCATTTCAGACATTTTATTAGAGACAGTGTCACATTAGTTATCTGCTGTTTACCTTTTGAGAACAGTTCTATTTTGTAAGAATAGAATTAAAAAGGAGGTGTTTGCAAAGACAATAATGATGGAAAGAAATATCCTCTATTCTCCTTTTGAATAGAATGTAATAATTCTATTGCTATTATTGTTACTATAAATCTCTGTTAGATTTATATCCTGTTAATTTTTCAGGACCACAAGAGAGTTAAATAGAGATCTACTTTTATTCCACAACACTCCTATGAAGAAAGCTGGGCTGAGACAGAGAGGGATGGGCCCAAACTGAAAGGAAATGAAATAACTTTGTTGCAGTCCTCAACCAGTTACAAGGGAATGAGCATCCAAACAAACAAAAAGCTAAATAAATAGATAATTTGCATACTGATAGATAAAATGATCAATTTACCCGGTTAATTTCCAGCACTGAGGCATCATTTAAGACTTGAGTCTCTGCAATCCTTGTCTAATACCTGAACCACTTATACTTGGGGTGTCAAACTCAAGGCCTATGGGCCAGATGTGGCCCGCAATCTGGCCTGCACTGCCATCCTGGTCTACCCAATACAAAGAGAAAAGATCAGGCCAGCCTAGCTTTGACCCAGTCTACCCAATGCAAAGAGGAAACATGGCAGCGGTTTGGGGAGTGGCGTCAAAGTAGCCATGCTCATCCAGTCAGCCATGCCCAGTTGGCCACATCCACCCAGTCGCCTACCCCCCCTTGAGGTCAACCATAGCCCTGATGCAGCTCAGAATGAAATTGAGTTTGATATTCTTGCACTATACTATACTGGATAGCTAGCTCGCTCTCTATTTTTCATGTCTCCTTATTTAGCTATTTATGATGCCTAGATTAGCATGAAAAGAGCTAATGAATGTGTAGCAATGAAACATTAAATACCAGGACATGCACTTTGCACACACACACACACACACACATATATGTATAGCCTTCAGCCCTTTTCCTCTACAGACTGAAGAAAAAGAAACCAACTTAAAAATTAAACAAAATGTATATCTTCCCTGTGTGTTTTGATGATTCCCAGTATGGAGCAACACAACCTCACCTTTTGCTTGGTGACTTTTTACTGCTCTTGGTTAGCCAGTGTTTTGTGTTTTACTAATCTATTGAAATATTCATCTGGATTTTGCTTCCTCATCCTAGGACAGAAGAATTTTTGTCTGGCTTGATTTCAACTGTCCAAGGTGTAGTTTTCATCCTCCGTCTGAGGACTGCTACCTGAACTCAGATTGTATTGACCTGATTTCCTCAACTTTGGTTAAACTCAATGAGACACTAGCACAGAACAGATGTAGATCATAAATGTACAAATGATTTTTGATACACACCCTGGCAAACCAAAGACACTGAGGTATATAAACATAGAAATTATACAATATCAACAGAGGAGAATAATGTCAGTCAATGGTACTACATAGTTAGTGCTTTGACAGAGTAAATGGATTCTCCATACCCTTGCTATAGCCAGAAAAAAATAATATTGCAGCATTAGAAAGATAAATATCTGGCCCCTTTTACTCAATGGATTGACAACCTGATTACACTGGCCATCTATGAGTGAATAGATGGAGACTTTGTATGGACAAATATGGGGTTCAATTATACAAAATACAGTATGCTAAAAATTCGCATGACAGTTCTATAAATATATAAGAAATTATCTATATATATGCACATATATATGCATTAAATAGATATATATTTGCATTATATATAATATTTACTCTTTCGATTTGCGAATACTGTGGATAGATGTAAAAATGCAATTTTTTTTTCATATTTTTCAAATTTGCAAAACATACAAATATGTTCCTTTCTGAATATTTTATACTTTCTTGACTCATTACCTTGATTCCACACATGAAAAATTCATTCCTTCAACTCCCTATTTTTCCTCCTTTCTCTTTACTGCTTCTATTCATGTTTGCAGTCCTTCTCATTCACCATCACTTCAAGTCCAAATCAATGGACAGGCTTTGGACAAAGTCTCCTTCTCAGTTGAATCCATCCCATATGATTATTTAAGGGGGAAGGAGGAGAACTATCTTGTGGATAGTATTCACTGTGGAATACAGGATAAGCTCCTGAAACCAAGCTGACATTCAGCCTCCCATGCTCAGTGGGTGACTTTAGGCCAGTCATTCTCCCTCAGCACAGCCTCCTTGATGAGGTTCTTGTTACTGAAACCTTGAGCTCCCAGGGAAAGGACAAGCACAATCAATCAAGTTTTCCAGAAGAAATACAGAGGAACATATGCATCTGAAAATATAAATAATACATGAGAAAAAGGACCAAAAGTGAGAGGCAGCTGAAAGGAGTGAAAATCACTGATCCATCACACTCCAAAAATAAATAAAGATATCTAAGGCTTAATATTATACCAACTTCATGTTGCTTCTGAGAAAAAAAGAATGATCTTGGTGATAAAAGCCTACAAGTGTTATTCCACAGAGGTTTTACAAAAGTCATTAAATATGAACATTGCCTCACATAGGCAGGGCAGAAAGTCTTCTCCTGTGCTTTCAGGAATATTTAACAAATGCTTCTCCCTTCTTTTGTTAACCACACTCACTTCTCTCCATTTAAACTTTTCTTCTGAACTTCCAATCGAATTATCTCAAGGGATGAAGAGTTGGCCCTTAATTTGAAAACATGTTATTTTAGGCAAGCCTCTTTAATAAAACATAGGGAAGAATCTTCTCTTTGCTCACCCCCATCTTATTTTACCAGCAAGATGAAAGAATTCCCACTAGGGCTGGACCTTGGCAATGGAAACAAGTAATTAGGTCAAGTTGTTCTTCAAGATTAAAAGCCACAGGAGAAAGAAGTGGGAATACTTCTCCAAATAAACCCATCTTGTTTCTAAACAGAGGCTGATGAAACAAGAGCTCCAGTGATGCATGGCAGGGGTTCTCAAATATCAAACACATGTTCAGGTGCAATATGCTTAACCAAAACCAAAGACAAGTTGATAACTGGATTCACACAATACACTGAGAACTTGGTTGGAGATTTGTTTGTCCAAATTAGTTTGATGTCTGGACCCAAGTCATCTGGTCAATTGAATGTGTGAATACAGCCAATGAAGGATTATGATATAAGAAAGGGGAATGCAATCCAGGCTGTCACCCACATATTTGATTTTGGTTTAGGAACCAACACATTACATTCATTTACAAAAAGGCAAAAGCTGTAGAGGTGTTCTTGTTATTATTTTAACAAACTCCAAACCAATTAGTTTTCTCTGCATTGAATGAGAAAAAGGGGGATTAATGTCCCCCCTCTTTGAGGCAGTGAAAAGGACTGTCTTTTTGCTACCAAAAGAATGAAGGTATGAGCTGCTCTTTTTTAGAAGATGTCTGGAAAATGGAAGGTGGACATAGATTGATGTAACTATATATTCCATATAGTAGATAGATGCTTAATTTTAATAAAACAAAACAAAACAAAATACAAAATAGACTTTAGTAGAAATGCACATGGACATTCAGGTTTATTTTTATGAAGAGAATCTCACAAATTGAACATCCAAAGGAAGCAATTTCTCAGCAGCTCCAATTCAAATAGTTGCTATTGACTTAAAAGTCATTATGTGATAACTTATAAGAGCTGAGCAAAAGAACTGAAACTTTTAAGGTAACCACTTAGACAGGCCAGTAGAAGAAACAAATTTCCAGATCTCGCTGGAGATAACCTCCAATCAAATCATCAAGCACAATTTTGGGTTACATTCCTGGGAAATATGCAAGAGCTTATGCAAACTAATAATAGTCACCTGTCATCTTTAATCACCATCATCCATTCTCATATTACATTTGCAGGCTTAAAAAAACATTATGGAAACAAAGGACCACAGTGACATGCTTAATTCACAAAACAATAGGAAATAGAAAACCCACAAGTTATTTGAGTTCATCTCCAAGTGCAACATTAATTCTCAACTGCCCAAAAAATCAAAATGATTTTTTGCCCAAATATTGCCCAAATTCCTGCCCAAATATTAGGATTTGCATTTCAGCAATGCAACCTTTCCCTGCATTCTTGTATTTCAAAGCAGAATATGAAATCTAAGGCAATCAGTGCATTAAATTCAGTGGTGGGATTCAATTTTTTTTAATACTGGTTTTGTGGGCATGGCTTGGTGGTTGTGGCAGGGGAAGGATGCTGTAAAAAAGGTGATATTTGCCAGTTCTCCAAACTACTCAAAATTTCCGCTACTGGTTGTCCAGAACTGGTCAGAACCTGCTAAATACCACCTCTGATTTAATTCCTTAAATGCTGATTTTCACTAAAACAGGCCACAATTAATGTCCTGACACGACTATTGTTGTGTGCCATCGATAATAATTGCAAGTCAAGTGGCATACAAATTTATATCATCATCAACAAGATGGAGGACAAATGGTCCATGTTTTTGCAACATAGTAGATCCTGAGATGTAGTAGAACAGTGGAAGGAGACAGTGGAAAACCCCCCAGCAAACTAAATGACAATTTCAAAACTGAAACTAATGATTATGTATTCCACTGTCTCTGGGTGACACATTTAATCATATATAAATAGTCCTTGACTTATGTCTTTTAACTGTTGTTGTTCAAAGTTACAACAGCTTTGGAAAATGTGACCTATGACTTGTAATTCAAATTTATAATCATCATGCCACCTCTGTGGTCACCTGGTCACAATCTGGGCACTTTGCAACTCACCTGCATTTATGATAAGTTATACCATCCTACTGTCACATGATCACAACTTGCAATCTTTTTTTTGCTAATTTAAAAAAAGGGGGTAAAAGGGGGGCATTGGAGAAGCTGGGTTCATGTAGCAACCATGTGATTCACTCTTAATCTTTGCAAAATTGGACATAACTTATGACTGCAATAACTTTCTAACACCAACTGTGTTTGTATGTTGAGCATTACCTGAGCATATCTTTCCCCACAGAGCTGAAAGTTTACTTTTCTGCTCTGAAATATAATTTTGTGTAAACTGTATGCATCAAAGAACTACAAATGCAAACACATATATATCAAATGAAGATTTTTTTTTGGGGGGGGGGGTCTTGGAAAAAGTAAGGATCAGTCCTGGGGAAAGATTAAATTAGCCTGCTAATCCTAAATGGCCACATGTGTTAGAATGCATAAAAGGTAGTTTTCAACTTTTATTCACAATTGGGACCAGAACATCCATTGCTAAGTGATGCAGCCTGAGTTGCTCCTGATTATGTATTTATTTATTATTTATTTATTTATCTATTTTGTCAATGACGTACAATATAACAGAAACAAGAACAAACACAAGTTTAAATACAAAAAATAGGAACTAATAATTGGGCACAATAGGACAGGGACAGTAGGCATGATTGTGCGCTTATGCATGCCCCTTCCTCTTAGGAATGGGGTGAGTCAATAGAGGTTAGTTTGAGGGTAAAAGAGTTGGGGTTTGAGCAGGTGACAACAGAATCAGATAATGAATTCCAGACATTGATCACTCTGTTGCAGAAATCGTACTTCCTGCAATCAAGCTTGGAGTGGTTTACATTTAGTTTATATCTGTTCTGTGCTTTTGTGGTGGTGGTGTTAAAGCTGAAATATTCCTTAACTGGTAAGACGTTGTAACATATGATTTTATGTACTATGCTCAAGTCTCATCTTAGATGGTGTAGTTCAAGGTGATCTAAGCCTAGAATCTGAAGTCTGATGCTGTAGGGTATTCTGCTGTGAATAGAGGAATGTAGTACTCTTCTGTAAAATACTTCTGGATTTATGACCTAAGTGTTCCTAACTGCTGGTGACTGCCTGGACAAGTCACACAGTTTTCTAGGAACATTTCTGAAAATGGTTTGCCATTTCTTAGGACTGAGAGAGAAGTGGCCCAAAATTATCCATTTGGATATATGCTTCAGGCAGGTCTAAAATTTCTGGTTTCTATCCTGCTGCTTTTAACTACATGCTTTTTATTTACTGCCCATGGCTATGATCACTATCTTGAATATATCTATGCTTTTAAAGAGCAAGTCAACTTGAACAAACTTTACTCATTAAAAGGTAAAAGTATTTCAAATTCAATTGATCTTTGTCCCATTTTTGTTCTTACTGATGTCTAAAGATTGAAAAAAATAAAAGAGAGAGAAACTGTCCTACATGGGTTGGAGGAGAGAATTTCATAGCTAGTGATTCAAAAGGCATCAAGTTAATCTCCTTAAATATTGGGCTTGCTTCTTTAAAGGCATAGTGCCCTTCCTTGTTTGAAGCTTTGGAATGAATCTCATAAGCATATTTTCTGCCTTCTTCTTTCCCAGTAACAGTGGTGGCAGTCTGCGGCTCTCCAACCTAGCTCAAATAGTGTTCAGCAAATCATACACTGACAGTGCTAAATGGTATGGGAGAAAAGGGTTAGAATCTGGGCATTTATTTTTGTATTTAGTTATTTTGACTTTCTTGTAACTGAAACTAAATATGGCACCAGGGAAATGATGAAAGAACAAAAGGTTACTTGCTATGAACAAAGCAGTCAAGAATCATTTGAAAAATAATCTGGAAGAATGACATATCCTCTGCTATTTATTACAGCAGCCTGCCCCCCCCCCCTTTTATAATTGTTCCTGTAACCCTGAGAAAAGATGGGGTTGATTTTATAAGTTGACTCATTTGACTCAGTAATAATATCACAACTTTTTAGAGCAGCCATATCTTTTTCAGGTTTACAAGAAAGGCTGAAAAAAGGCATTGTTTTAATAAAGAATGGGATATGCTATGCTTGTGTGAGCCTTGAAGCACTTCTTTCAATCTTTCTTGAAGTATGCACACCCCTAAAATTTTGCAAATTGAAAAAAGTACAGCTGGACATTTTTTTACCTCTTCCTAACCGATTGAAATTCTAATTATTAATAGTCATATTCTATCAAAACATTAGCTCTATACCCATGCTTTGCTACAAAACTATGTGATCAGGCGTAGTTTTTTGGGGGAAAATAAAGGGGAAAATTGTGCCTCTGCCGACCAGTATCCATTGGTATTCTCCTGGCTAGAATCCTGTCAGTATGAGAGAGTTGAAGGCTGTTTGGAAAGTCAAACAGCATTTGCTGTGTGAGCAAGAAGGAGATAGCAAGGAGCTTGGGCATGGCTTAAGTCAACTGTTCTGTACTAAAGCTGTTTGCTGCTGTGAAAGTAAAACAGAAACTCCTCTCCTCTGCTTGTGTTTTGCATTTGGAAGAAATTTCTTTTTCAGTGGGGAGGGGGAATAGAATTCCTTACCATCAGAGTGTGTTAATAATAATATAGGAAATACTAATGCTCTGATAGTCATTTCGAAAAATCCTTCCTTAGTGAGCACCTAGAAGCCAAGAGGAACATACACACCAAAGTTCAAGTTTGTAGCCTTTATGGTTGTGGTCCTGTGGAGATTTTTTGATGATGTGTGAGTAATATTTTGCTTTTATTTTATATATTTAGAAGAAGAAAGAAGATAGAAGATATAGGAAGAATAGGTCTGCCAATTTTCTTTCAAATCTTTAGCCTACAAATACTTTCACTCATTTTGATTCCACCTAATGTTCAGGCATTTTGTACCATTACATAATAATCATTTCAGCAGCAATAAAATTAGCTTTCTATTCTATTATTGCTAAAAACACAGTGTCCTTTTCTTTCCAGTATATTTGCACATAGCTTTATAGTTATTGAAGACTACTTCATCATTTTTCATTTTGATACCTCCAGAGAACTGCTTCAAAATGCAGCTGCATGCTTTGGAATTTCTGTTCAAACCTACTCATAATGTTGCTCTTTGGGAAATAAAAAACAAGCCAAAATTAAGCAGCTTCTTCCCAAATTCAAGCATTAACAATCATTATCAGATGCTTCTCCATCACTTTGTATGCCAGTCTAAATCTCTTATACCATAGCAGATAAGTCAGAGTGGAAAACAGGCTTGGGCATCTTGGCTACCTTTGGTTGGTACTTGGCAGAAAGGGGATAGTGTGCCAGGAAGTCAAAAGAAAATATGAGATGGGAGCAAAACTAAAAATTCAATCCTAGCACTTATGTTTTTAAAAGCAGAAATAAGTATTATAGTGGATACTGGAAAAGAATGTTTTGCAAACTAGCCCTGTTGTGGTTGATTCAGCAAATAAACTACAGAAACCAAGGTAGGGAACCACTCCATAGACTTATTTGCTAGAGACGCCCTGAGGAACTACCTGAATTGGAAGGTCTAAAGCATGTGATATCATTGATTCTTTAAATCATTCTTAATAAATTTCTTGGTTGAGTGTTACTATGTTTCAGGAACCATCTCAGAAATTGCCAGATCAGATCATAGCCTTGTATAGGGCAATTTTGGAAATGCTTAACTTGCCAAGGATGGGAAATATTTAATTTTAATTATCAGGTGTTCAAAGCCTATCTTCAATGGGAATCATTAGATATTTCCATATGTATCTAAACTACCTCTTCCTCTTCACTTTTGTGCACATTTTCCATAGGCAAACATTCTCTCTCCCTCTCTCCCACATGCCTCTACAGGCGCATGAACATACTAAGCTGAAGTTTAATGAGGCATCATTCCTTTGGATTGTTAGAAGGCTTCAGAAGCTGAAAAGAAAACCAAGAGGTTAATAACTAAGATGCTTGAGGTTCTGCTCATGGGTCACCCTTGGAAGAAGCAAAGCTTTAGATGTTTAAAAGAAACAGCACAAGTGGTGCTGTGCTTTTTGCTCTTGAGTGGAGAGAACACCATTGCAAGTTTGTTCTCTTGTGTAAAGCAAATGCCCTTGAAAAAACAAATACAAATTCACTTGTTATATGGAAGAATGGAAATAGGGCCATCTGAACTGCCCTACCCTTTGCAAAATGTTGACTATGTTGGTCTGTGAGAAGTAAAATGCTGGCATGATAGGCAGCATATCCATTTTATCATTAAAGATGCACACTAGCTATATAAATAAGTGAATAACGTACCAAGAAAATAAAGTGCTGCATGAGGACAAAATAAAAATTCAAGATCAGTAAGTTTTAGAGTTACAAATAGTTCTTTATTTCAGTGTCTCTCTTCAAGCAGTGAAAGCTTTCTGTTCTCAGTGTGGTGTCTTGGGGTTTTCTGTGTTGGGTAAATAATGCCTCTACAAATGGTGAATTTAAAGTTTACATTTTCTCAATCTTTGCTTATCAGGATTGTAACAAAGCTATATTTTTTTCTATCTCCAAATTTCTAGGTTTATAGAAAGGCAAATTTTGATAAGAAATCATTGGGCTTCAGCCCTAAATGTGTGTGCACAAAAGAAAGGTCTAGAATGGTTTAGAAGAATGGTCTAGAATGGACTGTTTCCAGCAGTATCTCAATATTCCTATTATGAACTATTTCTATTATGAAGATTCAGCGTCAAACACAATGTTAATCTAAAATCTCCATTCTGAAACTAAACTGAAATGAAAATTGTGTGGTTAATTTTTATATATTATCTTTGCCGGCACTTGATTTGTCTCATGTTTTTGGCACTTCTTTTTCTTTGTCCTTTTAAACTATCCAACCTGATGAATACTTCTGGAAAACTCACACAGTTGCACACTATTTTGCCCAAGTTTTGGTCTGTGTGAATTTAGCAAAGCTGGCACTCTAGATTATCCACGTGCTACTGAATTATGACTAGTTTGTGGCTTTGTACAATTTCCAAACTGGTAGCAGGGACCATTTGCATCACAGTGATAAATCCATTCCCTTAGTTATTTCTAGCCCAATTCCAAGATGTTGCAAGAACGGAGATGAGCTTTTTATGACTTCAGGCAGGTAAAGGGAAGAAAGAATTAAGTTGCCCTCCAAGGTCATCCTTACCAAGCTTTCAGTAAATGGGCCTTCTCTAAGGATTCATAAAATTGAAAAATTTATGAATGTTTGCCATATATTAAAACACTGAAATGAGGAAGATCAAATATTATTAAACTTTTGAGCAAAAATTATTAGAAGTAGGAAGTCCAGTTCCAATTTTAATATAACCTCAAACTGTGGTTGGAAAGAAGAGGAAGGATAAAGAGTGGGATAGGCACCAAGCAATATAAAAGCAGACTAAAGGTTTTATCCCAGCATGCCACTGGAATCCAATTCAGCAAGGTAAATAAAGATTGAAGTACATTTTTACCCTTTTCTTAGCTCTATTTTTAAGAAGCTGTTCTCATAAACATTGGTTTCATTTCCCCCCCTAAAGAGCTGGAACAAGATTTGACAGGAGACACCTTGTCTTAGGACCTGAAACATCTGAGGTCCTCTTGCCTTGACTCCAGAGTACTTCTTTCGAAAAAAGAGTTTTTGAAAGCAGATTGACATAGTTCACTGAATAAACCAAAGCAAACCACAATTGGCTCAACTTATTGAAGATGCTAACCCATAAACTAGGGATGGGATAGCTGTGGCCATAGGAGTCTGGTATACACCATGATGATGTCACAGACATAGTGTTACAGAATTTGCATTTGTTATGCCATAATGCAAATGATTCACAGTACGTGAATTGCCTTATTCAAATCACAATATCACAATGTGCAAACTCCCCATGGTTCCCCACCAGATTGACTATGATATCCAACTTAGCTAATAGAATAGGCTTCTGATAGTGATATTCATCATCACCTGTAGAATTACAATTTGTACAATATTGTACAATTCTACAATAAAGTACAATTCCAAACCCATCTTAAACTCAGCTAAACAAAATACTAGAATTAGTGGCAGATATGGTAAAGAGCTAAAAGCAAATAAGTCAAAGAGTAGTTTAATGTGATGTATGCAAGCAGTCATTGTCAAATCAGTTCTAATTATGACTGGTATTCTTAGGGCAGAACACCTCAAAGTTTGCTTATAAATTATGGATTCCAATAGCAGAACTCAAATTAAACTCTTTTGTCACCCTTTAACTGTTTCCTCTTTTCCCCCATGGGACAGTTTATTTATTTATGTATTAGATTTATGTGGTGCCTATCTCATCCAGATTATCCAATAATTATTGATAACTATTGTCATTTAAGTGTGCATGTGGGGGAGGGAGACACAGGGGAAAAGAGAAAGCCATGCTGACATGAATCAAGAGGATAAAAACCTGGTGAATGTCAAGGTCTTTGTATCCTGAATTAGTAAGAACAACTACAAATAGTAACAACTGCAAATAAAATATGTATTGATCTGTACAGCAGTCATTCTCTTTTTCTCAACCTCATTCTTTACTCTTCATAAACATGTTGAGGAAACCAATATTTACAGAACTATTTGGATGATACTTGAAACACAATTCTGTTTCATAAGAGTAACACCTATCCACACCCACACATACATATTGCAGTGGCAGCAAAATGAACCTGCCTTGAACAAAGAAAGATCCAGTGGAAGAGAATACTATATTTGTGCCTCAAAGTTATAGACAAAGGGACCTTGTAGGTCAACTAGTCCAACCCCCCACCCAAGCAGACCCTACATCATTTTTGACAGATGGCAGTCCAGTCTCTTCTTGAAAGTTTCAAGAAAGAAAGTTAACTATGGAGTTCTTGTTTGTTTGCAGACCTTCCATTACCTGATTAGGTAGCATCATCAGTACTAATGAGGAGTGTTAACGATATTACCTACTTGAGTAACAAAAATTCTACAAGCAAACAACCAAGGTCAGAAAGCACCAAAGATCCCACAAAGTAGGATGTTTATGAAGATAGAAAGATAAATTATTATGTGATGAGGTTGCTCTTCCTGATAATTTCCACAACAGCTGTAGAGAAGTAATATGTATTTTCATTGTTAGGACCTGCTTTATGACCCTGTAAATTATTCTTAGCTGGGCTAAACTCTTCTTTAATATCACATTTTCCCCATACATTTTGTTCAATTTTAAATTTATTTTTATTTATTTATTTGATTTGTCAATCACTTACAAGATAATAGGTATAAGAATATATGACAAACTACTCATAAAACTAAAATCTTATAGTATCTCTGGACACCTGCATAACTGGATAGAAGCATTCCTGTCAAACAGACAACAAATGGTCAAAATTGGGAGCGTCCTATCTAATTCTGTACCTGTCAACAGTGGTGTCCCCCAAGGCAGTCTTTTAGGACCAACTCTCTTCATACTCTACATAAATGACCTCTGTGATCATATCAAGAGCAACTGCGTTCTCTTTGCTGATGATGTAAAGCTATTCAACACCACTGACAATACTGCTACTCTTCAAAAAGACCTTGACTATGTGTCAGAATGGTCAAACAAATGGCAACTTCAAATCTCAACAAATAAATGCTCTGTCTTACCTACTGGCAAAAAAAAAAAAGTCAGAAAATAAAATACAGGCTGAATAGTCAAGACCTTGTTGATGATCCAATCTCTGTCAAGGATCTTGGAGTATTCATCTCTAATGATCTAAGTGCTAGAGCCCACTGTAACTGCATAGCCAAAAAGGCATTAAGAGTTGTTAACCTAATCCTACATAGCTTTTTCTCTGGTAATATCACACTACTAACTAGAGTTAATACATTTTAACTAGAGTTAATACAAAACATTTGCTAGACCAATACTCGAATACAGCTCATCAGTCTGGAACCACATTACGTATCTGATATTAACACAGTTGAGAAAGTCCAGAAATATTTCACAAGAAGAGTTCTCCACTCCTCTACTCGTTGCAGAAGACCTTATGCCACCAGACTCGAAATTTTAGACCTAGACAACCTTGAATTACACTGTCTTCAGTCTGATCTAAGTATGGTATATAAAATCATACATTGCAATGACTTATGTATCAATGAATACTTCAGCTTCAACCACAACAGCACAAGAGCACACAAAAGATACAAACTCAAGGTACACCGTACCAAACTTGATTGCAGGAAATACGATGTCAGCAACAGAGTGGTCAATGTCTGGAATACTCTACCTCGACTCTATGGTTTCTTCCCCAAACCCCAAAAACTTAAATCCAGTCAAAAGTTAAATCCAGTCAAATAATTGAGTCTTTTCACTACACAAGATGTATATACTACACAGGTGTTATCCCCCAAAAGCAGAATGAGTCCAAGCTTCTTGGACTCCCATTGGAAAAAAAGGATAAACATCTTGTAAACATATACAGTTACTTAACTACCAAGAAAGAGATACCAGTAAGCTACAAAAGGAACTGTTTACCTCAAATATCCTCTTTACTTTCAAGAATACTTCTGGACCTTGCTTATTTCTCAAGAGTAGTGTTGGAACATCAATTTAACAGGTAACTTCAGCACAGTAATGAGCCCACCTGGTCACTATCAATACAGGTATTCTGAGATGGAAAACAAAGGCTAGAAAAAATGGCAGGAAACTCTCCTTCTCTCCTTCAGTAAACTCTCCTTCTGCTAAATGGGTGTTTTGTGACTTACCACGTGATAATAGAGATGTGTACAATACTATAGTATATATTAAACTGAGATTATATGCAAGGTCAAAACATTTCTTGGAAAGCTTTTTGCTATATCCTGCAAAGACTTTTTGCTATATCCTGCAAAGACTTTTGCTAGTCTCCTGCAAAGACTTACATTTGGTATGTGAATCCCATCACAATGAACAGTTATGGCTTATTCATTAAACCAAGTTTAAGACAAATGATAGCTTACTGAAAAATTCAGCATGAGCAGAGCTATTGTTAATTGAAGGATCTCAAGATGGCACTTTTAAAAGTGTTTTGTTGCTGTCATTTTCCCTCTGTAAACATGTTCAATATGTAAACATGTCCCCTAGACTCACAACTAGAAATCCACAGAGTTGAAAAATGGCTAAAATATGATTCTCCCAAAATAGTTGAAAATAATTCTGTTTGATGGATCTGTATTAGCCCCCCCCCCTGTTTACTGTCATTGATAACTCTTTAAAGTTCCCCAACAGTGTCTTGATTAAATTATTCTCCCATTATACAAAAAAGGTCATAGTAAAAATCCAGCTTTTGCCCAATTAGTTGATTATTAATAAGTAGCAAACTCTGTGCCTGGTTTCTATATCATAAACTTTCAGATTGGATGCATTAAGAGAATATTTTGACCCCCACAAACAGGTTTAGATTAAGATATTCCACCATGGATTTAGCTGAAAAACACTCGAGGCCTACCAAAGATGCTCTTTATGTTGCTTTTACTGATTTAAGGGTAGCTTTCAATTCCTCAAGGGAGCTCTAACAACTATCAGTCATTTGCATCTTCTCGATTGATAATTTTGTTAGTTCAAAATACTGAAGTACAGATTAGAGACAATTACAATGGTAATTTAAACTACCCCCAACTTGATCTCACAGGAGTCACAGAGGGCTATCCTGGGCCTTTATTATTGTGACTCTTTATTATGATATTTTTGTATCAGTGATATAATTGTACAGGATTCAGTAATTTGTTAATATTTAATGCCAGGTTCATTTCAAACAAAATGTTTGTTAAGTAAAAATGGTTTAGGTCATACATCAATTATTCAATCAAATATTCATTGTGGTCATAAACCAGCATGTCTTGGATCATTTATTTAAAGTACTGTATCTAATCTTAAAGATTTAAAGACTGCACTGCATTCAGGTAAAACTTCAACAAATTAAACTCCATGTTTGAAAACACATCATTTCCACTGATCTTGAACAACCGAATATGTTTGTACAATATAAAACAAAAACAAGCAAAAACCTTCAACTAGGGACTCATTAAATTATGAATAAATAATCACCAGAATCACCACTAGTCATTCTAAATATTTGGCTTCAGTATATCTTGACCTGTCCTCTGATCTTTCTGTTGAATTCTTTGCATTCATCTTTTCTTGAAGAACTCAAAGGGGCTTTATAGATAGTGCTTTAAGATCATGCATATTTATTTAGGAAGAAGACGGTTTATTCAAGGTCATCACATCTAAAATATCCCATTCTTCCAGAACTAGCACAATAAAAGGTAGTTATAGAGCATTATGTGAAATCAGCATAAAGCCATGTCTCAGGAATGGAAGCATACAGGTATTTCTCAATATATGACCACAATTAGGGCTTTCATAGCTTAACTTTCATAGTGTTTAGGGGATTTGGGATAATTTTATTACCTTTTTGCTGTAGTCATTAAGTGAATTATGTAGTAAAACAAATTCTGTTTCCTCTATTGATTTTGCTTGTTGGAAGGACCCTGGGAGTTTGTAAATGGCAATCACATGACTCTAGGTTGGAAACCCCTGCTCTAGGGCACAATATAATCATAAATGAATCCCAGACAAGGACCACCTGAATTTTAATCATGTTACTGCAATGGTTGTAAGTGCAATGCCTAATTGTAAGTTACTGATTTTCCGTGTCATAACTTTGGGTGGTTGTTAAGTGAGTAGTTATATCTTGGGTTCAAGATATTTGCTATTTTTCACAGTAAAGGCCCTGTCACACTGCCCAACGGATACAAAACGGACACAACGGACGAGAAAAATGTTCCATCCGTTGTTATCCGCTCTCAGAAGGGGCAAAAATTTGCATAACCGGAGCAGATAACACGGACGTGGGGAGGACGCAGGGCGGATGGAAAGCGGATGTGGAACGGAAGCCCAGCGGATGGGAGCGGATGGGAGCGGATGGCACATCTGCTAGGCTTCTGGGGGACCTCAGCAAAGCAAATGCAGAACGGATACAGTGGATGCAGAGCGGATGCACAGCGGATGAAGCAGATGCACAGCGGATGAACAGCGGATGCACAGCAGAAGCCTAGCGGATGCCGAGTGTTAATTGCGCATGTGGGGAGGATGCATTGCGTCAGCCCCGCGGATATAACGGAAGCAGCTCAGAAGCAGGTTGCCATTCAGAGGAAAGACCTGCTTTCAGACACATCGACTGCCTTGCCTGTCCTGCCTGAATGTCTGCCTGCCAGCCTTGGTGGATGCCTGCCTGCCAGCCTTGGTTCATGCCTGCCTGCCAGCCTTGGTGCCTGCCTGCCTGCCAGCTTTCCTGCAAGCCTTCCTGCCAGCCTTGGTGCCAGCCTTCCTGCCAGCCTTGGTGCCTGCCTTCCTGCCAGCCTTGGTGCTTGCCTGCCTGCCAGCCTTCCTGCCAGCCTTCCTGCCAGCCTTGGTGCATGCCTGCTTACATGCCTGCCTGCCAGCCTTGGTGCATGCCTCCCTGCCAGCCTTCCTGCCAGCCTTGGTTCCTGCCAGCCTCCCTGCCAGCCAGCAACCCCACAACCATGCGGAAGCACAGCAAGCCTCAGCCATCTGCTGCCAGCCCTGGCAAGAAGGACAGGGCTACCATCCCGCCCCCTGGCCCTCACTCTGGTTCTGCTGGGGCTTCTGCAGCACGGGCTCGCTCTTCTGGGGCTGGCGCTTCTGCTGCTTCTGCTTCTGGAGGAGCTGATGACAAGCACTCCAGTACCAGCCACCTCCACAGCACCTGCACCCTTCACCCCTGAGACTGAGCGACCAAGAGGAGTGCCAGAGACTCATTTTTGTTTTATAGCTTCTTGTTAGTAAAGTCTATTTTTGATTCATACACTTGCTTCATTTCTTTTTTTTAATAAAGTCTTGGTGGAAACTTTTAGAAATGGTTTAAGCCTTTGCATGCTTGTGGGATGGGTTAAGATAGCAGTGGGATGGGCAGGGATACCTTTGGGATGGGTAATAGCTGTGGGATGGGTTAGGATAGCTGTGGGATAGATAAACCTCCAGTGCAAGCATAGTCGGACTGTATGGTCCACCCTCCCAGGTGCCACACCTTTGGCCCTTTATTATCAATAACAATGTAAGCATTGATCCACACATTTCAACATAAACACAACTCTTTATTAAACACCCTGTTCATTGTAGGCCCACCCAACATACATGGCCCAATCTCAGCCGTGTGATGAGACAGGCTGAAGGAAGAATCCATTAATCATCTATCGTTCTGTCTTGCCACTCCACTGCTCCAGCTGGGGAGTTGCACCAGTGTTTCAGGAGGTTGCGCTGCTTCTTCCCTTCACGTGAGGCTCTGTTGGGGCCTTGCACATCCTCAGTGTTGATCAGGTTTAACCCTTGCCTCCATTCGCCAGGCTCCATGTCCCCATTGCCTTGTTGGAGGTCCACGAGCCTGTTCTGCAAGACTGGGTAGCGGGTGCGCATGAGATTGTGCAGGATGCAGCAAGCTTCCATGATCCTCCTCACGGTCTCTGGGCGATGCTGCATGGTGGTGAGAAGTACCTGGAACCTGTTGGTCAGGATGCCAAAGGCATTCTCCACCACCCGCCATGCCCTGGACAGCCTGTAGTTGAAGATCCTCTCTTCACGGGTGAGGAGTCTGGAAGTGTAGGGCTTCATGAGGTAAGTTGTGAGGGAGAAGGCGTCATCCCCCATGATGTAGTAGGGCACATCTTGTGTGTCGTTGGGCAGGGCTTCTGGATCTGGGAAGCCCACGATGAGGTTGCGTTCCAGCTCCTCCTTGAGGTGACTGGTGTTGTATACCTGGGCATCTGAAGATGAGCCGTTGCCTGAAGCATCGATGTACATGAACTTGTAGTCAGCATCGACCATGGTGAAGAGGATGATGCCGAAGAAGCCCTTGGAATTGAAATAAGTGGACCCTGACTTGGCTGGAGCTTTGCAGGCCACGTGCTTGCCATCTATGGCTCCAACAGTGTGGGGGAAGTTCCACTTCTGATACCACTGCTCTGCAACTTTCTTCAATCCTTCTTCAGTGGAGGGGTACTGGAGGAGCTCTGCCTTGTATTCTTCGATGATGGCCTGCACCACTTCTCTGACCACAATGCTGATGGTGTTGTGTGGCACCCTCCAGCCGTACTGCATGCTCCTGTAGGTGGTTCCTGAGGCCAGGTGGCGCAGAGTGAGTGCCACCTTGAGCCCAGGTTCCAGGCTGGGCCGGAAGTTGGTGTTTGCCTTGGTCAATTTGGGTGTCAGCCGCTGCACAACTTCATCAAACATGGCTGGAGGCATCCTCATGAAGTTCTGGAATGCCTGAGTGTTTTCGTTCCTGAGCTCCACCATCAGCTTGTTGTACAGTCCGTCCTCTGCTCTTCTGGCGAACCATCTTCATACCGAGACGTTTCTTGGTCGCCCCTTTTTCTTCCCATAGTAAAGTTCACAGAGCCTGTAGATGGCTTTGCTACAATCCACGGTGGACATGACTGGATGCTGTGGAAGAGGAAGAGTCAGATGAAGGCTGCAGAGGTCTGCACAGCTAGGCTGCTGCTCTGAAAGTGAGATGCAGGTGAGTTGCTCCCCCTTTTTATCGGCAGTATAGGTGTCTCTTTGCATCCTCTAGGCATCCTCTAGGCATCCTCTAGACATCCTTAATATCTGAGATAGGTCCCCTCTGCAGACATTTTTTCCATTTTACATGCTTTGTTTCCACTAGGCATCCATTCTGTATCCGTTCTGCATCTGTTCTGCATCCGTTCCGCTTCCTCCCTGCGTCCGAGTGGATGGGAGTTGTGTGGATGTGCAGCGGATGCCTTGCGGATATAGCGGATGCGTAACGGGTGCGTAACGGATGCGTAACGGATGCGTGGCGGATGTAGAACGGATCAATTGGATACATTTTCCGCGCAAAAGTTTTGAGCAGCTCAAAACTTTCTGAGCAGATGAAACGTCCATAAACGGATGCTGGATGGATAGAGAGGAAGCAAAACGGAGGCAATGAGTACATCGCGTTAACCAACGGATGGCAAGCTTTTTTGTCCGTTTTACATCCTCTTTGCATCCGTTGGTGCAGTGTGACATGGGTTTAAGATAGGTTTCCATATTTTTTTCTGGACCAAAAGCACCATAGGAGTTTTGAGCAGTGCTCAAAGGCTGCATTTGAAAAAGTTGGCAAGGCAAAAGCTATAATTAATTTCATTTCATTTGCATTTAAATTTAATTAAGATTAATCCACATGAATATACTTACTTGATTATTCCCTATTTATTAATGTCCCCTTCTGTCATTGTACATTTGATGAAAACTTTCAGAGGGGATTTGAGGGCTGCCTTTGGGCCTCAGGAAGTAGGTTTTTATTATGAAAAATTTCTGCTGTTTTGCATAGCTTTCTGTTTGTTTTTTTTGGGGTGCTTTTGAGTAAATTTTGACTGATAAAAGATGAGGCTTTTCTGGCAAATTTTCAGAAGTTACTTGCCCTTGCCTTTTTCCAAGGCCTAAGAGAGAGTGACCAGCCCAGTTTTACCCAGCTTGTTTTGGCTGAAGGAAGGACTCGAACTCCTGGGCTCCCAGTTTCTATGCTAGTGTCTTATTTGCTACACTAAAATGGATCTCAATGCACAAATTTGGAAAAATATATGAAATTCTTAAGTGATGAGTCAGTGCAACTATTGCATTTACCATATTAGAAAATGCATACCCTTCCTCCTCCAATTAACTCATTCCTTTGAATTGAGGGAATTTCTGGCTGAGAAGACTCCAGTAAGCTATCAAAACCAATATGCAATAGGGGGCACAAAGGTCTGTAGACAATTGCTGCTAGAAAATGTGAATGCTTCTGAAGATCAGCCTTACTCTCTGGAAGAAATGCTCACCAGGTGAATTTTAATCTTTGACACTAAATCAAGCTCCTCTCCTCTCAACTCCTTATCAAAAAGCATAACCAACCTTCCTTCCTTCCTTTAGTGTTAAGCATAGCAATTAACACATTTTTTGAATTAGTCTGTCTTACATGATTATCCAGTCCTGCTGAAAATGAGCATTGCCTATTCTCAAAGTTTTCTCCTTCTCATTTCGTAAATGTCTTCTGCAGTTTGCTTGGCAACAAAATCCTTGCTTGGCTCTAACCTTCTTCAAACTGCTGGGCAACTCAATCCCACAGATTTTCCAAATAGTCCTGGCCTCCATTTCTCTGACAAGACTCCATTTGTGCATTTATAATGCTTGGGTTTCTAATGCCAAGGCTTTGTTGTTCTAATGAGAGCACGGCCAGCCTGTAGCTGGAACAAGTCTAACTGTTATTCTTCAGCCACTTGTGAGCCATCAAAACAATGATGATCAGACTGTCATCAGCTGAAATCCTGGTCAGCAATTCCAGATCCAAGAAGCCTTGCACATAAAGCATACAACATCTCTAGAATTATAAGGAGATAATATTGGTTGCAACTGGTTGCATCACCTTATAATTACCTTGTACCTTGTAATTACCAGGTCCTAAGCATAATAACATCAGTTCACTGTTAAGCAACTTTCCCGTCAATTTAAGGTTTCTAATTAGCAAGGAGAAAGGCTGGTTACTGAATTTACATATTTCCTAAGCTTCTCAAATGACATTGAATCAGAAACCAACCAATATTATTGATGGAACAGTCCCTTTACCATGGGAGAAAGGTCACATTCTTGTGTGCTTTGCCTTGAGCACAAAATTAAAATTTCCAAGATCCTTCATTCTTCTGCACCATTTTGCAACCTTCATCTTGTCTGCAAGAAAGCTGAATGCTTCATGCATCTGCACAGATAACCCTGGGCAATTCTTTTTAATCATAGCATCTGGGGGAGATCACATACACTGCAATAATGTATTCTACATTACCTAAGACTATGCACTACAATTAGAAAGAGAAAAGTTGAATATGCAGAATGAGAAGAAAAGGCAAAGCAAATGTGCCTGCAAATGGAGATGGCTGTTGTTGGATGTATAGAAAGCAACTATAGCCAGCTGGAACCTTGTGGATTCTAACAGAGATTGATTCATTTAATCCCATTATAAATTGTCCCAATCTTCCAAATCTCAAACAGAGTACAAGGCAATAAGAAACAAAAACAAAAATAGAAGCATAAAAGAAATATGGATAGTACTCAAGGATCAAAGAATTCCTCTTGCTAAAAGGAAGAGGATTTTGTTCAATGCAGGCTTTTTGAATGAGTAATTAAGATGAAAAAGAAATGTTCCTAGCAGTGGTTCAATTTGAGATGTTGAAAGGGGTGGGATTCATATTTTTTAACAATTGGTTCTGTGGGCATGGCTTAGTTGGTGGGCGTGGCTTGGTGGACATGTGACTGGGTAGGTGTGGCCAACTCCACATCACTCACGTCAAGGGGTGCTTCTCCTCACCTGGCCTCTCATGACAGTGGGGATGCTGCAATGGTCATAAGTATGAAAAACAGTCATAAGCCACTTTTTCCAGTGCCATTGTAACTTTGAATGGTCACTAAATGAACTGTTGTAAGTCAAGGATTGCCTGTACAAAAATACAAAAAGCTTCTTTGCTTGCAAAATGCTGCCCTAAATACCAATCATTAGATTAAAAATACCTGCAAGCCGGAGTTACAAATCAGACAGGATGCCAGAGCACCTTGAGAAATTAAAATAGTTAAAATGCAATGATAACTATCAGCAGCCAACTCTTGCTCATAAAGCAAAACCCTTTAGCAGACAGGTCATTTAAGCTCTCCAGAAAGAGCACACCTAGGAAAAACAATTCTTAGATCCATTTGCACCACTTAAAAATACCAGCTGGTCTCACTTCACAAGATATCCTAAGGAAATCATCCAGATTTAAGGAAAGATCACATGCCCCCCAAAAAGGCAGTAAAAAAAATCAGTGCCAAGTTTGCATCCTGTCTCTTGGAAGTACACCCCAAAAGGACAGTGCCAGGAACCACTAAAGCAGTGAAGGAAGACCTCCCCTTTAGATAGAAAAAGTAACCATGAGGAAGGAAAAAATTAAAACAGGATACAAACAATTAAATCACAACAGTAGCTGTTGCTTATTAGACCAATTATCAGAACAAATAGATACAGGAACTAACCAGATTTCTCAACCCAGTTTCTTTTCAGGAACAGAGATTAACCTTTTCCCTTCCAAACAAAGCTGAATAGGGAAAATTATCCCATCAATAAACACAAGATTAAAGGTCACCAAACACAGAATTAAACTTCTCCAAAAACCAGTTTTAGACCAAAACTGAGAAAGGGTATGTAAACTCAGTTTGAATGTCGATCTTTCTAACTAGCCAAGAAGCCTTGCTGAATGTCACTCATCTTGGTTCCTCGTCATTACCAGCAGTTCTGCTTTGTTATACAATTATTTCTTCAAAGTGCTGATCCCAGCTGGAAGAACTCAAACATGGGTGTATTTTCCTCCCAATAAAAGTGTAAAAAGCTTAAAACAACCCTTCCCCTTGAAGAAAGTACCAGGAAAGAAAAGAAAACCTCCTTTGGGGACAGTAAGTCTAGGCATACTGCCAATAATGTAATAAGGGTGAAAAAAAGCAAAAGGAGATTTCTTCCAACAACCGGTTCTCCAAACTGCTTAGAAAGTTAACAACCAGTTCTAGCGAATAGGTGAGAATGGTAGAATACCAGTCCTGGTTATTGACCACATTTGTTTGGAACAGCTACTGGGAGAACCAAAACGGGATGATAGCAGCCCTTGGTCCACACTGCATATCAAGCCATCTAAAAATATAAAGCCCCATTTGAAGTACTGTATTCATGCTCGGACTTATATATTGCATTAATCCATTAACCATATAAACTACAACAGTTGGGCCCATACCCTACACTGAGCCAAAATCTGACAAATTATATGGTGACTGGCAACCCAATGTGCTGCAGAACATCATTTAAAAGGATGCCTGTTGGTAAAAGACAGTGGGAGTCAATGTTTAATGATGTTAAAAATGCTGCAGACTGCAGAGAGAGAGAGAGAGAGAGAGAGAGAGAGAGAGAGAGAGAGAGAGATGAATTCACAAATATGAATCTAGGCAGTTGCACATTTACCACTGTCCACATATCACAATAATGCATACATTATGGGTTAGATTAACCCCAAATCAAACAAACTTAATATTAGCTGGTATAAATCAGGCCAATACTGAAGGGATGATTCCCAAGAGAAAAGGTAAGGAATTGAAAACTGATTTCTACAATTAAATCAAAGTTTGAAGCAACTAATGACGGTTCTTTACAAAATCCATCTGAATATACATACCCATATATACACACATACATATAAATTTGTAGCAAGCCAGAGTTTTCCACTCCTTAAAAATATGCCTCCTAAGTTAAAACCCAAAGTAATGTTGTATGCAGAACCATGCAACACTGCTTTGTTTCTACCAGACAAAAAAGGCATCAAAGGGAAGAGAACTGGATAAGTCAGAAATTAATCAGTTTCCCCAGGTGGCAGAACACCTGAACTGAACTGCCCTCTCCAAGGAGATACCATTAGCTTCTTAGTGACTGGAAAATGATACTTGCCTGTTGAATTTTTGGTAATTTGTGCCACTTAGAAGAGTTTGGAATTTTTGTTTTTCTCTTACTTTCAGCTTTTTGGCATTTTACTTTTTTTTTTTTTTTTTTATTTACTGGAAGCAGCCATAAGGACTGTAGCCTGAGGGCCACATAAATATGAATTTAATCAATCAATCAAGAAAGGACTTCAAAGTAACCTTTAAAGGACTGAAAACAGTGAGTGATTTGTGATAACCTGCTATGAATCATGAATCATGAAACAAGCAAAGAATAGTGCAGTAGTGCAGTGCCCCCAATCCATATTTAGTCCCAGGAATCAATTCAGTCAGTTTTTTAAGCCTTTACAGAAACCATTCATATTTTAATTTTTGTATAATAGGAAGGAAGGAAGGAAGGAAGGAAGGAAGGAAGGAAGGAAGGAAGG
>BLBF01000046.1:7669776-7692796 GCA_015471245.1 Laticauda colubrina
GAAGGAAGGAAGGAAGGAAGGAAGGAAGGAAGGAAGGAAGGAAGGAAAGAAGGAAAGAAGGAAACAAACATTAAAATGCATAGCAAAGTGTGTAAAACTTTTATTTTTATATCACATTTTTATTTTTATAAAGAAGGCAGGCGGGCGAGCAAGCAGGCAGGAAGGATGGATTACTCTCAGTGAACATCAAAATGTATGGCACAGTAAGTTTGTAAAACTTCTTATTCTAAAATCCATCCATTTTAATTTGTTTTATTCTAAAATCCATCCATACATTTTAAACTTGTCAAAATTGAGATTATTTGCTTGATTGCCACCCACTTTACCTTAGATAGCATGAATACCCAGAGGAAGAAAGGCACATAGGAAGATATGATAACCATAGCAGGTATGGGATGGGAAAAGGTTTCCCTGAAATAGCCAACCCTTCCATCTGCAATGATATGAGAGGGATAATAGCGGACAACCTCATATGGATATTTATATGAATCACTTAATGTGTGTGCCATGTTCTGAATTCTCAGAAAAGTCATAAAAATGTTCATTCTTACTAGTAATAATTAATCAATGTTTTCTCTATGCATTATTCCGTACCACCATGACCCATTGCTGAGTATATGAATTAACATATCTTGTCAGAGAAAGAAAATGTGCAATTTTAAGTTTTCCATATTTGACAATTTGAACTCTGTCACTTCCCATATTACAAATATTTGGAAGGAAACTGATTGAAGGGTAAAAACTGAAAGGGATTTTCAATACTTCTCAAAAAAAAAAAAGCCAATATATTTAGTGTCTGTGCATAAATAATTATTTCTAAAATATTTGGGCCCATGTCAAAAAAGCAATTCAAGGAAGAATCTCAAGATTCCCAATCTTGAAAAAAAAAAAAACTTCTTGGACATTTATTTAAAATAAATAAGAGATAAATTTCTCAAGCAGAAATATGAGCTAAGCAAGTAAATTGACAGTAAATAACAATGGTGGGTGAAAAAATGTGAGAAAATTATTTCTCTCTTAATAGCCTTCTTTTTTTTTCCTTTTTTTTCTTTTATCTCTAAGCAATAACAGAAGGCTATTGAAATATAAAGCTCAATCCATCTTACTTTTATTATTAGGTGGGGACAATCATTTCAAAATCATAGTTCCCCAAAAATCATCATCATTGTTCTGTTTTATTGTGAGGTTACAGACAATCCTCAACTTACGACCATAATTGAGCCTGGAATTATGGTCATAAGTTGTGTTGGACATTAAGCAGGTCATTGTGTGACCACACAAAATTTTATGAACCTTTTTGAGATGAACAGTAAGGAAACACAGCAGTTGTAAAGCAAATGTGATTGTAAGTGAATCCATTGTCTGCAACGGGTGTTTTTTCCAGAAACTGGAAGTAAATGCTAGTTTCTACACACACACACAAAAGTTGTAAATTGCAGTCATGTGACCATGGGAGATGCAAATACCCATAAAGGTGGGCTGGTTGTTGAGTGCCCAAAATGTGATCGCTTAGCCTGGGGAAGGGGAGGTTATGGCAGCCCTTGGAACTTCTAATCCAGATGGTTAAAAATTGATAAATTACTGATCATAAATCATAAGTTGGGGGCTAAATTTAAATGATTTATCAAAAACCACCAAAATACAACAAGACATTCAAAATATTCCCCAAGAGGATAGGCTGTCTGTAACTGGTATTCTTTAGCACAAAGTTGGATTTAGACAAACCGGATATTTAACATGACAACAACATGCCTACAGAAAGCCTTTCAATTGACATAAGTCAATGCGAAACAAATGAGGGCAATCACTGCACATTTGTGACAATGCCCAAATCAGAAACATCTAGTCATGAACCTGGTGAAGCATAAGAGGCATCTGATTGAGGCGCTCAAAATACATACAGAAAAATTTCAACGGGACCGTACAACTACATCTGTCCTAAAGGATGCCAGTATTTATTGCCATTCAGGATCTTCATCTTAAAGGATGAAACACAAACCAGTTGGATACTAATTGATACTAGCCCACATTTTATTTTAAATCAGTCCTTATTTAGTGTGATGAAATAATTTAATGTAGAACTTAATTTAAGGAGAAAATTTTAGATAAAAAGATTGTGACTAAGAGGTGATATTCTTGCATTGATTTTGTGACAAAGTATCCAAGGCATATGATGTGTTTGTAAGTATGTTCCCCTTTCACTTGATAACCTTCTTCCCAGATTTGCAACTGCTTTTGGCTTCCATACCTGGAATATTAAACCCTATTGGAAGCTCTTGTGAAGGAACTTTTCCTATGAGGCTATTTCAGTACAATCCTAGCCTGAGAAAGTTATAAATAATTTCTTCTTTCCCAAGGACAATTTCCCATCCAGGTGCTCTACCTTAAAAAATGGTAGAGGAGCCAGAAGAAGGGAAGACAATTTCATTTCATCATTAGCTGCAGGCACCTCTCCATAGTATGGATTGGACATCCAAGCTTTGATACATGCAATCCAATCATAATTCTAATTAAAATAGTGAATTAGCCAAGGTTTTCAATTCTGCAAATCACTAGAAGGTGTACTGTGTTCTCAATCACCAAGCTCCTTCATGCGTTTCATGTCTAAGCAAATATTTGAATCTAGCTGTCCAGCATCTACGTCCAATTCTTGTCATTCTATTGTTTCTGACTCTGATCACTTTTAATTATAGAATCTTCTTTCTGACCAATCAAAAGGAAGCAAATAGAAATTTTGTTGGGTGTGTTTGTCTTCCTGATGGCATCAAAATTCCTTAACCTTTAAACTTAAAATCAAATATGAGGGTGAGGGCTCATACTATCTTCTGTGTTGAAGCTACAGAATTTTATTACATTTTCATTTACTAAAAGTATCATTAGTGAAAGCTTTTAAGCCCTAAGAACCTTTCAAATTAATGAAAAGTCCACCCAAGTAAATTACTCTTCACAGTTAGCTTAAACTGCTGTCACATACAATTAAGGCTTTTTAAAGGTTGCAATTAAAGCATTCTTAAATTATGGGCTGTCACCTCTTGGAGCCTAATGTGTTTATGATTTTTATTATCATCCCCAACAACAAACATAATTTTAACATTTTCCATTTGTGCAGTGAGATATGACGAATACACTATTTTCATTTTTTTATCTCCAATTTCTCTATTTCACCTAACCTGAGCATGAATTCCTACAAGTCAGAGGGACAGTCAGTTGGGTACCCACACTCTAAAATTCACATTGAATAGTGAATTTTTACCCACTTTTTGCAGTTTCACTGCAAACCAGAATGATTAACATTTCATCAGATAAGATAGTATATCGCTGAATGCAGCTGGGGAACAAGGAAGACATAGAGATAGTCCTTGACTTACAACCATCTGATTAGCAATCATTTGAAGATACAACAGCACTGAAAAAGACACTTATGACTGGTCCTCACATTTATGTCCATTACAATATTTCCAAGGTCATGTACAAGATATTGTTTGATTTCTCCCAACTGTTTTATCTTAAATTTCTGTTCTAACAGTGAGATTATTTTAGCAGCTTCTTGTTCAGTTTTGGTAATTAACACTATGTCATCAGTAAACAATAGCAATTATGACACTACACCATGAATTTCTCTTTTGAACAAACATGGATCAGCCATGCCAGGTACAAAACCTATCTTAGTTAATTCTTTAACTATACATTGGTTCCACTCATATCCTGATTGCTTCAAACCATAAAGACTCTTTTTCAATTTCCAGCAATTATTATTATCAGTATTATAATTTTTGAGATCTAAAGGTTTCTTTAAATATATAGTGTGCTACAACGGTGCATGCATATATGCTATCTCTACATCCAAATGATTTATAATGTATTTCTCTTTAGCTACCCACACTAATGCTGCCCTTAATGTAGTAGCCTTCAGACTAGGTGCAAACACCTCATCATAGTCATTTGCTGTCTGATTGAATCCTTGTGCCACTAACCTGGCTTTATGGGTAACAGTCCCATCCACACCTGTCTTCAGTTTATATATCCATTTACATCCTATGGCATGTTTACCAGGTGATAACTTAACATTTTCATACACCTCCAACTTTTTTAATGATTACAGTTCTTATCCATTGCTTTCTGCCAAGCAGCCTGATCCTTAGCAGAATACAGTTTTAGTTCATTATAATTACTTGGAACTGTATTTACTTGGCATACAACACTAGCCTGATATCTGTCAGGTGGTCGTGTTACTCGGGTTGAACATCTTGGTAATACAGGGCTAACTGGTGGACTCACCTGTGCCACCTGCTCCTGTTCTACCTCTTCTTGTGTCTGTTCTCCTACTTCCTCCTGTCCTTCCTCTTTAATGGCTATTTGCGGTTTACTTATTTTATCTTTAGGGACTATTTGGGTGTCAATAATAATATCATTGCTGGATTCATGTTCCAGTTTATCCCATCCAAAGTGCTCAAGAAATTTTACATTAGCATTACAATAAACATGAGCTGTGCCTGGATCCCAGAATCTAAATGATCTATGGTTGGCTTCATAACCCACAAAAAATAACTTCTTAGCTCTATGTTGCCCTTTTATTCTTACTGGTGAGGGAATATGCATCCATACTGGCGCTCCAAATGTGTGCAGTTAACTTATATTTGGTTTTCTGCCATGCCAACGAGTGAATGGCAATTCTCCAGTTGTTGTATTAGCTACATTGTTTAAAACATTGTTGCTACACATTATGGCCTCACCCACAGTGTTTCAGGTAAACCTGAATCAGTGCGAGCCATGGCTTGTAATGTTTGCCCTCTTCATTCTACAAACGAGTTTTGTTGTGGTCTGTAAGGTGCAGAATGTTTATGCTCGACACCAGCCAATTTCAACATAGTTTGGAATCTTTTGTGAACAAACTCAGTCCCATTATCAGTAACTAAGGTAATTGCTTTACTTTTCATTTTTCTCGCTGCAAACCTTAGCCAGTTAAAGAAATGTTGGAATGTTTCTGTTTTGTTTTTCATAAGATAGCAGAAACCGTAACATGAGTAATGGTCCATAATACTCAAAATATCGCAGGCACTTCCTCAACCTGGTTTCTTAGGACCAATTATGTCAGCAAACACAACCTCTAAAGGTTCTTTGGTCTTAAGCCCATTAAGTCTGTTTGTTGGAGTAACCTTGTTTTTATCTTGGCTAAAAGCATTACAGTTTTAATACTTGCTACAGGGTTTCAATTTTACTCCCTCTGACAATTCAACAGTTTGTTTGAGCAATATGCCCTAGACGTTTATGCAGTAAATGTATACATTCATGTGGCTTAACATTGTTATAAACTGAGTTAGCCATCTTCAACTGGTCATCATGTATCACATATAAATCATTATCTAAATTAGCAGTAACACTTTTACCCTCTTTCTCTATTATACAGTTATCTCCCCTAAAGGTTACTACATAATCAAAATTAACTAAAGCCCTTACTGATAATAAATTAAATTTCAGTTTAGGTACATGTGACATAGTTAAATGTTCATTTATACAAAAACAATATGCAGTTCCTTGACCTGATGCTTTAATCTTCCATCCATTTGCCAATGATACATATTGTTTCCTCATTCATCTTTACAAACCTTTTTCTATCTTTAGTAATGCATTATGATGCTCCACTATCAACAACCCACAAATCATGGTTTACAGTTGAATTGCTAGACATAGCAAAACTAACATTCTTCTTATTTGAACAGTGTTGTTTTTCCTTTCTTACAGAATCTAGCTATGTGCCCCCTAGCCCCACAAGAAAAACATTTCCTAACAGTATAAGCAGCTGAAGACAAATCCTCTTCTTGTGGTTGTTCCTTCCTCAATTGGTCCCTATCCAACTGTCTTCTTGCTTCTTCTAACAACCTTCCAGTTATGTCAGTCAATGTCAGTTTATCTCTGGGGAGGACTTCCAGTGAAGATACATTGTCATCATAACTTTCATCCAATGAGGACAGAATGATGTAAACTTGATGCAGTTCTGAAAATATCAGTTCCTTTTCAGGTAGCTCTTGAAAAGTTCTTTTCATGAAGTTTAAATGAGCTAACATACCTCCAACTTTCAGAACACGTGCTCTAAACAGTTTACATGTAAGATGTATGCATGCACCTACACTGTCATGAACATAATCCTCTTCAAATTCTCCCATCACCTAGCAGCAGACTCTTCTCCACGAATATGGACTAGCTGCTGGTCACTCAGTGTTAGTCCAATTATACAAAAAGCTCATTCATTGTTCTGTTTAAAGTCAGCAAGTTTATTGGCATCATCCTCATTAGCTGGATCCCAAGCATTTACATCTGGTAGGTCTTGAACTACATTCCATAACCCTTCTTTACACAGAAGTAGACTGCACTTCATAGACCAGGAAACATAGCAAAAAAAAAAAAAAAAGGCTGTAAAATCAGGCCTTGCTTAGCAATCGCAATTCTCGTCCCAGTTGTGGTCATAAGTCAAGGACTACCTGAACTATTATCAGTAGCGTTTGGAACAATTACGCGTATTTGCAACTCAAAACAAGATTTTTAGTGAGGATTGTAAATACAAAAATAAAGAAAGAAATTAACTCCCAAGAGTGAAAAATAGGCTAAAGGTGTTTAATAACAATTTAAATGGGAATATAAGAAAAATTATGGCTGGCTGCTGAGAATTCTGAACTATTGTTGCATATTCTGCACTTGTTTCAGCTATTCTTTATTTCTTGTCTGTAGGTACAAAATTAAAATCAGAGGCACACAATCAAAATAAGAAAAGAAAAACTGACAATTGACTGGGTGAAAAAAGATGATACACAGATAGAAGATAATATAATGGGGCAATTTATAAAATCAGGGCTTTTATTAAATGATAGCCACATTTTCTACAGAAATATTGAAGATATGGAAAAGGGACAGGATGTTTTTGATGCATTTGTGTACATTCAGAAATACTCTCTGAGTAGTCCCTGAAACCTTTATTTTTTTTCCTTCCTATATGTTGGATTGTGGGTGGAAGAACACAGGACATGTTTGGCAGTCAGCAACCATTTATTTAGCTCAGTATACCCTGCATCAGCTAGCCGTGGCAGCTGCTTTATAAAGGAGCTGTCCACAGCTTCAGCCACTGACACGAGTTCATTTTTCCCATGCCTGACTCCAAACCACTGACTGGTCCAACATCAGACGTGTCAGGTTTCTTTTAATATTTAACGCTATATAATATGATTCTTGGCATCTGCTCTGGCAAGAGAATCCCCCCCCCCCATGCATATTGTGAGAATAACTACATCCAAATAACATTTGGCTAGGGGATTGTGACTGGAAACCAAAATAAGGTGAGACAGTGTGGCTTTTACTCTGAATGATTCTGGACTCTTGCTGCAGGCAAATTAGCTCTTATTGCTCAAACTAGTACCATCTTCCCAATCCTGGACTCACCTTAGTGACATCCATAGGGCCAGGAGATTGGGGTATGTCAAACCAGGCAAATTGTGCATCACACTTGAAGCCCCATTTTATTTCTAATACATTGGTATTACATGTATTTACAAAGAGGGAGGGAAGATTGCATGTTGCTACAACTACAGTATTCAATCTCCCTCCCTTCTTGGGCACTGCTAGCACCCTTCATATTTGTGATCCTCAATGATCAAAATTATTCAGCCAGCATGGCCTCTATGAGGAGTTCTAGCAATTGTGCCCAGATTAGGGGAGGAAAAATTAGCTAGATTTGGCTTATGGAAAATGAATGAAAAAAAACATAGATAATACATAGATATCTTAGAAAAGAAAATAATGATAAGTGGTTATTAATAAATATCATGGTATGGAGGATATATGTCAAACAAAACAAAATAACCCCAAGAATGACACAAGGACTTACTTCTGAGTAGTTTTTTTATTGTTGTTTGTCTACAAACAGAATCTTGCCAGACTAAAACAATTATCTTTTTACATTTAGGCAGGAAAAATCAAAAGCATGAGCCAGCAATGTGCAGCAGCAGCCAAAAAAGTTAATATAATCCTGGGTTGTATAAACAGAGGCATAGAATCAAGACCACATGAAGTATTAGTACCACTTTATAAAACCCTAGTAAGATCACACCTGGAATACTGTAACTGATTTTGGTCACCATACTACAAAACAGATGTTGAGACTTTGGAAAAAGTTTGGAGAACAACAACTAAGATGATCAAAGCCTAGAGACTAAAACAAGAACGGCTGCAGCTGTGATGACCTGGGGAGTGGCACAAAGGCAACACAGTCACATAAGTAAGAAAAGTCCCTTGAATATCTTCAACTTTGCCCCCAATGTCCAGTTACCTTTGGCTGGTGAAAAAACTCTCCCAAAAACAGTCTTTAAGTGGAGGAAATTCAGTCCAAAAACAAAATACATATAAACTGTAAATAAAAATCCACACTGTTAAGCCTGGGTTCCCCAACCAGGGTTAGGTAGACAAGCTAAACAGAATGTGCAGCGTTAGTCAGATAGGCACACAGATAAATGAGTGAGCTAAGTTTGTATGTTTATTAACATACAGTAAAAATAACAGATACGCTTGTGCTATCAAGAATATATTTTATTCCAGTATAAGTTTATAGCATAGTCAAAAACAGTCCTATATTCATTTACCATGTAGTCAGTCCATTCAGGGATATTCAGTTAGCAAAGTCCATGTAGAATATCCTATGTCAGTTCACATAAATCAGTCCGTTGTTGTCTCTCCCGTTCGAGCAATGCAGTCTTGCTTCCAAGCAGTAATCAGGGATCATCAAAGCCAGAGAGAGAGAGAGCAAGCTGTAGCCTTGCTACTTTTATATGGTTTTCATAACCACACCCACAATTGCTATTTTACAGTTAAAGCTGCATACACTAACTATGATTCATAGTTAGTATTTCACCTAAAACAGTTAGGGTGAACAATGTTATCCCTAACACACACAAACCTCGCTGCAGCAATTAACTGGACAGGGTAGGATAAGGAATTGCAGACTTCAAAGGCCAACAAAACACACACAGTTGGGAAGACACCAGGAACCCAGATAAGCCTCAATAATAAAAGATAACTCCTGATTCGCTTCCAACAAGTTGCTGTTCACAATCTCCCTTTTTAAACACTATGTTCCCAGCTGCAGCCCTTTCCTTCCCCCATAAGCCATGCAACCCACATTGCCCCCTTCTCTGTTCCTCCCTGCATGCCCTAGGATGAAGAGGGGATGGGCCTGGATTTTCCTTTGAATTCCCTCTGCCTTGCTCTACCTCTCCCCTGCTCTGCCCAGCTGGACTTTGCCCTTCTCCGGTTTCTTCCAGAGCCACCGGAGCCACACTCCCACTCCCTGTCAGCTGCTCAGTCTCCCCTTTGGAATCTGACAGGGGCATGACAGCAGGATTTGGGTTTGGCTAATCTAAAGAAAAGAAGAATTACAAGTGACATGATAGCAGTATTCCAGTATTTGAGAAGGGGATCAAATTATTCTCCAAAACACCAGAGGGCAGGACAAGAAATAATGGTTGGAAACTATTCAAAGAGAGAAGCAACTTGGAATTAAGGAGAAACTTCCTAACAGTGAGGAAAATTAACCAATGGAGCAGTGTGCCTCCAGAAATTGTGGGCGCTCTATCACTGGATCTTTTTAAGAAGAGTCTAGATAGTCACTCCTCTGAAATGGTATAGATTCTCCTGGTTGAGCAGGGGGCTGGACTAGAAGGCCTCCAAGGTCCCTGCATACCTATAAGATGTACTCTGAGAATGGCTAGGAAGGGTCAAACCTTAATATCTTCCTGCCACCAGATGTTTCAAGCTCTGCTGTTCCTTTGCCCTCTGGAAAAGCAGCCCTCCCTCTATGATTCTGAACCACATTTCACCACAATATATTATTAGCCAATAAAGCACATCTGATGTTCCTTGTGACTTGATATACTCCTATTTGCAATCATGATTCAGCATAAGTCAATAGGTCAGTATGCAAATTACTCAAATCAGTCCTTGTTCTCATTGGTTTATTTTGAAGTTGAGGACACAATCATATTACTCCCTTACAGAATAATGGCATAACATTTGAATGTAGGTGTTGCTCTGGCCTGGAAAGCACTTTTGAAAGCAGAAGGGACACTTAACATCTGAAGGGTTTCCTCCAATATGGCCATCTTCATGCGTTAACTCCCTTTTAGGCATGGTCCCGAAGAGCATGTCAAAATCACGGAGCAAAGTCTCATCTTAAGCAGCGGTTACGATCATCACCAAAGAGCTGAAATAACTTGAGTTCCCCAAGTGGTGCTCAACACAATAGTGAAAACAATCCTATGAAAAGCAAGAGAAAGATGAAATAATGGCCAAGGGCAACCGCTGCTTGAAAAGATCAGCAAAATCGCACAGGAGGAGAAAAGGTTTAGGAAAAACAAGAAAGCAACGAGGCCAAAAGCGACGGCCTCAATCTGCTTTTTTCCTCTTCATGAAAGACAGACGCTCAAAACTTAAGTGTGACAATCCAAATTGGAACGTAATTCAAATGGCCAAAAGGCTGGGCACCATGTGGCACCAACAGCCTCATAATGACAAGGAAAACTACAAGAGGAAGGCAGCTCAATTGTGGCAATCGTACAGTAGGTCCAAGGGCTGTAGAACAAAAAGGAAGAGGAAAAAAAGGAAGTTGGGCCAAAGAAGGTGCCAAAATCCAAAAAACAGAAAGAGGAAGGCTGTGAAGAAGAAAACCAAGCATTGCAAGTGTGATGAACTTGAGAGAGTGTTAAAGTCCCTCTTCTGCTAAGGCTCTGTGTATACCCATCTCCTTGATCAGTGCAGTTAACGCTTGAGTAAAAATAAGTGTGTGTCCCTAAGTGTGTACACAGCAGTGAGAAATTGTAAGCGTTCAAGATCACTCCAATTGGATGGAGCCCAGAAGAAATGCTGTATTTACAGTTTCTCAGCTATTCATTCCTTGATATACTAGCTGAGTTCTATGTCATACAATGGAGGCTATATGGTGAGGGGCTTATTTTGATTGCACTGTTATCTTCAGAGAAATGGTGGTTATTGTAGGAAATCCAGAATTGAAAGAAAGTTTCTAGCTTGGAGAAGTAGATTTCCTGATTATGCAAGGATGCAATATTATTCAGATTATTGTATAATGTTTCATCCTGGGAGGCAAATCTTATTTTGATTCTCATTAAACATCTCAGGCATTGTGTTCTATTGAACAAGCCACCTTTAACTTCAGTGGCAGAAAATGAGATATTCCTCCTTCTGGATACAAATAATAGTTCCAGGGTAATAATTTGTAGAATCTCTACCATCCTTCAGTCTTCCATTCAGCATCTGATGGAAAAATGACCTGCCAATTTCTCTCCTACATATGGGGCTGAGTGGGCTTGTGGACTCTAGGTGTTTCCTGTTTCTTCTTTGATAGATAGCTGGAATATTTTCTGTGTTGTTTTCTGCCTTATCCCTCAAGCTCAGTATTTTTCACTCTAAGAATGTCAATCTCCAGGAAGATTGGGAGGTCAGTGTTCCCATGGGAAAAATAGCAGTAATTTTTCAAAGCTGCTGCCCAGAAGCACCTACAAAAACTGATGATGTCAATTTGCTCAATAACCTCTATTTCTTTTATTTTAAAATAAAAATCTGATTTATTACATAACAGTAGGGGAAAATTAGAGGAGCAGAATGGCTGAAAATTCCCAAGCTCACCTCATTGGGAAAAAAATCAGCACAACTCTCTTGCTGATAATGTATTGGTGTGAAGATAATTTTGGAGATGACATTTAAAAAAAAAAACCCTAAGCCAGCTTTAAGAAGCCCCTCATGAACACTTGCAACCCAAAAGCAAGATTATCACAGATTATCTGGTTTTTTTTTAAACAGTTTTATTAAAAGGGGAACAGGATTAAATTGCCAAAAATTTGACTATACACACATGCACACACACACACACACACACATTCAGCTTTAGCATTCAAATTATTATTTGTTCAATTGTTTATTATTTTATCAATGTGCTAGAATAGTTTGGCAATAGTTTCCTGATAAAGGAAGGGCATGCAGACCTTCTGTGCTTGCAATATTAACTCCTGTCCTCTTTCCAGACTTTGGGAAGTCCATTACATATCCTATACATGAAGAGTTTGTGCTATGCATGGGTCAGGTCTCCTACAGCCATGTAAAATGGTGGCTTGTTGCCCCTGATTCTGTTACTACTTTGAGTGTGTAATATAACACTAATATGTCAAGTCTGGATGGTAACAAGCAAGGCAAAAATTCACAGAATCTTGAACAAAGTCATGGGCCTAAATTGCTGGGGCAATAAAAAAAAAAAAAGTCAGAGGAATGATCTGCTCTGGGGATTGTGGGACTGGAGGGAATATTTTGGAATGCCTCTGTATTAAATAATTCTTTGCCTCCACTTGCACACATATTTATGATTGAGCCTCTGAATCCAATAAGTCATAATTTGATGTACAAGTGGGAATATCAGTTTCAAGGGAGAACCTGCATTCGATATTACATGTAGTTAATATTCTCATCACTTCCCCTAAAAGAAGAAAAGAGTTGCACAAGAGGAGGGTCTGGGTCTCTGGCAGACACAGCACAAACAGCCATGGAAATGCAGAACTCAGTAGGCAGACAGGAGTGGGCAGTTATGCAGCAAATCTGTCAGATCAGTTGAAGCCCAGCAGATCACTAACTCTGACTGCTCTTCCTCCACACACACTGCAAGAAAAGGCTGGTGCTAGCAAAAGATGGAAGACGCTACTTTCAGCAGTGACACTAATTAGCCTGAGTTCAGCCAGCCTCCTCAGGAGGCTGGCCAGGAGATGGAGGCCTTATGACCTTGGCAAATGGTTTACGGGGCTTCTTTGGACTGTTGAAATCAGGCTATAGGGATGAATCTTTGTGGCTTCAGTGTTAAGAAGTTGCAAAGTTTTGATGAAGACTTTACAATTACAGGGACAATTCTATTTCATTATACTATTCACTTTCTCTTTTTGAGATATTTTGATTTTATGATTGTGGAGAGAAAAAAGTTGGGAACATTATGTTCTTTTTTTTTAAAAAAATGAATTTGTTAAGCTTTCAATCATGCTGAAAGAGTAATGAAGCTAACATTTTAAATAAAGTAATCTAGAAGATAGAACAATGTAGAATGTAGATGCTTTTTCCTGAGTTGGAACTACTGGGGATATAATGGAATCATGGAACCAATTATCTGGAAATCCAGTGAAAACCAAATGTGGTAGAGATTAGAAAAACCAATAGTAGACCAAAGTTTCTCAATCTCAGCAATTTTAAGATTTATGGACTTCAACTCCCAGAATTCTCCAGTTCACAGATGCTAGCTGGGGAAATCTGGGAGTTGAAATCCACACATCTTAAAGTTGCTGAGGCTGAGGAAACATGTCTTTTTGTAGCTCTTTGACCTCCATGAAAAAGAAGCATTATTTTGCATCCAGTTTATAAATGATAGACAAAGAGACTCTCAAATTTGAAAATACCACCTAGTATGAGCTATTTGCAATACATTTACACCTGACATATCATTTGATGAAAAACAGTTTTGTTAGTAACATAATTCTTTTTAACACAGAATAACTTGCTCTCATAGATAATGCCAATAAATTTCTACAAATTGCTCTGGAGATATTTGACACAAAGTCTGTACCATTTTGATCACCCACATCTAGATACAGAGGTCCCATTGTTAATGCATTGTTATGATTAACAGGAAAAAAAACCAACTCAAAAGTTATGAAGACGCTGTGGTGCAGAATCTCACCTGATGATTAACGGATTCTCTTGGCAACTGCTTTTCAGAAGTAGAGACCCTTATGTCAGGCAAACTGTAATTCCAAATGTCTGTGCTTTTAAACAAACTACCAATGCTTCATGTTTTATTTATTTTCAGGCAGAGGGCCATAATATTACCAGAAATACAGATACAGTGCCACATATATATATTTTGTCTTGATTTTAATTCTCTACTTGGGTGATTTTGAGAGACATATTTGAGAAGAAAGTGGAGGACACTCAGATCTCATTTTCTTTGCTCCTCATATCTGATATTTATGGTTGAGCAAAAAATGAAATCAACCAATTGTTGGTTGGAGAATGCTTGGGAATGGATGAAGAAAAACAAAGAAGGAAGATAGAACTAGTGTTGGAAGGGAGCTTGGGGGAAGCTCTCAATAGTGGCCCTAAGAACAGGTTGAGTGGTTGCCTGGGGAGTTCTTATTAATTTTAGCAAACTGCTCCATTTCAGAAAGAACTCAGTCTGGGCCACTGTCAATTTTCCCCTAAATCTGTCATACAGTTTATGTGAAGGCTGAATGGAAATTGTAATTGATTCAATATATCCACCATTCCTGAATAAACTAGACAGAAAACATGACTAGATAGAGTTAATTCTACTGTTTTGGAAGTTTGAAAATACAAGTCTCCCACTATCTCCTTTACAGCATTAGCACTTAAGACTTACATATCATCCCATAGTGCTTTATAGCATTCTCTGGGCAGTTTATAATGTCAGCAAATTGTCTCCAACAATCTGGGGGCTCATTTTACCAATCTCGGAAGGATGGAAAGGTGATTCAACCGTGAGCCTCATCAGGACTGAACTCCAGCCTGTGGGAAAAGTTTGTGTGCAACACTGCATTCTAACCACTGTGCCACCAGGGCTTCTATAACCTGAGAAATTATGGAAGGTCCCTTCTGATTCTCTTTCTCTGCTTATTATGCAGCTGCAGGGCTATTTATTTATTTATTTATTCATTTATTTATTTATTTATTTATTATTTGTCAAACATGTACAAGATAACAAGTATAGGTATGAACATAAATCTGAACAAAGGAAGTAAATACAGATAAATGGGGACAGTAAGACAGGGACGGTAGGCACGCTAGTGTGCTAATGCATGCTGCCTTTAAGGACCTCTTAAGAATGGGGTGAGGTCCACAGTAGACAGTTTAAGGTTGAAACTGTGAGGGGTTGAGGCTGTAACAATGGAGTTGGGT
This sequence comes from Laticauda colubrina, assembly GCA_015471245.1. NCBI lineage: Eukaryota > Metazoa > Chordata > Lepidosauria > Squamata > Elapidae > Laticauda > Laticauda colubrina. The sequence goes on from BLBF01000046.1 coordinate 7,684,777, forward strand.
AGGGTGTTCCAGGTATTGACAACTCTGTTGCTGAAGTTGTATTTTCTGCAATCAAGTTTGGAGCAGTTTACCTTGAGTTTGTATCAGTTGTTTGCCTGTGTATTATTGTGATTGAAGCTGAGTAAGTTGCTGACAGGCAAGATGTTACAGCAGACAATTTTGTGAACTATGCTTAGATCGGACCATAGGCAGTGCAGTTCTAGATTGTCCAGGCCCAAATTTTTGAGCCTGGAGGCATAGGGAATTCTATTGTGAGTGGAAGAATGGAGTACTTTTCTTGAGAAATACCTCTGAATCTGCTCAATTGTGTTAATGTCCGATATACAGTGCAGGTTCCAGGTGGATGAGCTGTATTCAAGAATTGGTCTGGCAAAGGTTTTGTATGCCCTAGTTAACAATTCAATATTGCTGGAGAAGAAGCTTTGCAAAGTAAGGTTAACAATTCTTAAAGCCTTTTTTGCAATGCTGTTACAGTGAGCTCTGGGGATTAGATCATTTGAGATAAGCACTCCTAGGTTCTTGACAGAGTAAGGGTCATCTATGAAATCACTTCTGCCTAACTTGTATTTGGTGCTCTGGTTTTTTTTGCCAATCTGTAGGACAAGAGGATTTGTTAGTTGAAATTTGGAGTTGCCAATTGCATGACCATTCTGACACATAGTCAAGGTTGCTTTGCAGGGCAGTAGCATTGTCGGTAATGTTAAATAATTTTACGTCATCAGTGAAGAGGATGCAGCTGTTTTAATATTGTCAAATAGGTCATTGATGTAAAGCAGAAAGAGTGTGGGCCCTAAGACACTGCCTTGGGGGACACCGCTATTAACTGGTGCTGGATTTGACAGGGCCTTTCCTATTTTGACCATTTGTTGCCTGTTTGACAGGAACATAGCTATCCACTTGTGCAGGGGTCTGGAGATGCCATAAGAACTAAGTTTCAGCAGTAATTTGTCATGCGTTATTGAATCAAAGGCTTTGCAGAAGTCTATGTAAATTGTGTGTCATGCCCTTGGTAGAGTCGGACTCGAGGGAGAGGAGGAACAGCCAACAGGGAGTGGAGGTGTGGCTTTGGAGGTTGTGGAGGAGGCTGGGGAAAGGCAGAGGCCAGCTGGGCAGTCAGAGGAAGAACCAGGTCCATCCCTTCTGCATCCTAGGACATGCAGGAAGGAATGGAGAAGGAAACAACTTGGCTTACGAGAGAGGAAGTGGCCATGATCCTCCTCATTGGTTGCAGCTGGGGAGACTAGTATATAAGAGAGATGATCACAACACAGTGTTGCCAGAAGCAGAGTATGTTTTATTTTGGGCTGAAGTTATCTTCGTTGGCATCCTTCCAACAGACTGTGCCTTGTTATCTCCTTGAATTTGGTAATTACTTATCCTGGTTCATTGTGGAAATTCTGTCATTGTTGTTTGGTTTTTTATTTCACCTCTATCTGCTCATTAGGTTCAGACTGTATTGCTTTCTTTTGAAGAAAGAGTACGTTTTTGAGTATGTTTTATCTCCAACTGAGAATTATGTGGGGCCAAGTTGGAGGCTTTAAAGGACATTTATTTACGTTTTGGATTTTGTTACATTTGTGTAACACTCCAGATCATCACATTGTGTTTATTGTTTTATCCTGGTCTAGATGTATGGTCCAAATGTTTTTGTAGTGTAGGAGTTGCAGTTTATAGGACAAATTTTTCCTGAGAGTTATTTTTTTTTGGGGGGGGGGGATTTATTCACTCTGCTTGTTTTTCTCACATTACACAAGGTATTGAAGTATGTTGACATTTTATAAATCTTCTCTTTTGGGCTTTATTCTGGCTGCCATTTTGTTATGAGAAGGCCTCCAGTTTCCATGACCAATAGGTGGCATGCCTTTCTTTGAAATGTACAGAGCAGCACTTCCAAAACTCTATGGCAGGTTATCGAAAATCAGTGTCTTGATTTTTCACTATTGTCTCTTGAGAAATTAAGCAAAAGAGATACTCTGGTATCTGATAGAAAAATAATGCCTGGATATTTACAATATTAAATCCACCCATTTTTATATTGACATGGCATCACCACTCTTTAGGTCACTTATGTGATGCTACTATATCTTCTTCTTCCACCAACCTAAAACTGTCAATACTATTAGTAATGGAAGCAAGGGACAGAAAGGTACTTCCCAATTATACAGTTGTCAAGATTTCTGTAACTTAATCTTTTTGTTTTTAAAAAATCTGGTGAAATAAAATTCTGTGATGATCTTGCATTTGGTGTTGTTAAGTGGTCACTTAAGGGCTTCTTAAAACTGGTTTAGTTCTTTCTTTTAGTATCATCTCTAGAATTATCTTTACACTAACACATTATCTCTCCCATTAAGATTATGAGAAAAAGAATCTGCCACTTCTTTTCCAGACCAAATAGCAACTTCAGAGATGATTGCCATCAGGACTGTATTTTAGGGTGAATAACAGTTTTAATAATAATAATAATACCAGTAACACCAACAACATAAAAAGAGACCAAAATTCCAGAGATGCTTATATATAGCAGTTTTCATAAAAGATTATTTTCCCCCTGTTCCTGGATTTTTTTAAAATTTAAACTCTTCAAGATATTTAATTTTATTTCTTCTGCTGGCTTCGTGCTGCTTAAATTCTCAGCTCTTCTATTATGTTTTACAGGCTTTTATTTTTGAAATGTTTTAGAGTGCTTTGCCATTTTGCTTTTTGAGATGAAGGAAAAGAACAAGGAGATTAGGAGGAAGGAAGGAAGGAAGGAAGGAAGGAAGGAAGGAAGGAAGGAAGGAAGGAAGGAAGGAAGGAAGGAAGGAAAGAAGGGGGCAAAGGAAGGGAAAAAAAGAAGGGAAGAAGAAAAAGGAAGAATGGGTCCCACTGTTGTTATAATAAACAAACCAACAAATGTTCACAAAAGGTGACTGAATGCAGGAAGCTGCCTATTAGGCTCTATGACCTAATAATATTTGCTTTGGAAAGCAGTAGCTCACATTCACATATGCTACCTGGTATTTTGATCTTGTTATGTGACAACACCTAGCTGATCTTGGTTGATTTCAAAGGCAGACCTGATTAATTCTGGATGTGAGAGCACATTAAATTGGTCCTACATGTGCTCACCAGGGATTGACCTCAACTCAGAAACCTTTTCAGAGGGCCCACAAAATTAAAGTTATTTTCAGACCATGGCTTTTTTTTCTTTTTCAGCCCTTTCAACATTTATTCTCTCTCATCCTTTCAGGACTACACCATGGTGCCTTAGCATAAATCAAGGCAGTGGTGCCAAATTGTATCACAGTCAAGATGTAATAAAATTAAGAATATTTATTCTTAATTCTTATTATATCTTTACTGCAGCACAATGTATTTTTAATATTTTGTGTGGTGAAGTAAGAAGTATGCATAAAGCATTTTTGCTGCATACCAAAATGTGATGGTTGTGTCTCGGAAAAGTGCTTGTGCAACTGATTTGCAAGTCAAACCAGTTGCTTTTTCATGGAATACTATTTTTACTTGAAAGAATGACCATCAAACTGTGGTTATTCAGGCATGAATGCATGGCAGACATTTTCTTGAAAATGAAGGAAGCTTGTCACTGCAAGGAAAACAACTGACCATATTTGTTGATAGTAATAAAAAAATCAGTTTTCAAATAAATTTTCAGCTGACTTTTTTTTTTTATTAAAAAGCAAATGCTTTCACAAACTGCAGCTCATTTCCTTTGACACTACAGACTAACCCAGCTCTTTTCCTATATACTCTTCACCAATTGAATATTCTTATTGATTACACTTACCCTCTGTTCTCCAATCTATGTTATTTATTTATTTATTCATTTATTTATTTACAAAAGGATTGAAAATTATGTTTTGGGGTTAGGTTGCCATGGAACATAACTTACTGCTTTATGCCTTCTGCTTTTCTTAAAGTTGTTTATTTTCCACTAAGATCTTAATACTATCATCTTTGATACCAAGGCAGTAAGTATGGATAGCCATGATCTTCCCATGGAGACAAAAAGAGAAATCTCAGAAACAGTAGCAGTTTGTTGCTCTCATTATGATCATCATCAACCTGAGCAAAACAAAAACAAAAAAACCCTCCTTGAAACCCAATTCTACTCTGTGATTTGCTGGCAGAGAATTTAACTGAGTGGGAACAAAGAAATATTACCCGAATGGGACACTATCAAGCTGACAGTTTCCATCCATTAAAATCTATTTTCTAGTCTTATCCAGACAGGGACTATTTTTACAAATCTACTTCAAGTGCTACAAAGAAAAAGTTAGAAATATTTTTCATAAGTAAAACAGGATACATAAAATTCACTTCTTAAAAAATGATGTATGTCTCACCATCCCCACCCACGCCTTAAAAAACAAAGGTATGCAAAGGAAACAGTTACAATACTAGCAATATGTGAGTAATACACATTCAGTATATTGATAGAGACACAGACACTATCAGTTTCGATATATTTAAATGGAAATCTTTATTCGGCAGAAACTGGGAAAACAGACTGGATAACTTTTTGACTGGGGAGGCATGAAGCTCCTGTCATGAACAGGGGTTGAATTAGAAGACTTCTGAGGTCTCTTCCAGCCCAAAAGTAATAGCATTTAGATTTATATACCACTCATAGTGCTTTAAAGCCCTCTCTAAGTTCCCAAAACTTTTAGAGTGCCCCAATTCTGAGTCCCAGCAAAAATCTTTTTTGTTACATTAATGTGAAATTATTTTATTCACAGTCAGCCAATGGCTTGGCAAACAGACTTGCAAAGGTATACTAATTAGCTCAGACCTTTAACAATCCTGGAACACGACCTGGTAAATAGTTCCACACTCAATGCTGGAAGGGAAGGGCTGGGTTATACAGACAAATCTCCACGAGGATGGAACAAACAAATGAACAAACGAGCAGGTTGTTTCCTGCAAAAAGCCCCCTCCCCCTTTGCTTCTCTTTTAATCTTTTTTAAATTATTTTTTCTTTATTTAAGGCCATGTCACACTGCCCAATGGATGCAAAATGGATACAACGGACGAGAAAAATGTTCCATCTGTTGTTATCTGCTCTCAGAAGGGGCAAAAATTTGCATAACCGGAGCGGATAACAAGGATGCGGGGAGGACGCAGGGCGGATGGAAAGCAGATGCGGAATGGAAGCCCAGCGGATAGAAGCGGATGAGAGTGGATGGCGCATCCGCTAGGCTTCCGGGGGACCTCAGCAAAGCGGACACGGAACGGATACAGCAGATGCAGAATGGACGCCGAATGGATGAAGCGGTTTCACAGCGGATGCAGAGCGGAAGCCTAGTGGATGCCGAGCGTTAATTGCGCATGCGGGGAGGATGCATTGCGTCAGCCCCGCAGATATAACGGAAGCAGCTCGGAAGCAGGTTGCCATTCAGAGGAAAGGCCTGCTTCCAGACACAAAGGCTGCCTTGCCTGTCCTGCCTGTATGTCTGCCTACAAGCCTTGCTGCCAGCCTTGCTGCCAGCCTTGCTGTCTGCCTGCCTGCCAGCCTTGGTTCATGTCTGCCTGCCAGCCTTGGTGCCTGCCTGCCTGCCAGCCTTCCTGCCAGCCTTGGTGCCTGCCTTCCTGCCAGCCTTCCTGCCAGCCTTCCTGCCAACCTTGGTGCCAGCCTGCCTGCCAGCCTGCCTGCCAGCCTTGGTGCCTGCCAGCCTTCCTGCCAGCCTTGGTGCCAGCCTGCCTGCCTGCCTGCCAGCCTTGGTGCCTGCCAGCCTCCCTGCCAGCCAGCAATCCCACAACCATGCTGAAGCACAGCAAGCCTCAGCCATCTGCTGCCAGCCCTTGCAAGAGGGACAGGGCTACCATCCCGCCCCCTGGCCCTCACTCTGGTTCTGCTGGGGCTTCTGCAGCACGGGCTCACTCTTCTGGGGCTGGCGCTTCTGCTGCTTCTGCTTCTGGAGGAGCTGATGAAAAGCACTCCAGCACCAGCCACCTCCACAGCACCTGTACCCTTCACCCCTGAGACTGAGCGACCAAGAGGAGTGCAAGAGACTCATTTTTGTTTTATAGCTTCTTGTTAATAAAATCTATTTTTGATTCACACACTTGCTTCATTTCTTTTTTTAATAAAGTCTTGGTGGAAACTTTTAGAAATGGTTTAAGCCTTTGCATGCTTGTGGGATGGGTTAAGATAGCAGTGGGATGGGCAGGGATACCTTTGGGATGGGTAATAGCTGTGGGAGAGATAAACCTCCAGTGCAAGCATAGTGGGACTGTATGGTCCACCCTCCCAGGTGCCACACCTATGGCCCTTTATTATCAATAATAATGTAATAATCATCCACACATGTCAACACAAACACAACTCTTTATTAAATGCCCTGATCATTGTAGGGCCACTCAACATACATGGCCCAATCTCATCCGTGTGATGAGACAGGCTGAAGGAAGCATCCATTAAGCATCTATCATCCTGTCTTGCCACTCCACTGCTCCAGCTGGGGAGTTGCACCAGTGTTTCAGGAGGTTGTGCTGCTTCTTCCCTTCACGTGAGGCTCTGTTGGGGCCTAGCACATCCTGAGTGTCTATCAGGTTTCGCCCTTGCCTCCATTCCCCAGGCTCCATGTCCCCATTGCCTTGCTGGAGGTCCATGAGCCTGTTCTGCAAGACTGGGTAGCGGGTGCACATGAGATTGTGCAGGATGCAGCAAGCTTCCATGATCCTCCTCACGGTCTCTGGGCAATGCTGCATGGTGGTGAGAAGTACCTGGAACCTGTTGGCCAGGATGCCAAAGGAGTTCTCCATCACCCGCCTTGCCCTGGACAGCCTGTAGTTGAAGATCCTCTCTTCGTGGGTGAGGTATTTGAAGGTGTAGGGCTTCATGAGGTAGGTTGTGAGGGAGAAGGCGTCATCCCCCACAATGAAGTAGGGCACATCTTGTGTGTCGTTGGGCAGGGTTTCTGGATCTGGGAAGCCCATGATGGGGTTGCGTTCCAGCTTCTCCTTGAGGTGACTGGCGTTGTATACCTGGGCATCTGAAGATGAGCCGTTGCCTGAAGCATCGATGTACATGAACTTGTAGTCAGCATCGACCATGGCGAAGAGGATGATGCTGAAGAAGCCCTTGTAATTGAAATAAGTGGACCCCGACTTGGGTGGAGCTTTTCAGGCCACGTGCTTGCCATCTATGGCTCCAACGGTGTGGGGGAAGTTCCACCTCTGATACCACTGCTCTGCAACTTTCTTCCATCCTTCTTCAGTGGAGGGGCACTGGAGGAGCTCCTCTTTGTATTCTTTGATGATGGCCTGCACCACTTCTCTGACCACAATGCTGATGGTGTTGGGTGGCACCCTCCAGCCGTACTGCATGCTCCTGTAGGTGGTCCCTGAGGCCAGGTGGAGCAGAGTGAGTGCCACCTTGAGCCCAGGTTCCAGGCTGGGGCGGAATTTGGTGCTCTGCTTGGTCAACCTGGGTGTCATCCACTGCACAACTTCGTCAAACATGGCTGGAGGCATCCTCATGAAGTTCTGGAATGCCCGAGTGTCTTTGTTCCTGAGCTCCACCATCAGCTTGTTGTACAGTCCGTCCTCTGCTCTTCTGGCGAACCATCTTCATCCCCAGATGCTTCTTGCCCGCCTCTTTTTCTTCCCGTAGTAGAGTTTACAGAGCCTGTAGATGGCTTCGCACTGTTGTCCATTTCTGCACACTTCCAGATTTTCCTAATTATTTCAAATTCATTTGGAGTGTCTTTACTTTTCCATTGTTGTGCATACGCCAATCTTGCTTTGGTAATTATATGAATTATTAAATATTTATTGTCTTTATCATATTTCCTCATATTAATCCCTAACCGAAACAACTCTGCTCTATTCTCTATTTTTATCCTATATATTTCTTCTAACCATTTCTGTATTTTTGCCAATATTTTGGACCTCTTTGCAGTTCCATCATATATGGTAATATGTTCCTTTTTCTTTATTGCATTTCCAGCAAGTGGGGGAGAGTTTTGAATATATTGTTGCCAATCTTGATGGGGGTATGTGCCATCTGTAAAATAATTTA
>BLBF01000046.1:7697796-7725955 GCA_015471245.1 Laticauda colubrina
TTGTTGCCAATCTTGATGGGGGTATGTGCCATCTGTAAAATAATTTATGCAAATTTTCCTTAAAGAGTATGGCTAACATCATTTTTTGTTTCTTTTCCCATAATATTTGCTAATCATCTAAATTGATGCTACAACCAACATTTTTCATTCATATCACCATCATTTCCTTTACTTTTTCTTCTTCCAATTTAAATTCCAATAAGACTTTATAGATTGTTTTTAACATTTTCTCATCGGTTCCTAATATTACTTCATCCAATTTTGCTTTAATTCTACTTATTCTCCACTCTTTCTTATCCCTTAAATATTTTGATTGGAGCTGCAAATAGGTCCACCATTCCACATCAATTCCTTGATTCTTCAAATCCTGTCGAGATTGTAATTCCCCTTTATCATTTAATATATCTTCATTGGTGATAATTTTTCCTTGTCTAAGTAGATGTGGATGCATCAACGCTTCTAAAGTTGATCATGAAATAGGTGTTTCTATGTAAATTTATCTTTTAATTTTGTTCCATGTAGAGTCTGCGTAACTTTGTGTCTTTGAACATAACTATAGCCCTTTTGATTATACTGCCAGAGGAAGGTATGCCATCCCAACTGCAAATTGTAACCCTCTAATGTTAATATTCTTTTATTTCTATGGTTTATCCAATCCTTCACCCAAGTTAAAATTGCAGCCCTGCAATACAGTTCCCTGTCGGGTAAGCCAAATCCTCCTCTTTCTGTGGCATCTTGCAGCAACTTCAGTTTAACTCTTGGTTTTTTCTTTTGCCATATAAAATTCAATGCTATTTTATTCAAATTATCAAAAAACTTTTTTTCCCAATTTTATGGGAGTATTTTTAAAAAGGAATAGTAATTTGAGTAATACATTCATCTTCATTATGACTATCCTTCCCATGAAGGATAGTCTTAATTTATCCCATTTTTCCAAATTTTCAGCTATTCATTTTATTAATGGATCATAATTATCTTTTTTAAATGTCATGTGTCTTACCAAAATGATAATCCCCAAGTATTTAACTTTCTCTATAGTTTGAATGCCCATTTTCACTACTAAAGCTTCCTTTTGTTTATTTGTCATATTTTTGGTAATTATTTTTGTTTTCTGCCTATTAATTTTTAGCCCGCAACTTCTCTAAATTCTTCTAAACTGTCTATAAATTTTGGTCCCAAATTTTGTGGTTCTTCTAAAATAAAAAGTAGATTGTCCGCAAAGACTTGCAATTTAAACTCTTCTTTTTTATTTTTAAACCTTTAATTTTTTTTCTTTCCTAATTATTCTTACTAACTCCTCCAAAGTCAAAATAAACAAAAGTGGTGATAGTGGGCATCCCTGCCTAGTTCCTTTTTGAATTTCAAATTTGTTTGTTGTCCCCCCATTCACCAAAATTCCAGCTTCTTTTTTTCATATATTGCCAATATAACATTAAGATTTTTTTGTCCTAAATCCATATATTTGATTTGCTGCAAGATGAAATTCCATTTCACATTGTCAAAAGTCTTTTTAGCATCTAAGAACAATAGTGCACCTGGTCACAACTATAATCTTCATAATACTCTATGACACCTTGATCATTTCTTAATTTGATAATCAATGTCTTTTCTTTTTGTTTTTTTCAGTTTGTGGGCCAGCCAATGACCTGGTTTGTTTGCATTTTCAAAAAGATATTGCTTTGTCATTTTTAATTGATGGCCTAATTCTTCTTTCTCTATTAAGATTTTTTTTATGTTTTAATAAGTCCAGTCATAGTTTAATTTGTTTCTTTTGTGGTTCCTCTTGTAATTTCTTCTCCAGATCTTTATATTCTTGTTCAAATAGTTTTCTTTGTTGTTTTTTGTCTCTTTTTTGCCATATATTTTATTGTCACTCCTCTTATTGATGCTTTAACTGTATTCCAATTATTTTGTGAAGATGTATCCTCCTCTTTATTTTCTTCAGAAAAAAAAACCCAATTGTTTTTTCACTGCAGTATTAAATTCTTTATATTTTAGAATTGATCTTTGAAGTGTCCATCTTGCAATTTTCTTTTGCCCCATCCAACTAAATCTAATCATACTGTTGTCTATCCATAAGTTTGTCTCAATGTTGATATCAGTTAATTCAGAAATCAATTTTTTTGTCATCCATGCCATATCTAATCTTGACCAGGACTGATGCCTAATGGGGATATTGATTTTCCCCTGGATTTCTTTCTGTCCATGCATCATAAATATTCACCTCCTTCCTCAAATCAAAAAAGGTTTTGGTAATTTTTTTTCTTCTCTAATTTTGTATTATTTCCCCTATAGTCAAATAGTTTAGTAACAACTGCATGAAAATCATCCAAAATACAAATTTCTTCATACTGCAACTCTTTTAGTCTATTAATACAATTTTTGAAAGAAGGTTTATTGTGAGCCATTCGATGCATATAATACTACCAATAAAATCTTTCTGTTTCCCATTTTAATTTCAACCATCAAAATCCTACCCTCATTATCTTTAAAATTTTCTTTGGCTGGAATCCATTCTTTTATGTATAGTGCCACTCCTCTTTTCTTTTGTACATCAAATGCAGAAAAGTTTTTCCCTACTTTTTTATTGTCTAACAAATATTTTTGTTGTTCTATTATGTGTACTTCCTGTAAGGCTATTATATCAACATTTAATCCTGAAAGTTCTTAAACAGTTTTTTTTCTTTTTACTGGGGAATTTATGCCATTAATGTTCAATGATATCAATTCACAACTGTCCCAATTTTTATTTGTTCCTCTGTCTAGTACTTCTTGTGATTCTAGTTTTCTTCAGTTCATTATTTTCCTCCCTAGTTTTTCTTCTTCTATATCTTCTCTCTTTATTATCTACTATATTTCCTTCTGTGATTGTTGCTTCCTTACTTTTTTCTTTCTATCAGTTCCTTCTCTGAAATTGCTTCTTGTATTTCATCTTCACTTGTAAATTGCTGGTCAAAGAAATCTTCCACTTTATCAAGTGAATCCAACCTATATCTTTTTTCCTGCCATGTCACCATGATACCCTTGGGTACCTAAAGTTCACATTATATTTTATCAACTTTGATGTTAGAAAGTGACAGGAATTCTCCTTAATTCTCTTACTTTTCTTAGTATTTGCTTTAACACCATTATTTGTTTTTCAGCATATTCCATTGGCTCGACTCTTGTCTTGTGTAAAATTTCATCCCAGATCGATTTTTTAACTAATCGGACGTGGACTTCTCTTGGGAGATTAAACCTCCTTGCATAGTTTGCCTGAACTCTATACAATTCATCCATCTCTGTAAACATCCCTTCTTTGTCCATCTCAAATGTCTTTGCCAATATCTCCACCATAACCTCCGGTAGAATTTCCCCCTTTTCTTCCTTCAGATTTTGAAATCTGAGGAAGTGGGTTGCCTTTTCTACCTCCAAGAAAATTACCATTGTCTCTAATAACTTGTTGGCTTTTTCCAGTTAATTCGTTAACTCGTCGACCCTTTTTTCTTCCTTATCCATCTTAGTCTCAATTTCTACAATTTTCTCCTGGTTTTTCCTGACTTCTTGTTGAAAAGCTTCACATTTCTCTTTTCTCATTTGTATCTTTTCCTTTAGTTCAGATCTCACTGCCCACATCTCATTCTTCATGTCTTCATGATTTTTAACCACCATCTCTTGCATACCCAACATTAGGCCTTGTAAGTCCTTTATAGAATTTGATCTTTCTTTTGGAAGCATTTTGTCAATAGCCCTTTGTGTGGATGGACTTGCCATGGCTGTCATTGTCATCATTTGTCTGGGAATCTTCCTAATTGTACCTATATTAGATACATTTGTAGTATTTGTCATATTAAGCAATCTTATCACTGTTATTTTTTACCTACCACTCCCAATTTTTTCCTTTCTTCTCAAATTCCTCCACTTCTGTTACTCTTTAGCTTCCCTTTCTTTTATAGCACAATATCACAATGTTTCTCCCCACTGTTCTTCCCCACTATTAAATGCTCTATATTTCAGTATTATATACTCAATAATCAACAATCACTCAAACATTACTTCATCCCTTATTTGATACTCAGTAATCCCAGTTTTTCCATTATCAACATCAATATTGTACTAATAATTTATATTAATATTCTTCTACTCCTCTTTTTCCAAAAAAAATTAATTCAAGTCAGATTATTATAAGCTTAAAGTCTATATCTATGTCCATAATCTTTCCATCATAAATTGTCAGGTGTCACTATACATATCTATCTTTAAATATATAATATAATGTAATAATATTACTGATACTGTAATAATATATTAATCATCATTATGAGTATATTAATTGATTAATTTAAATAATTCTATATAATGTACACTTTATAATAATATCAAACCATTAGTAGGGAATCTAATAACAAATATTAAAATATCTGAATCTATTATATCTATTAACAAATATTGTATATACCTTTACACTATTATCAATTTCCAAAATCCAAGAGATATAAAAAAGAGAAAAAAAGAAAAACGGGAGAAGTTCAGTTCCAATTCTCTAATTGTGTACTAATTGAAGTACACAAAAAAAGGGGAAAAAAAGTTTATTAGTCAGTTCTCTAAGCTGTCTTCTAAATATAAGGCAAAATATCCGGTAGTCACAATTGTCTCCTTCTTAGTTTCTTAGCTTTGTTACAATCAGTTATTATGTATCTTCTGTCCATTCTTCTTCTTCTTCTCTCTCTCTCTCTCTCTCTCTCTCTCTCTCTCTCTCTCTCTCTCTCTCTCTCTCTCTCTCCTACCAGCAGGTGTCACTCACACATTGCAACAATGTCTCTCTGTCTTCTTTAAATTTGCTGAATCATTGTCTTGTTGCCATCCATTTTATTACAAAGTTTGACTCATGTTTTGCAGGAACTTCTGCTCATACGTCCCTTCTCCCTGAAAGCTGGCTCTGCCCCACTTCTCTTTTAATTCTGATGGGAGGGGACATTCATTGTCCACCTATGGCCTTACTCCCATGTCAACCCTGAGTTCATAATTGTGCCTTCCTTTTGGCAGCTCTGCACATGCATTGGCTGAAAACTGGTTCCAGAAGCTCCCCCCACCTCACTGCTGTTGTGGCCCACTAGCAGCTGATGATTGGCAGCCTGCCTTGGCCCCATCTCTGCCTTTGATGCAAAGCCCTCATCTGAACCTTCCTCAGCCTCCAGGAATGGGCCGGCTTCCTCCCCAAACTCCTCACTACTGTCAGACTCTGCTGCCAGTGGGCCACAACAGGAACAGCTAGAAAAGCCATAGTTTGTGCACAATAGACAAGCAATACACCCTGTTTTTGTAGCCATCAATGTTTGTACCCAGCATTACTGGATTCATGTAGCCTCATCATTCATTTCAGAGGTGGTATTCAGCAGGTTCTGACCTGTTCTGGAGAACCAGTGGTGGAAATTTTGAATAGTTCAGAGAACCAGCAAATAGCACTTCTGACTGGAGATTTTACAGTATCTTTCCCCTACCATGTCCACCAAGCCACACAGATTACTACAGAATATGTAGTAAAAAAATTGAATCCCACCACTGATTCACTTCCTCACCCAGATCCTTTTGGCAGTGAGTCCCACCTGACATCCTTTTCATATGTTCTATATAATGATAATGGCATTATAATAGATCTTGTAATATCATTTCTTTATTCCACTTTAATGTAAGCTTTGTTGCTGTTGCTAAGAGGTGAGATGGGGAAAAGAGAATACCTTTTAAGTTTCACCAAAGAAAATCAGCAGTAATGCCACTTTCAATTTAGTGAGGCAGGCTAAATGGATTAATCGGGATCCCTGGCAGATAAATGAGAGGTGGGGATGGTTTTTGTCTGGAGGAGAGAATGAATTCATTCCTGACAGCCTCAAAAATGGATTCTTAATATCTACCATTCTTGTCAAGTAAAGAGACTCTCACATTTTGCAGTGACACAAAGGAACTGAATCAGGCTGTATTTAATCCACTTAGAATCATGTGATATTTGCCCAGTAGACTTTTTTGACCTCTGTAAATGGCTAACAACTTGGTCAGAAACATTTGAACTGACAGCAATAGCAATAACAGTTAAACTTATTTACTGTTTTACAGTGCTTTACAAATCTCTCTAAGTGGTTTACAGAGTCAGCATATTGCCCCCAACAATCTGGGTTCTCTCAACCTTGGAAGGATGGAAGGCTGAGTCAACCTTGAGTTGGTGAAACTCAAACTGTCGAACTGCTAGCAGCTGGCAGTCAGCAAAAATAGACTGCAAGACTGCACCACAATTGTCATCCTCTATGTCTTACCCAATTTCAGGGTCCTAAGATCATCCACAGCATCTCAAGTAGAACATAGAGTTCATTATTCAGCATTGTGAAAGCACCAAGGTGAGACTTTACAGCTAAAATAAAATAAAAAATGCAACAGGCTTAATCCTTAGCATTTCTAGGTAGGCCAGAAAACTGGAAACTTCATGTAGCATGTTCAATAAAATATGGTGGATCAACTTGGGGTTTTGAATGTTGTATAAACCCAATATATTAGCTGGAATTGTTAGTTAATGATTCAATAGATTGACAGAATGTAGGCAATTGGGCTAATTTGGTTGGTCTAAAGCATATCTCAGTTAATTTACTGAATGAACACATTTAACACTGACAATACTAGCCATCCTGGGTCAATACTCTAGCATTTTGGCCAAGACCAGATAGCCATGTTTGGCTAGGGAATGTACACTGAGGAAATATCTTACTTCCCAACAATATATGATAATATTGTATAACATAAGGAAGGGAGGGAGGGAAGGGATTCATAGAATCGAAAAGCAATAGTATTGCAAAAAAAAATTGATATCTACCAACAAGACACCTATCTGAAAGTCAAGAAAACATTACAAGGATTACAATTTAGACAAAGACTCAAGTGTGTGTGTATGTGTGTGTGTTTGTCCGCTTGCCTCAATTTAGTGTGACAAGATAAGGTGAATTACTCTGGCCACAGAGATTTGCTCATTTTGATCAGCCTAAGTTACTTGCCACTGTTCTAATGGGGATTATTTGTGGCTAACTCAATTCCAGCCTGCAGAATTATGGCTAGATCAGTGCATTTTATTAGAAGCCTTTCTTTTCTGCACATTTAAACCACTGTTTCAGAAGATCTTGAGAACAAAAGCTATAAAAACAGCCCTCTGGTATTTTTTCAACCCTCCACCTCAGGCATACAGGGCTTATATATGACTTACTCCATAGAGTTCCTTTATTCTCTCTAACATAAGAGAGCAAGAATGTCACTCACACTATTGGTTCAGAGAGCAGAACTAACACAAACACTTTCTGTTCATGATTTAATAGTAAGCAGTGGTGGGATTCAATTTTTTTTTTTACTACCAGTTCTGTGGGAGTGACTTGTGACTTCTGGTGGGCATGGTGGGCTTAGTGGGCATGACTTGGTGGATGTGGCAGGGGAAGGTTACTGTAAAACCCCATTCCCTCCCCACCCCACTAACCTGCTTTCCAGCTCTGTTCCCTTGTGCAGGGCAACAAAAGAAGACCCAGCCAATCAGCTGGGACTCAGGAGGCAGATAATAGATGGGGGTGGGGCCAGTCAGAGGTGGTATTTGCTGGTTCTCCTAACTACTCAAAATTTCCTCGACCAATTCTCCAGAACTGGTCAGATTCTGTTGGATACCACCTCTGTATTGAAGGTACAGATGGGTCCAAAGTGAAAGTGAGGCAGGAATTTTTGGATGTACTTCTTTCTGAATGGGTCTTCTAAAGTTGAATCACCTAGTCTTATTTAAAAAATAGGAGAGCTGAATTTTCTTCGGTCTTTCACTCAGAATGATATTTTTAAGAATAGTGTCATAAATTTGAGTACTTTGAGTTCCCTGTTGCCTTTTACACTACTGAAATGCATATGGAATTATGCATGCATACCAGAGGTGGTATTCAGCAGGTTGTGACCAGTTCTGGAGAACCGGCAATGGAAATTGTGAGTAGTTCGGAGAACTGGCAAATACCACCTCTGATTGCCCCTGCCCCCATCTATTCTCTGCCTCCCATTGAGTCCCAGCTGATCAGCTGGGTCTTCTTTGGTTGCCCTGCATAGGAGAACAGAGCTGGGAAGCAGATTAGTGGGGTGGGGAGGGAATGGAGATTTTACAGTAATCTTCCCCTGGAGTGGGGATTTGGCAGTATCCTTCCTCTGCAACACTGACCAAGCCACACCCACAGAACCGGTAGTTAAAAAAAATTGAATCCCACCACTGATGCATACATATATTTCTCATTCTCTCTCCCTCTAACCTTCCCCCCCAATATATGTATATGAATCAGTAATATAAGGAAAGAAAAAGTAGAAAATGAACTCACAAAATTCAAAAATAGCATTCGTGAATTCTGGCATTATTTTCAAAAAGTCTATAGAAGACCAAATAATCCAGCCCAAATTGGACTGAAATACCAGTGCGGCAAAGCTAGCAGTAAACACAGAAAGAAAACAAGAAGAAGGATGGAAAAAATCCCAACCAGGGATCAAAACACATATTAAAGGCCCGGTCTCACTAGCCGACGGATGCAAAATATATGCATAAAGGACACAGCGGATGAGCAAAATTTTGGGGGTGGCTCCATCCGTTGTCATCCACTCCCAAAAGTGGCAAAAATTTGCATAAACAAAACGGAAAAGAATGGACGTGGGTATATGTAGCAGGAATGTTCATAGGAAGCCTAGCAGATGGAAATGGATGGAAGCAGATGACACCTCCAAAGGGGTTCCGGGGAGAATTGCAAAGCGGACGCATAGCAGATGAAGCGGATGCATCACGTACGCCTAAAGGAAAGAAAGGGGTGGCCGTGTGGATGTATATTGGATGCAAACCGTTCACTGAGCATCCTTTCTATTTCCATGCTACTAACGCTGTGTAGACGTTCCGTGTATCTTTTGTTTCCTCCCTCTTTCTGTTTTCAGCTGGAGCAGATGTGAGTTGTGAGGATGCCCAGAGGATGCAGAGAGGATACAGCAGACGTTTAATGGATGATAAACGGACATAGAACATTTGTTCTATGTCACGGATTTACATCATACACGGCGGAAAGTTCATCCGTTCACAAAGTTTTGTGCAGCTCAAAACTTCTTGCATGGATGAAATCGCAATGGACAGATGCTCGATGGATGTATTTTATCATTTTATTAAGATCTAGATTATTTGGATGTATCATAGCCTCCATCACTGAGATCCAAATTGGGATTTTTAAACAATTTTTTTTTTAAATTTTATTCCAATTAGCCAATAAGGAATCTCTAATTATATATCTGTGGAAATACTTCTGCTTAGTTTTCCCAATGTCCAATCAAAATGCATGCCATCCCCTCTGTAAATCATTTTAGCCTTCTAAAAATAAAATCCTTTTATTCAACAGATTTACCCACTCCTTCAACCAGAGTAAAGCCCATGTCACAATGCCCAATGGATGCAAAAAAGACACAACGGATGAGCAAAATGTTCCATCCGTTGTTATCCACTCTCAGAAGGGGCAAAAATTTGCATAACTGGAGCGGATAACACGGATGCGGGAAGGACGCAGGGCGGATGCAAAGCAGATGCGGAAGGGAAGCCCAGCGGATGGAAGTGGATGAGAGCGGATGGCGCATCCGCTAGGCTTCCGGGGGACCTCAGCAAAGTGGACGCGGAATGGATACAGCGGATGCAGAGTGGACGCCGAACGTATGAAGCGGATGCACAGCGGAAGCCGAACGGATGCCTGGCGTTAATTGTGCATGCGGGGGGGATGCATTGTGTCAGCCCCGCGGACATAACGGAAGCAGCTCGGAAGCAGGTCGCCATTCAGAGGAAAGACCTGCTGCCGGATGGATTGGCTGCCTTGGCTGCCTTGCCTGCCCTGCCTGCATGTCTGCCTGCAAGCCTTGCTGCCATGCCAGCCTTGCTACCAGCCTTGCTGCCAGCCTGCCTGCAAGTCTTGCTGCCAGCCTGCCTGCCTGCCAGCCTTGCTGCCTGCCTTCCTGCCAGCCTTGGTTCATGTCTGCCTGCCAGCCTTGGTGCATGCCTGCCTGCAAGCCTCCCTGCCAGCCTTGGTGCCTGCCTCCCTGCCAGCCTTGGTGCCTGCCTTGGTGCCAGCCTTCCTGCAAGCCTTGGTGCCTGCCTGCCTGCCAACCTTCCTGCCAGCCTCCCTGCCAGCCAGCAACCCCACAACCATGCGGAAGCACAGAAAGCCTCAGCCATCTGCTGCCAGCCCTTGCAAGAGGGACAGGGCTACCATCCTGCCCCCTGGCCCTCACTCTGGTTCTGCTGGGGCTTCTGCAGCATGGGCTCACTCTTCTGGGGCTGGGGCTTCTGCTGCTTCTGCTTCTGGAGGAGCTGATGAAAAGCACTCCAGCACCAGCCACCTCCACAGCACTTGGACCCTTCCCCCCTGAGACTGAGCGACCAAGGGGAGTACCAGAGACTCATTTTTGTTTTATAGCTTGTTGTTAATAAAGTCTATTTATGATTCACACACTTGCTTCATTTCTTTTTTTTAATAAAGTCTTGCTGGAAACTTTTAGAAATGATTTAAGCCTTTGCATGCTTGTGGGATGGGTAAGGATAGCTTTGGGATGGGTTAGGATACCTGTGGAATGGGTAATAGCTGTGGGATGGGTTAGGATAGCAGTGGGATAGATAAACCTCCAGTGCAAGCATCGTGGGACTGTATGGTCCACCCTCCCAGGTGCCACACCTATGGCCCTTCATTATCAATACTAATGTAAGCATTGATCCACACATTTGAACATAAACACAACTCTTTATTAAATGTCTTGTTCATTGTAGGCCCACCCAACATACATGGCCCAATCTCATCCGTGTGATGAGACAGGCTGAAGGAAGCATCCATGAAGCATCTACCATCCTGTCTTACCACCCCACTGCTCCAGCTGGGGAGTTGCACCAGTGTCTCAGGAGGTTGCGCTGGTTCTTCGCTTCATGTGAGGCTCTGTTGGGGCCTTGCACATCCTCAGTGTCGATCAGGTTTTGCCCTTGCCTCCATTCCCCAGGCTCCATGTCCCCATTGCCTTGTTGGAGGTCCACAAGCCTGTTCTGCAAGACTGGGTAGCGGGTGCGCATGAGATTGTGCAGGATGCAGCAAGCTTCCATGATCCTCCTCACGGTCTCTGGGCAATGCTGCATGGTGGTGAGAAGTACCTGGAACCTGATGGCCAGGATGCCAAAGGCGTTCTCCACCACCCGCCTTGCCCTGGACAGCCTGTAGTTGAAGATCCTCTCTTCACGGGTGAGGAGTCTGGAAGTGTAGGGCTTCATGAGGTAGGTTGTGAGGTTCCTTTTTATCTTAGAGTTTAGACCATTTATATTAATTGATAGTATTTTTTTTCTTCCTCCATCACCTAACTGACTTTTGTTCTTTGTCTTGTAGTTACTCCTGTCTCTCTTTGTGGCTGATTGTGCATCTTTGGTTTTTCTTTCTCTTGATGTTGTTTATTTTTTGAATTCCTACAATTCCTATCTCTATTTTTTTGGTAGTCTTGGTTGTCTTGCGAATTCATTTCTAACTTGTCTCTACTACTCTATTCTTCATGGCCTATCAATCATTCATAGAATTCTTGGGCTTTTTCCACGGAGTCTGCTTTATTTTTTCTTTCTTCCCAAGTGATTAGCAGCCATCCAAATATGATACCTTTTTGGTTTAATTGGTTCACCAAGAATTTATAATCTCACCTCTGCTCTCTCACACTTCTTGGAATTTGTTTAAGCACCAAGATTTCTTTCTCTTTGTATGTAATTGTTTCTTCTCTAGAAATTTTGTTTATAATATCTTGAACTTTCCTTCTGGCAAATCTCACAGGACCTCTTTCGGATGTTGCATAATTTGTGCTCACTCTGTATACTTTGTCTAACTTTTTCAGAATATCGTCGTTATCTTTTTCCAATCGATCTGCTAATATTCCTGTCATTACTTGTTCTAAGTCCTCTTCTTTAGATTCCATTATATTTTGGAATCTTAGATATGCTGTGGCCTTATCCATTTCCAAATATACCAAGGAATCATCCATTTCTTTACTCACATTTCTTAATTGCTGACCAACCATTACCAGCTTTTTTCCCATTTTTTCTGTTCTTTTCTCAACCTCCTTTATTGTTGATTCATTCCCTTCTACTGCTTGCTATATTGTTTCATTTTTTTGATCCAACTTGAGGATGTCTAGTTTCATTTCTGCCTTTAAGTTTCCCATCTCTTCTTTTAGTTCATTTGTGTCAGCTCTTGATTTGATAAGATTTTTTACCACTATTTCCTGAAGCTTCAGCATGGACTCTTATAAAGTAAGAAGGGTCGATTGAATAATGGTATTCGTGATGATAAGTTGTTTTTCTCCAGATAAAGTTTTTTCAGTTGTCTTTTGTGCCATACACTGAGGTTGATGGCATTGAAGTTGTTTGTATTGAAAAAGTCTTCTTTCCAGTTTTAAGCATTGTATTAGTGATGGAGGTCATTTCTTGTAAAATTTGTTTTTGCTTTTGTATTATATTAAATATGTTGACCCAAATTAACATTCACTATTAAGAAATATCAACTATAAATGGCCACTACACTAAATAATATATGTTACAGGATTAACCTCTCTTATCAATATATATATATATTTTCCAGAGCACTTTTACAGCTAATTTCTAAATCAAATATCTGGATTTGTAATTCTTAATAATATATCAAATTCCTCTATTTAAATTTAAATAATATTAACTTGTATATCTATAAATGCTAGAGAATCCCAAATCTCAAAATAGTATTATAAAATAATATTTCAAATACTTACAAATCTAAATATAGATATATCAACCTTACTATACAATAATTAATCTAAAATAATCACAATTAATTATTTAATTCAATCTAATCAATGCCTACAATCAAATATCTATACCTAAATAATTATCACCTCCCTTTTTATGTGTGTTATAACTAAATATAAACTACAATATTACTCATGTATCAATTAAATATATATAAATTACATTTACCACATTCAAAAATCAGTTAAGTTGGTGTCAAGAAATAATTGTTGCAATCTGCAAATTTAAAAGCTTAAAGTGTCTTAATATAATTGTTCAGTTCTTCAAGATTCCTTCACTGAGCGCATCGGAAGTACAGAGTTGCTGAGTAATGTATCTGATCTCACCATCTCACCACACTTTCCGTTTGGTGTAGTCGTTTCTCCTTTTGTTTGAAAGTTTAACAAATCAATTTTTAGATTCAAATAGTCTCTTTCTTTAATAAATCTTCTCCACTTACTACAGCTCCAGTCCAATAATCCAAAAGGAGACAAGTAAATTATTCAGTTTCATTCATGGAATATTTAAAGTTGTAATTTATTTCCTTACTTCAAGTCTCCCCTCATTTCAAGTTCATCCTTCCAATTTTCCCCAAAGTCCACAATTCAAATCCTTCAAAGTTCCTTTAAATTAAATTATTGTTCTTTCTTTCTTTCTTTTTTTATTATCAGTCTCTCAGATTCCCTCCAATTCTCTTTATCTTCTTTGTCTGATCACTCACTTCCTTACCTTCTTCCGTCTCATGAGCCCTTTCACTTTCGCCACCGCTTGTATCTGCTTTGGCCGCTGTTTTCGGGCTTTGCTCTGACTAAGATACTCCAATATTCAAGGCTCAGTCAGGATCGCAAATTCTTTCACTCGCATTCTTCATTTCCCACAGTCTGTCACTCACTCACTTCCTCTTGTA
Organism: Laticauda colubrina; assembly: GCA_015471245.1. Taxonomy (NCBI): domain Eukaryota; kingdom Metazoa; phylum Chordata; class Lepidosauria; order Squamata; family Elapidae; genus Laticauda; species Laticauda colubrina. Next base: position 7,711,530 of record BLBF01000046.1, read on the forward strand.
TGCAACGATCAAGGCTTTAGGACCACCATTGCTGACAGTCTATTGTTGTCAGTCTCCACAGGGTTTCTCTCCGTTGTGATGAGAATCGCCTTTTCCACACCACGACTTGAGTATCCCCACACTGGCACACTTCTCTATAAGATGCGTGCCCCCCGAAGGGTCACTCCAACAGCAAGAGGAGATAGCATGAAACCCAGAGTGAGCTTCAGCACCTCCGTTCGCCCATATCTTGTCACCGGAAGTCCCTTGCAGATGCTTTATTTTAAATCTCCTATGTTACAAGAATTTCACCAGATGGATTGCATCCCCTTGGGAACAATCAGATAAAACTTCAGAGATTCTGGAGGAGATTAGACCTGTGTCACTTCCTGAAATGCAAAGACTCTAAGTCCCCCCACCTGCCCTTAAAACCTCTCTCCTGGCCAGCTGGAGATTTCACCACACTCAAGTGGAGATATCCCTGATTTCCTGGAGGAAAAGGAGGGGAAACAATCAGATTTGTAAGATTCAGTAATTAAGGCCATTCTCAATAAAAGTAGCTTTAGCCATTCTGTGGAGTTGATTGCTTTGTCTGGTCTATCTAGTGGGCTGACATGTATGAGGAGATACACTAGTCTATCTGCAGAAGCAGTTGGTTCCCCGCAGAATAGAAAGGAGTTTCTCTCTGACCAATTTACTGTCCTCCTATGGCCAATTAGCTTGAGACAGCAGACATGCCAAATGCCCTTACAAAGGAGCTGTTTCCAATGCAGAAACAGGCATAATATGTTAATCTCTTTATTAGCGGTGCTACTTATTAGCCATTCCATAGCTCCCAGCTGTGATTATCATGATGCTGCAGTCAGGTTTTAAAGAAAATGATCAAAATTAGCTACAGCACAGATGAACTTTTCCTCCTCTTTCGATCAATAAAAACCCATTAAAAATCTCCTTGGTGCTCCAACCTGGCTTTTATTGCTAGGTAGTTGGTATGCACCCACACACATACACAGGATTTGTGTCAAATTCCATTAAACTAAAACAGCACATTTTACAGCTGGAGATCAAGTGTTAACGGACACTTAAGTACTACTTCAGTATAAAAGAAAACATTGTTTTGAGAGTTGTGGTGATGGTGATGATTATTATTTCCTCTGCCAATTAAAAAAAAAACAAATTAATCTTTACTTACCTTAAAATGAATTTGTGTAGTGAGACAAAGTAACTCAAAACATGACCAGGTAAATGTTTCAAGGCACAGGGCATAAAAGGGATGACTATAAGATACTTTCCTAATGTCCACTATTGGATTTCCCAATTGAAACAAATTTATGTTTCTGGAAATGTCTGATCTCCATAGGCATTCTTTCAAAATAAAAATTGTGGGTGACTTCAATAAGTTCCTTTTGGGGAAATTGACCCACCTGTTCAGATTAAAAAGAAAAGTGAAAATATTTTAGGGTATTAGGGAGTATTCTGTTATAGATTTAGAGTGGTAAGTCAAGAAACAAATTTATTGTCAAGACTTCTGCAGCTTAGCAAAATCAAGGAAGGAAGAATGACTTAGTCTGCAACCCTGTCCCCCCAAACAAGCCTCTTGGATTGTGAGAATAAGATTTTTTTGTGGACTGTGCTGGCTAGGGATTTCTGAGAGTTGAAGTCCACACATCTTATTTGCCAAAGTTGAGAAACACAGTTGTAGAGTGTAACAGCTTTGAGAGCAGCAATTACTGGACTATATCAGGGATAAACCATCACCATCTCTCAAGGGAAGTATTGCCAACATATTCTAAGGGAGTGGCAGATGGACTTCTCTTCTTGACCCCATCTTTTGCAATCCTTCATGGGCTCCGTTTAGTGAGACGGGCTTTATTTCTCACAATCCTGGAGAAGAGCTCTCACCAAGCTACACATTATGAGAAATTATATTTGAATACTCTGGGAAATCAAAATGCCTAGTACATTATTACTTTGGTAGCAAACCTTGCAATAAAATTAGATGCACTCCAGACCTAACCTCATTGAAAAAAATCTACAACATATTTCTTGTAGTCATAATGTATTCCAGGAGCCTTTCTGTTATTTAAAAGATTAATGTTAGGGTATTAAGATTCCACCCTCTTCCCACCCCAAAAAAAATATAGGAGGAGGAGGAGATACAATAGCTTATTTGATCTTTCACACATATATACATATACTAAGTGCATACATAGACACATACCTGTCACTCAAGCAAGATGTGTAATCTATTCTATTATACTGTCCCTTTGGAATCAATTATTTCAAATTTGTTAAGAATGACACCAGTAAAGCTGTGATAAACATAAACAGATCTCCCATCAAGTGACTTCAAAGTAAGCGTTAATTCAAGGTTCACAGAAATCCCAAAGTGGAACAATTTCTATGATAATGTATGGTTATTCTACTAAATGCACATATACACAAGAACCAATGAATTAAAAAGAAAAGCTAAAAAAATTTTTTTGTTGCTTCAAGAGAGCTCAGCAAAGATCAAGTCTGTGACATTTGTATATGATTATTATTTTTTTAAAGTTCAGACTTTCTATGGGAGATAACAAAAACAAATGAAGTATGCAGACAAAGTATTTTTAATAATGAGAAAAGTCCAATGGGAGAAAGGAGGAGGAAGAGGGGATAAACTATCAGATCTAAATGCCACCTGATTTTGTCCCAGGTAGTCTATTCTGTCTCCTTGCTCGGCTTTAGATCTTGCTATAATTAAAAGAATTCATACAAACCAATGTGCTTTAAAAACCCTTAGGATGGATCATAAAACTGCCAATAATTCTTGCCAAATATTACATTGCATTTGTTGTCAGTAAAAGAGCCCCAAAGAGGAAAATAAGGAAACATCTTCCCCAAAACCTTATATGAACATTTTGCTGAAAGAAGAAAGGGATCAAACAATGTCTTTTGGGATATGAAAGAAGTGAATTAAATGAGGAGCTGAATGGCCTGGTAGAACATCTAAGAGTGAGGAGGAATAATAAGGTTGCAATTACCTATTTAAAAAGAGGTTGGAAGTCACTTATATATTTCTTAACTTTAATTTCTTTTTTTCATTTTTTATACTTTCTTATTTTTTCTTATTATTAATTTGTCTTTTATTCTATGGGAAAAATCTCTCTCCCTGTCCCAAAGGTGCTGTTCAAAAGACAACTGGGCCTTAAAATCTGGACTTTTAAGTTAGGATTTTCAAAAGGCAATTGTTCAAGAAATTCCAGTCACCGTTTGAACAGTTTTGGGACAACCATGTCCTGGATGATTGACAATCTCCATAGATAGTCCCCCCCCCCCACATTTCTATGCTAATTTTTTTAGTCTAAAATCTGTATCAAGTTGGATCTCTAAAACAGTGATGAACTGTGACACCAAAGCAAACAATTCTCACCAAATTTTGGCACAACAATTCTCAGGGGGTGAAAGGCAGCTGTAAACTGTTCAACAATGTTTCATGAACACCTTGGCTTCAATTCTGCCCCCTTCTTTAGACAATCATTTCTTATGACAATTGTAATTAGAAAAGATCCATAACCAATCATAATGGTTCAGAAATGATGGACAGCCTTTGCTATAAAACTACAGTCACACATCAAACTATGGAACATATCAAACTTCTGTAGAATTATATTGTCACACATCAAACCCTCATCCATAAAGCCCATGTCACACTGAACCAACGGATGCAAAGAGGATGTAAAACGGACAAAAAAGCTTGCCATCCGTTGGAAAATGCGATGTACTCACTGCCTCCGTTTTGCTTCCTCTCTATCTGTCCAGCATCCGTTTATTGACGTTTCATCCGCTCCGAAAGTTTTGGGCTGCCCAAAACTTTTGCGTGGAAAATGTATCCAGTTCGTCCGTTATGCATCCGCTATATCCGCTACGCATCTGCTACGCATCCGCGCAACTCGCATCCACTCGGACGCAGGGAGGAAGCGGAACGGACGCAGAACGGATGCAGAATGGATGCCTAGTGGATGCAGAATGGAAACAAAGCGTTTAAAACAGAAAAAACATTCGCAGAGGGGACCTATCTCGGATATTAAGGATGTCTAGAGGATGCCTAGAGGATGCCTAGCGAAAAACCTATATTTCCTATAAAAAGGGGGAGCAACTCATCTGCATCTCACTTTCAGAACAGCAGCCCAGCAGTGCAGACCTCTGCAGCCTTCATCTGGCTCTTCCTCTTCCACAGCACCCAGTCATGTCCACCGTGGATTGTAACAAAGTCCTTTCGGCAGCCATCATCGTTCTGCAATAGTGCGAAGCCATCCGCAGGCTCTGTGAACACTACTGTGAGAAGAAAAAGAGGCAGCCAAAAAGAGTCTGGGACCAAAGATGGTTTGCCAGAAGATCAGAGGACGGACTGTACAACAAGATGATGGTGGATCTCAGGAGCGAAGACACTCGGGCATTCCAGAACTTCATGAGGATGCCTCCAGCCATGTTTGACGAAGTTGTGCAGCGGCTGACACCCACGTTGACCAAGGTAAACACCAGCTTCTGGCCCAGCCTGGAACCTGGGCTCAAGGTGGCACTCACTCTGCGCCACCTGGCCTCAGGGACCACCTACAGGAGCATGCAGTACGGCTGGAGGGTGCCATCCAACACCATCAGCATTGTGGTCAGAGAAGTGGTGCAGGCCATCATCAAAGAATACAAGGAGGAGCTCCTCCAGTACCCCTCCACTGAAGAAGGATGGAAGAAAGTTGCAGAGCAGTGGTATCAGAGGTGGAACTTCCCACACACCGTTGGAGCCATAGATGGCAAGCATGTGGCCTGCAAATCTCCAGCCAAGTCGGGGTCCACTTATTTCAACTCCAAGGGCTTCTTCAGCATCATCCTCTTCGCCATGGTCGATGCTGACTATAAGTTCATGTACATCGATGCTTCAGGCAACGGCTCATCTTCAGATGCCCAGGTATACAACGCCAGTCACCTCAAGGAGGAGCTGGAACGCAACCTCATCGTGGGCTTCCCAGATCCAGAACCCCTGCCCAACGACACAGAAGATGTGCCCTACTTCAACAGGGGGGATGACGCCTTCTCCCTCACAACCTACCTCATGAAGCCCTACACTTCCAGACTCCTCACCCGTGAAGAGAAGATCTTCAACTACAGGCTGTCTAGGGCAAGGTGGGTGGTGGAGAACGCCTTTGGCATCCTGGCCAACAGGTTCCAGGTACTTCTTATCACCATGCAGCATTGCCCAGAGACCGTGAGGAGGATCATGGAAGCTTGCTGCATCCTGCACAATCTCATGCGCACCCGCTACCCAGTCTTGCAGAACAGGCTCATGGACCTCCAGCAAGGCAATGGGGACATGGAGCCTGGGGAATGGAGGCAAGGGTGAAACCTGATCGACACTCAGGATGTGCAAGGCCCCAACAGAGCCTCACATGAAGTGAAGAAGCATCGCAACCTCCTGAGACAATGGTGCAACTTCCCAGCTGGAGCAGTGGAGTGTCAAGACAGGATGGTAGATGCTTAATGGATGCTTCCTTGAGCCTGTCTCATCACACAGATGAGATTGGGCCATGTATGTTTGGTTGGCCTACAATGAACAGGGCGTTTAATAAAGAGTTGTTTTTATGCTGACATGTGTGGATAATTATTACATTGTTATTGATAATGAAGGGCCATAGGTATGGCACCTGGGAGGGTGGACCATACAGTCCCACTATGCTTGCACTGGAGGTTTATCTATCCCACTGCTATCCTAACCCATCCCACAGCTATTACCCATACCACAGGTATCCTAACCCATCTCAAAGCTATCCTTACCCATCCCACAAGCATGCAAAGGCTTAAACCATTTCTAAAAGTTTCCAGCAAGACTTTATTAAAAAAAAGAAATGAAGCAAGTGTGTGAATCAAAAATAGACTTTATTAACAACAAGCTATAAAACAAAAATGAGTCTCTGGCACTCCTCTTGGTCACTCAGTCTCAGGGGTCAAGGGTCCAGGTGCTGTGGAGGTGGCCTGTGCTGGAGTGCTTGTCATCAGCTCCTCCAGAAGCAGAAGCAGCAGAAGCCCCAGCCCCAGAAGAGCGAGCCCATGCTGCAGAAGCCCCAGCAGAACCAGAGTGAGGGCCAGGGGGCAGGATGGTAGCCCTGTCCCTCTTGCAAGGGCTGGCAGCAGATGGCTGAGGCTTGCTGTGCTTCCGCATGGTTGTGGGGTTGCTGGCTGGCAGGGAGGCTGGCAGGAACCAAGGCTGGCAGCAAGGCTGGCAGGGAGGCTGGCAGCAAGGCTGACAGGGAGGCTGGCAGCAAGGCTTGCAGGAAGACATGCAGGCAGGGCAGGCAAGGCAGCCAATCCATCCGGCAGCAGGTCTTTCCTCTGAATGGTGACCTGCTTCCGAGCTGCTTCTGTTATATCCGCGGGGCTGATGCAATGCATCCCCCCTGCATGCACAATTAACGCCAGGCATCCGTTCGGCTTCTGCTGTGCATCCGCTAGACTTCCGCTGTGCATCCCCTTCATCTGTTCGGTGTCCGCTCTGCATCCGCTGTATCCGTTCTGCGTCCACTTTGCTGAGGTCCCCCGGAAGCCTAGCGGATGCGCCATCCGCTCTCATCTGCTTCCAACCGCTGGGCTTCCGTTCCACATCTGCTTTGCATCCGCCCTGCGTCCTCACCGTGTCCGTGTTATCCTCTCCGGTTATGCAAATTTTTGCCCCTTTTGAGAGCGGATAACAACGGATGGAATGTTTTGCTCGTACATTGTGTCCTTTTTGCATCCGTTGGGCAGTGTGACATGGGCTTAATTGGGAGCATGTGGTCTTTAAAAGATGAAGTGTAATCCAAGTGTAATCCTATGGGAATTTTCATATTATCTGTAAAATGGAAAAATCCATTTGTGTTCCTAACATAGGGATCAGAATAGAAAAAAAATTAACCAGGGAGCCCAATTCATCCCATACACTATCATTCCTTGTCTGAAACTTCCTAAATTAGTGATCAAATTATATATTAGCCCATAATATTCCTTTCCAAGAAAAATAATAATGTAAACAAGCTCCTACAGGGAGATTCCAAAAAGACACTGAAGAAAACTCCTGTAAATTTGTCCTCTTTTCTCCTGAATCTGTCACTCAGTTCAATGATAAGCACAAAAAGGGAAATATATCGTTATGTTTTCAGTCACTCCCCCCTCCCAAAGAGCTCCTCCAGGTACTACAGTTTGTCTGATACATAATCATCCCATTGCATTATTCAATGATTACAAGCACTAGTGCAGAATACTTGAATACAGCAAAAGCACTTACCACAATTAAGTGCTGAGCAAAGACGCCATTGCCAATTTTCTGTATTCACTGGCTGAGTTTGTCTGACTCACTGCCTCTTCTCCCAGGCTGCCTTTGTCTGAGCTATTTCACAGGATATTTTACCTGCTGCTGGGTAACCTTCAAATTGTCATGCTGCCCTTCAACTTCTTACACTTTATGCTTAGACTTCATCAGGCTGCCAAAACAGAGTGCCAACTAGGCCTCTAAAGAGGTCCTTAACATGAATTAAATGAAGAAATGGAATAGCCGCACAATGAAGCCAAAGTCTGACCCAGTACTGTTTCTCACTGCAGCCAACCAGATGCTTCTGGGATGCTCAGAAACAGGAGATGGAGGGACACACTCTCCTGTCACTGCTTCTCAGCCATTGGGGTTGGAGACACGTCCCTAGCCTACCTCAGTTCCTAATTCATCCTTAGTCATCTTTTTTCCCAAGTTAGAAACAAAAGCCTTTTCTTATAAGGAAGGTATTCAAGTTGTTGATCTATATATTAGTACAATTCTCCTGTTTAATTATTGTAACCTTCAACTGGATGAAACAGCACATCTTAGGACAACAATTTTAAATCAACATACCTCAAATAGGTTAACTTAAAGAATATGTCTAGAATCCAGGACCAATATTGAAATTTGGCAAAGTTGTGTATCCATCAGTCATGTATAATTTACTGGCATAATTTACTCACCTGTTTTGCATTTGTGCATCTGAAACTTTCCACCCTCCCCTTACCTCTCTCATTTCCCCTATCCTGGGAAGATATGCATGAAAAAAAAGATATTTTTCCTATCTCCAGTACTAACTGTACTGTCCTACCTCATCAATCCCCACCAAGTCTTACAGTCTTTGTTTATGCTTGTCAGATACTTCCAATCAGTAACATTCAGTAAAAAGAGTGTTTTTTTCCCCACATTTGAAATATTAGCAATTTTAATGAATTAATTTTCTATTATTCATAGCACTCTTGATCAAAGTAGTTTTATTCAAGTTATTTTCCTACAATAAATGTTTGGGAGTTGACAAACAATCTGAAAGTTCATAAAGGGCTTTATGAGTTAAAGAGTTTGGGTGACCCTGTATTATTTTTAAAAATGTGCTTTTCATCAATGTATATTGAAATTTACAAATAATAATTCTTTCAGCGTTCCTATATGCTGTCAGTCATTGTCCATGTTATGACAATGGTTTGAACATGGTCTGCTTCCTTGGGAACTGGAGCTCTTGAAGTATCTGTAGATCTAAGAGTGACATCAGCTAGTATATATATAGACTTTTGTTGTAGTGATTGTTTTGCACAGCAAAGTGATTTTGTAGAGAATACTAAGGTCAGGATAAATATGAACAGAAACATAGTGTTTAGAGGTGAGAAGAATGGCTGGTATTCTGAAGCTGGAGTGTGCAACTCTTTACACAGCCATGCTTTCTAAGCAGCACCTTTGAATGTCTGCCATGTAAATCTTGTTAAGGAATAAAAAGGGGTTGAAAAGAGAGTGACAGAATGCACATTCTCATCAATGAGAAGTTTTGTTTTGTCTTAATAGTCTTTCACAGAGTGCTGAGTGGCAATGAAGGAAAGATGGCTACTACAAATATATTTGATGCTTCATTCCAAGAAAAATGAAGCAGATTTCCAGGGAAAATAAATATGCTAAATCTTCTGCATCTAATCACAGTACAGATATTGCTCTGACTGCTTGTTGTTCCATTCTTCAATCTGTGATTACACCAAACTTGCTGCCGTTAATATCAGTGGTATTAAAGGTATTATTTTCCCCCTTACTCCAATATCTTCCAAAGTCATGTTGATTTGTGTAAAATTTGTTTGGCTTGGTCACTTATTACTGTGGAGGGAAGTAAGTGCCTGGCATTCGCTGGAAGCAGAGATGAAAGAAGCTGGAAAAGTGATGCAGACAATATGTTTAATTTTGGTATCATTCTCTATCAAGTCATCAACGGGTGGAACAGTTCAACTTGAGTTGAATAGTAGGGAAATGCCTTCGGTGTATCTTAATTTCTGTAATGATGCACCGGTATTTGTGTGGGAAAAAACATCAGCTTTTTTCCTGTAGATTTAACTGAGATATGTTTTGATGGATATCAATTGCCACACTAGCCATACAAAGAATGCCAACACCCTGGCTTAACAAGTGAACAATATGAATTTAGTGGCCATATTTGTCCCTGCTAATCTTTCCTTGTTTGTTGTTGACTGCTTTTGGTGGATTGCTGTATGGCATATTCAATGGCTATTTGGTTAGTTTTTAGCTCAATCTATTGAGCAAATCCAGAAATGGGCTAATTTAGTAATCAGGTGAATTCTATTGTATGAACTCAACTCCTGGAGGGAAATATCTCAACAAATTGACACAATTCTTTGTGTGTTTTTTCTATAGTCTGACATTCAAAGGCATGAAATGGAAGAGAAGACAGATGACAGATTCAACAGTGTTAATAGAGTTAAATAGCTATATTTTTCCTTTATAATGCTGAGAGCTAGAACTTTTCCCTTTCTCTAATACATCTATCAAGAAGGTTTGGAGTGTAAACATTCCTGTTGCTATACTAGCTGATTTTTCTTCCCTACCTGAATTCCACTGCCCAAAAGTCCATCTTTCTATTCAAAGAAAATAAATGTAGCAATTCAACTTAAAAAATAATAATAATCCATATACATGCAGTACATTGTTAATGTTTCCATAAGAAATCGTAAGATATATCTTACTTATAATTTTTTTTGTTTGAGAAACTTGCTGACAATCAATTTAGGTAGTCTTTAATTTACAACTCATCATTTAGTAACTTTCAAAGTTACAATGGCATGAAAAAAGTGACTTATGAATGGTTCTTGCATGTATGCCTGTTGTTAAGTGAATCATGCAGTTGTTAAGCAAATCCAGCTTCCCCCATTAACCCCACAGTCATATGATCAAAATTTGGGTGCTTGGCAACCAGCATACATTTACAACCATTATAGCATGTTGGGCTCATATGATTGCTACTTGCTACCTTCCCAGCTGCCTTCTGACAAGCAAAGTCAATGTGGGAAGCTGGATTCACTAAACAGCAGCAGGATGCACTGAACTACTGCAGGGTTTCATTCAGTGGTAGGATTCAATTTTTTTTATTACTGGTTCTGTTGGTGTGGCTTGATGGGCGTGGCAGGGGAAGGATACTGTAAATCTCCAGTCAGAGGTGGGATTTTCCGGTTCTCCAAACTACTCAAAATTTCTGGTACCGGTTCTCCAGAACTGGTCAGAAATGCTGAATCCCACCTCTGGTTTCATTTAACAACTGTAATAAAAAGGTAAAATCAGATGCAACTCTCTTAACAACTGCTTTGCTTAGCAATAGAAATTCTGGTCCCAATTGTGGTTGCAGATTGGGATGTAAATAAATAATATACTGAAAATGGTATATTATAAAAAAAAACAATGAAACTTGCTCATAGTTTTTTAACTATGTGTCATTACTATTTTTATTTTGAAAGGCGTTGTCAATATATTAGAAAAGGTTACTCCCCAAACAATAGTAAGAGAAAATAATTCATCATCCTAATATTTTTTGAGAGGGTATGTTAAATCCATCTCTTTAAAAAGTCCTAAGCATTACAGAAATGAATGGCTGTTTTTCTTCCTGGTATTTTGGAATTTGTTTGCACAGAAAAAACTTCATGTGGACCAGCTTTTAACCAAGGGAACTAATTGTGCTGAACCAAAATACAGCTTGGTTTTTTGTGACTAAGCACATTTTGCAGATTAGCCATTATGTGCACATCCAAAGATAGTTTATTAAGTGAATCACCCTTCAATAAATGGCCAAAGAAAACAAGTGAACTTAACTATTCTTCTGAAATGACATGAGTCTAGTATCATTGACAACCAAAACAGATAAGTATGGTGTGTTAACCATAGACACTGCCTTTTAGAAAAAAATGACTGAAGTAAGGAGGACAGGGAAGAAAATGAAGGCAAAGAAAGAATATAATTATTCAGGTATGCCAAGGCTTCATGGTAATTTTTGATCTCTGAGAAAAACAATTTATCCCAGTTTGCAACCTGGGACCTAGTTTTCAATTTTACAATTTTCTACTGTTGTTTTTGTAACTGAATATCCATATGAAGTAAGGAGGCCAACAAAATCTGATGCATTATACAGATTCTTCCTAATACAGGTGATTCACATTATATGTAGGAGTTCTGTTTTAGCATATGGCAAAAAAGAAGGTATCTGTGAACGCTACACAGCAGATTGCAAGATCTGGTCATTATTTAGCCAGCACAGTTACATTAAAGCCACAGATAGGAAGGGCCACGTGTGTGCGTGTGTGTGTATATAAAATATACTATATTTTTATCAATATTTTGAGAAGTAAAACTTGATCTTATATTCCTCTTAACTACCTACTTTTTGTTGATGCTAAAGATACTGAATCACCAATTCTAGTGCACTTTAGTTTTGTTTTTTTCACTAAAAGAAATATAAACTGGGTAATTCACCCAGGGTGGGATTCTACCAGTTCGCATCTATTCGGTAGAACCGGTTGTTAACATTCTAAGCAGTTCGGAGAACCGGTTGTTAGAAGCAATTATTGGCCTAATCCTGTAAGGAAGGCAGGAAGGAAACATTCTGGTGTTGCTTATAGAAACTGTTTCTCCGTTAACCCTTTTTACATTCTTGGCAGGACTAGACTTCCTGTCTCAGGAACTTCTCTGAAGTTTTTTTTACCCTCCTTTGCTGGTACTTTGCTTCTGTGCAGTGATCATTCAAAGTTACAATGGCACAGAAAAAAGTGACTTATGACCATTTTTCACACTTACAACTGTTGCAGCATCCCCACAGTTATGAGAGGCTAGGTAAGGAGATGCGTGCCTCAATATGAATGATATTGAGTTGGCCACACCTAGCCAATAACATGACCACCAAGCCATGTCCACCCAGTCATATGACCACCAAGCCACGCCCACCAACAAAGCCATGCCCACAGAACCAATTGTTAAAAAATTTGAATCCCACTCCTGAATTCACCTATAAATTATATACAGACATTTTTAATGTTTAGAATGAAGCTTAGATATACTCGTCAAAATATTTCTCCTTTTATAATTCTTTAAAAAAAACTAAAACATAGTTGGCATAGTTTTTAATGTTCTTGTTCAGCTTCCTTCAGTTTGCAGTGGCCAAGTTATAAAATTGTTCTACTGTAGACAACCGTACATGGAACATTTACAGAAGCATGGTAATATTTTCTGATTGTAAACAATAACAGTATTTCCCTGATGTGATGAAATAGATGAGATGCCCACAAATAGAATCATCTGAGATTAAATCCAGGCAATCACCATGACATTATCATTAATATCATTGCAGCTTACATACCCCCTCAATTTGTGATGCACATAAAACTCAGACAAAAAGATAAAAGAAATGGTGCAAAGCATTGACTTCAATGGATTGCACATATACTTTGATGTATAGGATGGTTCTTCTCTATTTGCATTCATCTTTATAAGAGGCTGCAGTCTGGTAGTATGTTAATAAATAGGTGGGCATGATAATAAGCAGGCAGTTTAAATTTCATAAGAAAACAAAATAACAGTTACTTTTGAAGTGTGAGATTCAGTTACTTTTCCTGAGAATTCCTGTTCATATTTCAAAAATATTTTTTTAATTCATGTTTTTTTATTTCAATCTACACATACACATCAATACATAAACAGTGTCTTCCTGTTTTGAGCTTCCCGAAAGATGGACCACTGACCGCGATCGTGTGCAACTTTGATTCGTGCTTCAGCATCGGAGAGCCCCAATCCTTTGGATTCAGGGTAGAAGCTACCTCGTACGGGTGGTGGAGAAAGGGGAGACCGTCAGCTCGGTAGAGGGGAGCCACAAATCCCCTCCTTGGCTTGGCAATTGCTCCCTCCCGAAGACACCTGAAACAGTTGTCTAAAATGGCCACTCTGAAGGGGAAGATTAGACTGGAATAAGATTGTGCAGGAGAGAGAGAAAGAAGTGAACAGCAGGAGGAATGGGACGATATAATCAAATGGAAGATAACCCCAGGATTAACATTTCAAAGAATTTTTAAGAAAGGATCTAAGCGGCAAAGAGAAAAAAAAAGGTGTGAATTGCTTTTGATAGCATCAGGGCTTCGAAACCGCAAAAGGCAGAAGCTGGAGAAGGAACTATATAATCAACTTGGATAAGTATACTTTGATTTTATATTGGCACTAATAACACTGAACTATAGACTGTAAAAGAGGAAATTGAAAATCAACTGGATTTGATCTTTTTCTTGTTGGAAAATTGTGGTTTAAAAAGCTCTGAATAATAGGGAAGAAAAAAGAAAAGAGGAGGTGAAGACTTAGCATAATAAAGAGTGCCATCTCAGTTAAACTCAACTTGTTTTTCTTTAAAAAACCTCTTGTTTCTTGAAATTGCATGGAAATTGATACAATAAAGCAAGAACTTTGAAAAATTGAAACATTGTAATAAAGAAAGAATTAGGAAGATTCTGCCTTTGGTTTAGATTAGCGGAGACTTAAAAACTTGAGAGGAAGAAAAGTTGACTGTTGGAAATAAACTTTAAAGGTACTATTTGGATTAAATTGTGAATCAGAAAGTTGTAAAATAGCTATTTCTCTTCTGGCATTAAAAATGGAACTCAGAAAAATGAAAGAAATGCTACAAGAATGAGGTGAATCGCTGGGTTTTGCTTTAAAATTTATTGAAAATGTGGCAGCAGAATATGAACAACAAAGACAAAAGGCAGAAGCAAATCATAGAAGAGACTGTTAGGGATAACATCGTTTACCCTAACTGGTTTAGGTGAAATAATAACTCTGAATCATAGTTAGTGTATGCAGCTTTAACTGTGAAATAGCAATAAAAGGAGTGGTTAAGAAAACAATATAAAAGTAGCAAGACTATGGCTTGCTCACTCTCTCTCTGGCTTTGATGATCCCTAATTACTGCTTGGAATCAAGACTGCATAGCTCGAACGGGGGAGACAACAAAGGACTGATCTGTAAGTGAACTGACATAGGATATTCTACATGGACTTTGCTAACTGAATATCCCTGAATGGACTGACTACATGGTAAATGAATATTGGACTGTTATTTGACTATGCTATAAACT